>CANJKZ010000964.1:0-404796 GCA_947471745.1 Closterium sp. Naga37s-1
ACCGGCTGGACCAACTGGCCTGTTGGTCAATCGGACCGGCTGGACCAACTGGCCTGTTGGTCAATTGGACCGGTTGGACCAACTGGACTGTTGGTCAATCAGACCGGCTGGACCAACTGGCCTGTTGGTCAATGGACCGGCTTGACCAACTGGCCTGTTGGTCAATTGGACCGGTTGGACCACTGGACTGTTGGTCAATCGGACCGGCTTGACCAACTGGCCTGTTGGTCAATTGGACCGGTTGGACCAACTGGACTGTTGGTCAATCGGACCGGCTGGACCAACTGGCCTGTTGGTCAATTGGACCGGCTTGACCAACTGGCTGTTGGTCAATTGGACCGGTTGGACCAACTGGCCTGTTGGTCAATTGGACCGGTTGGACCAACTGGCTGTTGGTCAATCGGACCGGTTGGACCAACTGCCTGTTGGTCATTGGACCGGTTGGACCAACTGGACTGTTGGTCAATCGGACCGGCTGGACCAACTGGCCTGTTGGTCAAATGGACCGGCTGGACCAACTGGCGTGTTGGTCAATTGGACCGGTTGGACCAACTGGACTGTTGGTCAATTGGACCGCTGGACCAACTGGCCTGTTGGTCAATTGGACCGGTTGGACCAACTGGACTGTTGGTCAATTGGACCGGCTGGACCAACTGGCCTGTTGGTCAATTGGACCGGCTTGACCAACTGGCCTGTTGGTCAATTGGACCGGTTGGACCAACTGACTGTTGGTCAATGGACCGGTTGGACCACTGGACTGTTGGTCACGGACCGGCGGACCAACTGGCCTGTTGGTCATTGGACCGTTGGACCAACTGGACTGTTGGTCAATCGGATTGGCTGGACCAACTGGCCTGTGGTCAATTGGACCGGCTTGACCAACTGGCTTGTTGGTCAATTGGACCAGTTGGACCAACTGGCCTGTTGGTCAATTGGACCGGTTGGACCAACTGGACTGTTGGTCAATCGGACCGGTTGGACCAACTGGCCTGTTGGTCAATTGGACGGTTGGACCAACACTGGACTGTTGGTCAATCGGACCGGCTTGACCAACTGGCCTGTTGGTCAATTGGACCGGTTGGACCAACTGGACTGTTGGTCAATCGGACCGGCTGGACCAACTGGCCTGTTGGTCAAATGGACCGGCTTGACCAACTGGCCTGTTGGTCAATTGGACCGGTTGGCCAACTGGACTGTTGGTCAATCGGACCGGTTGGACCAACTGGACTGTTGGTCAATCGGACCGGCTTGACCAACTGGACTGTTGGTCAATCGACCGGCTGGACCAACTGGCCTGTTGGTCAATTGGACCGGTTGGACCAACTGGACTGTTGGTCAATCGGACCGGCTGGACCAACTGGCCTGTTGGTCAAATGGACCGGCTTGACCAACTGGCATGTTGGTCAATTGGACCGTTGGACCAACTGGACTGTTGGTCAATCGGACCGCTTGGACCAACTGGCCTGTTGGTCAATTGGACCGATTGGACCAACTGGACTGTTGGTCAATTGGACCGGCTGGACCAACTGGCCTGTTGGTCAATTGGACCGGCTTGACCAACTGGCGTGTTGGTCAATTGGACCGGTTGGACCAACTGGCCTGTTGGTCAATTGGACCGGTTGGACCAACTGGCCTGTTGGTCAATCGGACCGGCTGGACCAACTGGCCTGTTGGTCAATTGGACCGTTGGACCAACTGGACTGTTGGTCAATTGGACCGGCTGGACCAACTGGCCTGTTGGTCAAATGGACCGGCTTGACCAACTGGCGTGTTGGTCAATGGACCGGTTGGACCAACTGGCCTGTTGGTCAATTGGACCGGCTGGACCAACTGGCCTGTTGGTCAATTGGACCGGTTGGACCAACTGGCCTGTTGGTCAATGGACCGCTGGACCAACTGGCCTGTTGGTCAATGGACCGGCTTGACCAACTGGCCTGTTGGTCAATTGGACCGGTTGGACCAACTGGCCTGTTGGTCAATCGACCGGTTGGACCAACTGGCCTGTTGGTCAATCGGACCGGCTGGACCAACTGGCCTGTTGGTCAATGGCCGGCTGGACCAACTGGCGTGTTGGTCAATTGGACCGGTTGGACCAACTGGCCTGTTGGTCAATCGGACCGGCTGGACCAACTGGCCTGTTGGTCATTGGACCGGTTGGACCAACTGGACTGTTGGTCAATCGGACCGGTTGGACCAACTGGCCTGTTGGTCAAATGGACCGGCTTGACCAACTGGACTGTTGGTCAATTGGACCGGTTGGACCAACTGGACTGTTGGTCCAATGGACCGGTTGGACCAACTGGCCTGTTGGTCCATCGGACCGGCTGGACCAACTGGCCTGTTGGTCAATGGACCGGTTGGACCAACTGGACTGTTGGTCAATCGGACCGGCTGACAACACTGGCCTGTTGGTCAATGGACCGGCTTGACCAACTGGCCTTTTGGTCAATTGGACCAGTTGGACCAACTGGACTGTTGGTCAATCGGACGGCTGGACCAACTGGCCTGTTGGTCAAATGCCCGGCTTGACCAACTGGCGTGTTGGTCATTGGACCGGTTGGACCAACTGGACTGTTGGTCAATCGGACCGGTTGGACCAACTGGACTGTTGGTCAATCGGACCGGCTGACCAACTGGACTGTTGGTCAATTGGACCGGCTGGACCAACTGGCTGTTGGTCAATTGGACCGTTGGACCAACTGGCCTGTTGGTCAATCGGACCGGTGGACCAACGGCCTGTTGGTCAATCGGACCGGCTGGACCAACTGGCTTGTTGGTCATTGGACCGGCTGACCAACTGGCCTGTTGGTCAATTGGACAACTGGACCAACTGGCCTGTTGGTCAATTGGACCGCTGGACCAACTGGCCTATTGGTCAATTCGGATAGGCTGAACCAACTAGCCTGTTGGTCAATCAGACCGGCTGGACCAACTGCCTGTTGGTCATTCGGACCGGCTGGACCAACTGGTCAATTGGACCGGCTGGACAACTGGCCTGTTGGTCAATTGGACCGGTTGGACCAACTGGCCTGTTGGTCAATCGGACCGGCTGGACCAACTGGCCTGTTGGTCATTGGACCGGTGGACCAACTGGCTGTTGGTCAATCGGACCGGTTGGACCAACTGGCCTGTTGGTCAATGGACCGGCTTGACCAACTGGCCTGTTGGTCAATTGGACCGTTGGACCAACTGGCCTGTTGGTCAATCGGACCGGTTGGACCAACTGGCCTGTTGGTCAATTGGACCGGTTGGACCAACTGGACTGTTGGTCACCGGTTGGACCAACTGGACTGTTGGTCAATCGGACCAGCTGGACCAACTGGCCTGTTGGTCAATTGGACCGGTTGGACCAACTGGCCTGTTGGTCATAAGACCGGTTGGACCAACTGGCCTGTTGGTCATTGGACCGGCTACCCACTGGCCTGTTGGTCAATTGGACCGTTGGACCAACTGGACTGTTGGTCAACGGACCGGCTGGACCAACTGGCCTGTTGGTCAATTGGACCGGTTGGACCAACTGGCCTGTTGGTCAATTGACCGGTTGGACCAACTGGCCTGTTGGTCAATCGGACCGGCTGGACCAACTGGCCTGTTGGTCAATTGGACCGCTGGACCAACTGGCCTGTTGGTCATTGGACTGGTTGGACCAACTGGCCTGTTGGTCATCGGACCGGCTGGACCAACTGGCCTGTTGGTCAATTGGACCGGCTGGACCAACTGGCCTGTTGGTCAATTGACGGCTGGACCAACTGGCCTGTTGGTCAATTGGACCGTTGGACCAACTGGCCTATTGGTCAATCGACCGGTTGGACCAACTGGCCTGTTGGTCAATTGGACCGGCGGACCAACTGCGTTTTGGTCAATTGGACCGTTGGACCAACTGGCCTGTTGGACCGGTTGGACCAACTGGACTGTTGGTCAATCGACCAGCTGGCCCAACTGGCCTTTTGGTCAATTGGACCGGCTTGGACCAACTGGCCTGTTGGTCATTGGACCGGTTGGACCAACTGGACTGTTGGTCAATTGGACCGGCTGGACCAACTGGCCTGTTGGTCAATTGGACCTTGACCAACTGGCTGTTGGTCAATCGGACCGGCTGGACCAACTGACCTGTTGGTCAAATCGGACCGGCTGGACCAACTGACCTGTTGGTCAATCAGACCGGCTGGACCAACTGGCCTGTTGGTCAATCGGACAGGCTGGAACCGGTTGGACCAACTGGCCTGTTGGTCAATCGGACCGGCTGGACCAACTGGCCTATTGGTCATTGGACCGGTTGACCAACTGGCCTGTTGGTCAATCGGCCGGTTGGACCAACTGGCCAGTTGGTCATTTGGACCGGTTGGACCAACTGGCCTGTTGGTCAATCGACAGGCTGGACCGAATTGGCCTGTTGGTCATCGGACCGGTTGGATGAACTAAACTGTTGGTCATTGGACCGGCTGGACCAACTGACTGTTGGTCAATTGGACCGGCTGGACCAACTGGCCTGTTGGTCAATTGGACCGGTTGGACCAACTGGCCTGTTGGTCAATCGGACCGGCTGGACCAACTGGCCTGTTGGTCAATTGGACCGGCTGACCAACTGGCCTGTTGGTCAATTGGACCGGCTGGACCAACTGGCCTGTTGGTCAACGGACCGGCTAACCAACTAGCCTGTTGGTCAATTGGACCGGTTGAACCAACTAGCCTGTTGGTCAATCGGACCGGTTGGACCAACTAGCCTGTTGGACCAACTGGCCAATTGGTCCAATCGAACCGGTTGGACCAACTGGACTGTTGGTCAATCGGTCCAATTGGTCCGGCTAGACCAACTAGCCTGTTGGTCAAGTGGACCAGTTGGACCAACGGGAATGTTGGTCAATCGGACCGACTGGACCAACTGGCCTGTTGGTCCAATTGGACCGGCTGGACCAACTGGCCTGTTGGTCAATTGGACCGGTTGGACCAACAGTCCAGTTGGTCCAACCGGTCCAATTGACCAACAAGCCAGTTGGTCCAGCCGGTCCAATTGACCAACAGGCCAGTTGGTCCAACCGGTCCATTGACCAACAGGCCAGTTGGTCCAACTGGTCCAATTGACCAACAGGCCAGTTGGTCCAGCCGGTCCAATTGACCAACAGGCCAGTTGGTCCAGCCGGTCCAATTGACCAACAGGCCAGTTGGTCCAACCGGTCCAATTGACCAACAGGCCAGTTGGTCCAACCGGTCCAATTGACCAACAGGCCAGTTGGTCCAGCCGGTCCTATTGACCAACAGTCCAGTTGGTCCAGCCGGTCCAATTGACCAACAGGCCAGTTGGTCCAGCCGGTCCGATTGACCAACAGTCCAGTTGGTCCAGCCGGTCCAATTGACCAACAGGCCAGTTGGTCCAGCCGGTCCAATTGACCAACAGGCCAGTTGGTCCAGCCGGTCCAATTGACCAACAGTCCAGTTGGTCCAGCCGGTCCAATTGACCAACAGTTTAGTTGGTCCAACCTGTCCGATTGACCAACAGGCCAGTTGGTCCAGCCTGTCCGATTGACCAACAGGCCAGTTGGTCCAACCGGTCCAAATGACCAACTGGCCAGTTGGTCCACCGGTCCAAATGACCAACTGGCCAGTTGGTCCACCGGTCCAATTGACCAACAGTCCAGTTGGTCCAGCCTATCCGATTGACCAACAGGCCAGTTGGTCCAGCCGGTCCAATTGACCAACAGGCCAGTTGGTCCAGCCGGTCCACTTGACCAACAGGCCAGTTGGTCCAGCCGGTCCATTTGACCAACAGTCCAGTTGGTCCAACCGGTCCAATTGACCAACAGGCCAGTTGGTCCAGCCGGTCCAATTGACCAACAGGCCAGTTGGTCCAGCCGGTCCGATTGACCAACAGTCCAGTTGGTCCAACCGGTCCAATTGACCAACAGGCCAGTTGGTCCAGCCGGTCCAATTGACCAACAGGCCAGTTGGTCCAGCCGGTCCAATTGACCAACAGTCCAGTTGGTCCAGCCGGTCCAATTGACCAACAGGCCAGTTGGTCCAGCCGGTCCAATTGACCAACAGGCCAGTTGGTCCAGCCGGTCCAATTGACCAACAGGCCAGTTGGTCCAGCCGGTCCGATTGACCAACAGTCCAGTTGGTCCAACCGGTCCAATTGACCAACAGGCCAGTTGGTCCAGCCGGTCCAATTGACCAACAGGCCAGTTGGTCCAGCCGGTCCACTTGACCAACAGGCCAGTTGGTCCAGCCGGTCCATTTGACCAACAGTCCAGTTGGTCCAACCGGTCCAATTGACCAACAGGCCAGTTGGTCCAGCTGGTCCAATTGACCAACAGGCCAGTTGGTCCAGCCGGTCCGATTGACCAACAGTCCAGTTGGTCCAGCCGGTCCAATTGACCAACAGGCCAGTTGGTCCAGCCGGTCCAATTGACCAACAGGCCAGTTGGTCCAGCCGGTCCAATTGACCAACACTCCAGTTGGTCCAGCCGGTCCAATTGACCAACAGGCCAGTTGGTCCAGCCGGTCCAATTGACCAACAGGCCAGTTGGTCCAGCCGGTCCAATTGACCAACAGGCCAGTTGGTCCAGCCGGTCCGATTGACCAACAGTCCAGTTGGTCCAACCGGTCCAATTGACCAACAGGCCAGTTGGTCCAGCCGGTCCAATTGACCAACAGTCCAGTTGGTCCAGCCGGTCCAATTGACCAACAGTCCAGTTGGTCCAGCCGGTCCAATTGACCAACAGGCCAGTTGGTCCAGCCGGTCCGATTGACCAACAGTCCAGTTGGTCCAGCCGGTCCAATTGACCAACAGGCCAGTTGGTCCAGCCGGTCCAATTGACCAACAGGCCAGTTGGTCCAGCCGGTCCAATTGACCAACAGTCCAGTTGGTCCAGCCGGTCCAATTGACCAACAGTCCAGTTGGTCCAACCTGTCCGATTGACCAACAGGCCAGTTGGTCCAGCCTGTCCGATTGACCAACAGGCCAGTTGGTCCAACCGGTCCAATGACCAACAGGCCAGTTGGTCCAACCGGTCCAATTGACCAACTCGCCAGTTGGTCCAACCGGTCCAATTGACCAACAGTCCAGTTGGTCCAGCCGG
This sequence comes from Closterium sp. Naga37s-1, assembly GCA_947471745.1. Lineage (NCBI taxonomy): Eukaryota > Viridiplantae > Streptophyta > Zygnematophyceae > Desmidiales > Closteriaceae > Closterium > Closterium sp. Naga37s-1. Next base: position 7,077 of record CANJKZ010000964.1, read on the forward strand.
TCCGATTGACCAACAGGCCAGTTGGTCCAGCCGGTCCAATTGACCAACAGGCCAGTTGGTCCAGCCGGTCCAATTGACCAACAGGCCAGTTGGTCCAGCCGGTCCAATTGACCAACAGGCCAGTTGGTCCAGCCGGTCCGATTGACCAACAGTCCAGTTGGTCCAACCGGTCCAATTGACCAACAGGCCAGTTGGTCCAGCCGGTCCAATTGACCAACAGTCCAGTTGGTCCAGCCGGTCCAATTGACCAACAGTGCAGTTGGTCCAGCCGGTCCAATTGACCAACAGTCCAGTTGGTCCAGCCGGTCCAATTGACCAACAGGCCAGTTGGTCCAGCCGGTCCGGTTGACCAACAGTCCAGTTGGTCCAGCCGGTCCAATTGACCAACATGCCAGTTGGTCCAGCCGGTCCAATTGACCAACAGTCCAGTTGGTCCAGCCGGTCCAATTGACCAACAGGCCAGTTGGTCCAGCCGGTCCGATTGACCAACACTCCAGTTGGTCCAACCGGTCCAATTGACCAACAGTCCAGTTGGTCCAGCCGGTCCAATTGACCAACAGGCCAGTTGGTCCAGCCGGTCCAATTGACCAACAGGCCAGTTGGTCCAGCCGGTCCAATTGACCAACAGTCCAGTTGGTCCAGCCGGTCCAATTGACCAACAGTCCAGTTGGTCCAACCGTCCGATTGACCAACAGGCCAGTTGGTCCAGCCGGTCCGATTGACCAACAGGCCAGTTGGTCCAACCGGTCCAATTGACCAACAGGCCAGTTGGTCCAGCCGGTCCATTGACCAACAGTCCAGTTGGTCCAGCCGGTCCAATTGACCAACAGGCCAGTTGGTCCAGCCGGTCCGATTGACCAACAGTCCAGTTGGTCCAGCCGGTCCAATTGACCAACAGGCCAGTTGGTCCAGCCGGTCCAATTGACCAACAGGCCAGTTGGTCCAGCCGGTCCAATTGACCAACAGTCCAGTTGGTCCAGCCGGTCCAATTGACCAACAGTCCAGTTGGTCCAACCGGTCCGATTGACCAACAGGCCAGTTGGTCCAGCCGGTCCGATTGACCAACAGGCCAGTTGGTCCAACCGGTCCAATTGACCAACAGGCCAGTTGGTCCAACCGGTCCAATTGACCAACAGGCCAGTTGGTCCAACCGGTCCAATTGACCAACAGTCCAGTTGGTCCAGCCGGTCCGATTGACCAACAGGCCAGTTGGTCCAGCCGGTCCAATTGACCAACAGGCCAGTTGGTCCAGCCGGTCCACTTGACCAACAGGCCAGTTGGTCCAGCCGGTCCATTTGACCAACAGTCCAGTTGGTCCAACCGGTCCAATTGACCAACAGGCCAGTTGGTCCAGCCGGTCCAATTGACCAACAGGCCAGTTGGTCCAGCCGGTCCGATTGACCAACAGTCCAGTTGGTCCAACCGGTCCAATTGACCAACAGGCCAGTTGGTCCAGCCGGTCCAATTGACCAACAGGCCAGTTGGTCCAGCCGGTCCAATTGACCAACAGTCCAGTTGGTCCAGCCGGTCCAATTGACCAACAGGCCAGTTGGTCCAGCCGGTCCAATTGACCAACAGGCCAGTTGGTCCAGCCGGTCCAATTGACCAACAGGCCAGTTGGTCCAGCCGGTCCGATTGACCAACAGTCCAGTTGGTCCAACCGGTCCAATTGACCAACAGGCCAGTTGGTCCAGCCGGTCCAATTGACCAACAGGCCAGTTGGTCCAGCCGGTCCAATTGACCAACAGGCCAGTTGGTCCAGCCGGTCCATTTGACCAACAGTCCAGTTGGTCCAACCGGTCAATTGACCAACAGGCCAGTTGGTCCAGCCGGTCCAATTGACCAACAGGCCAGTTGGTCCAGCCGGTCCGATTGACCAACAGTCCAGTTGGTCCAACCGGTCCAATTGACCAACAGGCCAGTTGGTCCAGCCGGTCCAATTGACCAACAGGCCAGTTGGTCCAGCCGGTCCAATTGACCAACAGTCCAGTTGGTCCAGCCGGTCCAATTGACCAACAGGCCAGTTGGTCCAGCCGGTCCAATTGACCAACAGGCCAGTTGGTCCAGCCGGTCCAATTGACCAACAGGCCAGTTGGTCCAGCCGGTCCGATTGACCAACAGTCCAGTTGGTCCAACCGGTCCAATTGACCAACAGGCCAGTTGGTCCAGCCGGTCCAATTGACCAACAGTCCAGTTGGTCCAGCCGGTCCAATTGACCAACAGTCCAGTTGGTCCAGCCGGTCCAATTGACCAACAGGCCAGTTGGTCCAGCCGGTCCGATTGACCAACAGTCCAGTTGGTCCAGCCGGTCCAATTGACCAACAGGCCAGTTGGTCCAGCCGGTCCATTGACCAACAGGCCAGTTGGTCCAGCCGGTCCAATTGACCAACAGTCCAGTTGGTCCAGCCGGTCCAATTGACCAACAGTTTAGTTGGTCCAACCTGTCCGATTGACCAACAGGCCAGTTGGTCCAGCCTGTCCGATTGACCAACAGGCCAGTTGGTCCAACCGGTCCAATTGACCAACAGGCCAGTTGGTCCAACCGGTCCAATTGACCAACAGGCCAGTTGGTCCAACCGGTCCAATTGACCAACAGTCCAGTTGGTCCAGCCGGTCCGATTGACCAACAGGCCAGTTGGTCCAGCCGGTCCAATTGACCAACAGGCCAGTTGGTCCAGCCGGTCCAATTGACCAACAGGCCAGTTGGTCCAGCCGGTCCAATTGACCAACAGGCCAGTTGGTCCAGCCGGTCCGATTGACCAACAGTCCAGTTGGTCCAACCGGTCCAATTGACCAACAGGCCAGTTGGTCCAGCCGGTCCAATTGACCAACAGTCCAGTTGGTCCAGCCGGTCCAATTGACCAACAGTGCAGTTGGTCCAGCCGGTCCAATTGACCAACAGTCCAGTTGGTCCAGCCGGTCCGATTGACCAACAGGCCAGTTGGTCCAGCCGGTCCGATTGACCAACAGTCCAGTTGGTCCAGCCGGTCCAATTGACCAACATGCCAGTTGGTCCAGCCGGTCCAATTGACCAACAGTCCAGTTGGTCCAGCCGGTCCAATTGACCAACAGGCCAGTTGGTCCAGCCGGTCCGATTGACCAACAGTCCAGTTGGTCCAACCGGTCCAATTGACCAACAGTCCAGTTGGTCCAGCCGGTCCAATTGACCAACAGGCCAGTTGGTCCAGCCGGTCCAATTGACCAACAGGCCAGTTGGTCCAGCCGGTCCAATTGACCAACAGTCCAGTTGGTCCAGCCGGTCCAATTGACCAACAGTCCAGTTGGTCCAACCTGTCCGATTGACCAACAGGCCAGTTGGTCCAGCCTGTCCGATTGACCAACAGGCCAGTTGGTCCAACCGGTCCAATTGACCAACAGGCCAGTTGGTCCAACCGGTCCAATTGACCAACAGGCCAGTTGGTCCAACCGGTCCAATTGACCAACAGTCCAGTTGGTCCAGCCGGTCCGATTGACCAACAGGCCAGTTGGTCCAGCCGGTCCAATTGACCAACAGGCCAGTTGGTCCAGCCGGTCCAATTGACCAACAGGCCAGTTGGTCCAGCCGGTCCATTTGACCAACAGTCCAGTTGACCAACAGGCCAGTTGGTCCAGCCGGTCCAATTGACCAACAGGCCAGTTGGTCCAGCCGGTCCGATTGACCAACAGTCCAGTTGGTCCAACCGGTCCAATTGACCAACAGGCCAGTTGGTCCAGCCGGTCCAATTGACCAACAGGCCAGTTGGTCCAGCCGGTCCAATTGACCAACAGTCCAGTTGGTCCAGCCGGTCCAATTGACCAACAGGCCAGTTGGTCCAGCCGGTCCAATTGACCAACAGCCAGTTGGTCCAGCCGGTCCAATTGACCAACAGGCCAGTTGGTCCAGCCGGTCCGATTGACCAACAGTCCAGTTGGTCCAACCGGTCCAATTGACCAACAGGCCAGTTGGTCCAGCCGGTCCAATTGACCAACAGGCCAGTTGGTCCAGCCGGTCCAATTGACCAACAGTCCAGTTGGTCCAGCCGGTCCTATTGACCAACAGTCCAGTTGGTCCAGCCGGTCCAATTGACCAACAGGCCAGTTGGTCCAGCCGGTCCGATTGACCAACAGTCCAGTTGGTCCAGCCGGTCCAATTGACCAACAGGCCAGTTGGTCCAGCCGGTCCAATTGACCAACAGGCCAGTTGGTCCAGCCGGTCCAATTGACCAACAGTCCAGTTGGTCCAGCCGGTCCAATTGACCAACAGTCCAGTTGGTCCAACCGGTCCGATTGACCAACAGGCCAGTTGGTCCAGCCGGTCCGATTGACCAACAGGCCAGTTGGTCCAACCGGTCCAAATGACCAACAGGCCAGTTGGTCCAACCGGTCCAATGACCAACAGCCAGTTGGTCCAACCGGTCCAATTGACCAACAGGCCAGTTGGTCCAGCCGGTCCAATTGACCAACAGGCCAGTTGGTCCAGCCGGTCCAATTGACCAACAGGCCAGTTGGTCCAGCCGGTCCGATTGACCAACAGTCCAGTTGGTCCAACCGGTCCAATTGACCAACAGGCCAGTTGGTCCAGCCGGTCCAATTGACCAACAGTCCAGTTGGTCCAGCCGGTCCAATTGACCAACAGTGCAGTTGGTCCAGCCGGTCCAATTGACCAACAGTCCAGTTGGTCCAGCCGGTCCGATTGACCAACAGGCCAGTTGGTCCAGCCGGTCCGTTTGACCAACAGTCCAGTTGGTCCAGCCGGTCCAATTGACCAACATGCCAGTTGGTCCAGCCGGTCCAATTGACCAACAGTCCAGTTGGTCCAGCCGGTCCAATTGACCAACAGGCCAGTTGGCCAGCCGGTCCGATTGACCAACAGTCCAGTTGGTCCAACCGGTCCAATTGACCAACAGGCCAGTTGGTCCAGCCGGTCCAATTGACCAACAGGCCAGTTGGTCCAGCCGGTCTGATTGACCAACAGTCCAGTTGGTCCAGCCTTCCAATTGACCAACAGGCCAGTTGGTCCAGCCGGTCCAATTGACCAACAGGCCAGTTGGTCCAACCGGTCCAATTGACCAACAGACCAGTTGGTCCAGCCGGTCCAATTGACCAACAGGCCAGTTGGTCCAGCCGGTCCGATTGACCAACAGGCCAGTTGGTCCAGCCGGTCCAATTGACCAACAGGCCAGTTGGTCCAGCCGGTCCAATTGACCAACAGGCCAGTTGGTCCAGCCGGTCCAATTGACCAACAGGCCAGTTGGTCCAGCCGGTCCAATTGACCAACAGTCCAGTTGGTCCAGCCGGTCCAATTGACCAACAGTCCAGTTGGTCCAACCGGTCCAATTGACCAACAGGCCAGTTGGTCCAGCCGGTCCAATTGACCAACAGGCCAGTTGGTCCAGCCGGTCCGATTGACCAACAGTCCAGTTGGTCCAACCGGTCCAATTGACCAACAGGCCAGTTGGTCCAACCGGTCCAATTGACCAACAGTCCAGTTGGTCCAGCCGGTCCGATTGACCAACAGTCCAGTTGGTCCAACCGGTCCAATTGACCAACAGGCCAGTTGGTCCAGCCGGTCCAATTGACCAACAGTCCAGTTGGTCCAGCCGGTCCAATTGACCAACAGGCCAGTTGGTCCAGCCGGTCCATTTGACCAACAGGCCAGTTGGTCCAGCCGGTCGGATTGACCAACAGTCCAGTTGGTCCAACCGGTCCAATTGACCAACAGGCCAGTTGGTCCAGCCGGTCCAATTGACCAACAGTCCAGTTGGTCCAACCGGTCCAATTGACCAACAGGCCAGTTGGTCCAGCCGGTCCATTTGACCAACAGGCCAGTTGGTCCAGCCGGTCCGATTGACCAACAGTCCAGTTGGTCCAGCCGGTCCGATTGACCAACAGTCCAGTTGGTCCAGCCGGTCCGATTGACCAACAGTCCAGTTGGTCCAGCCGGTCCGATTGACCAACAGTCCAGTTGGTCCAACCGGTCCGATTGACCAACAGTCCAGTTGGTCCAACCGGTCCAATTGACCAACACGCCAGTTGTTCAAGCCGGTCCATTTGACCAACAGGCCAGTTGGTCCAGCCGGTCCGATTGACCAACAGTCCAGTTGGTCCAACCGGTCCAATTGACCAACAGGCCAGTTGGTCCAGCCGGTCCGATTGACCAACAGTCCAGTTGGTCCAACCGGTCCAATTGACCAACAGGCCAGTTGGTCCAGCCGGTCCGATTGACCAACAGTCCAGTTGGTCCAACCGGTCCGATTGACCAACAGTCCAGTTGGTCCAACCGGTCCAATTGACCAACAGGCCAGTTGGTCAAGCCGGTCCGATTGACCAACAGGCCAGTTGGTCCAGCCGGTCCGATTGACCAACAGTCCAGTTGGTCCAACCGGTCCGATTGACCAACAGGCCAGTTGGTCCAGCCGGTCCGATTGACCAACAGTCCAGTTGGTCCAACCGGTCCAATTGACCAACACGCCAGTTGGTCCAGCCGGTCCGATTGACCAACAGTCCAGTTGGTCCAGCCGGTCCGATTGACCAACAGTCCAGTTGGTCCAACCGGTCCAATTGACCAACAGTCCAGTTGGTCCAACCGGTCCAATTGACCAACAGGCCAGTTGGTCCAGCCGGTCCAATTGACCAACAGTCCAGTTGGTCCAGCCGGTCCATTTGACCAACAGGCCAGTTGGTCCAGCCGGTCCGATTGACCAACAGTCCAGTTGGTCCAACCGGTCCGATTGACCAACAGTCCAGTTGGTCCAACCGGTCCAATTGACCAACAGTCCAGTTGGTCCAACCGGTCCGATTGACCAACAGTCCAGTTGGTCCAACCGGTCCAATTGACCAACAGCCAGTTGGTCAAGCCGGTCCATTTGACCAACAGGCCAGTTGGTCCAGCCGGTCCGATTGACCAACAGTCCAGTTGGTCCAACCGGTCCGATTGACCAACAGTCCAGTTGGTCCAACCGGTCCGATTGACCAACAGTCCAGTTGGTCCAACCGGTCCAATTGACCAACAGGCCAGTTGGTCAAGCCGGTCCATTTGACCAACAGGCCAGTTGGTCCAGCCGGTCCAATTGACCAACAGTCCAGTTGGTCAAGCCGGTCCATTTGACCAACAGGCCAGTTGGTCCAGCCGGTCCAATTGACCAACAGTCCAGTTGGTCAAGCCGGTCCATTTGACCAACAGGCCAGTTGGTCCAGCCGGTCCGATTGACCAACAGTCCAGTTGGTCCAACCGGTCCAATTGACCAACAGTCCAGTTGGTCCAGCCGGTCCGATTGACCAACAGTCCAGTTGGTCCAACCGGTCCGATTGACCAACAGTCCAGTTGGTCCAACCGGTCCAATTGACCAACACGCCAGTTGGTCAAGCCGGTCCATTTGACCAACAGGCCAGTTGGTCCAGCCGGTCCGATTGACCAACAGTCCAGTTGGTCCAACCGGTCCAATTGACCAACAGGCCAGTTGGTCCAGCCGGTCCGATTGACCAACAGTCCAGTTGGTCCAACCGGTCCAATTGACCAACACGCCAGTTGGTCAAGCCGGTCCATTTGACCAACAGGCCAGTTGGTCCAGCCGGTCCGATTGACCAACAGTCCAGTTGGTCCAACCGGTCCAATTGACCAACAGGCCAGTTGGTCCAGCCGGTCCGATTGACCAACAGTCCAGTTGGTCCAGCCGGTCCGATTGACCAACAGTCCAGTTGGTCCAACCGGTCCGATTGACCAACAGTCCAGTTGGTCCAACCGGTCCAATTGACCAACAGGCCAGTTGGTCCAGCCGGTCCAATTGACCAACAGTCCAGTTGGTCAAGCCGGTCCATTTGACCAACAGGCCAGTTGGTCCAGCCGGTCCGATTGACCAACAGTCCAGTTGGTCCAACCGGTCCAATTGACCAACAGTCCAGTTGGTCCAGCCGGTCCGATTGACCAACAGTCCAGTTGGTCCAACCGGTCCGATTGACCAACAGTCCAGTTGGTCCAACCGGTCCAATTGACCAACACGCCAGTTGGTCAAGCCGGTCCATTTGACCAACAGGCCAGTTGGTCCAGCCGGTCCGATTGACCAACAGTCCAGTTGGTCCAACCGGTCCAATTGACCAACAGGCCAGTTGGTCCAGCCGGTCCGATTGACCAACAGTCCAGTTGGTCCAACCGGTCCGATTGACCAACAGTCCAGTTGGTCCAACCGGTCCAATTGACCAACAGGCCAGTTGGTCAAGCCGGTCCATTTGACCAACAGGCCAGTTGGTCCAGCCGGTCCAATTGACCAACAGGCCAGTTGGTCAAGCCGGTCCATTTGACCAACAGGCCAGTTGGTCCAGCCGGTCCAATTGACCAACAGTCCAGTTGGTCAAGCCGGTCCAATTGACCAACAGGCCAGTTGGTCCAGCCGGTCCGATTGACCAACAGTCCAGTTGGTCCAACCGGTCCAATTGACCAACAGTCCAGTTGGTCCAGCCGGTCCGATTGACCAACAGTCCAGTTGGTCCAACCGGTCCGATTGACCAACAGTCCAGTTGGTCCAACCGGTCCAATTGACCAACACGCCAGTTGGTCAAGCCGGTCCATTTGACCAACAGGCCAGTTGGTCCAGCCGGTCCGATTGACCAACAGTCCAGTTGGTCCAACCGGTCCAATTGACCAACAGGCCAGTTGGTCCAGCCGGTCCGATTGACCAACAGTCCAGTTGGTCCAACCGGTCCAATTGACCAACAGGCCAGTTGGTCAAGCCGGTCCAATTGACCAACAGGCCAGTTGGTCCAGCCGGTCCGATTGACCAACAGTCCAGTTGGTCCAACCGGTCCAATTGACCAACAGGCCAGTTGGTCCAGCCGGTCCGATTGACCAACAGTCCAGTTGGTCCAAGCCGGTCCATTTGACCAACAGGCCAGTTGGTCCAGCCGGTCCGATTGACCAACAGTCCAGTTGGTCCAACCGGTCCAATTGACCAACAGTCCAGTTGGTCCAGCCGGTCCGATTGACCAACAGTCCAGTTGGTCCAACCGGTCCGATTGACCAACAGTCCAGTTGGTCCAACCGGTCCAATTGACCAACAGGCCAGTTGGTCAAGCCGGTCCATTTGACCAACAGGCCAGTTGGTCCAGCCGGTCCGATTGACCAACAGTCCAGTTGGTCCAACCGGTCCAATTGACCAACAGGCCAGTTGGTCCAGCCGGTCCGATTGACCAACAGTCCAGTTGGTCCAACCGGTCCAATTGACCAACACGCCAGTTGGTCAAGCCGGTCCAATTGACCAACAGGCCAGTTGGTCCAGCCGGTCCGATTGACCAACAGTCCAGTTGGTCCAACCGGTCCAATTGACCAACAGGCCAGTTGGTCCAGCCGGTCCGATTGACCAACAGTCCAGTTGGTCAAGCCGGTCCATTTGACCAACAGGCCAGTTGGTCCAGCCGGTCCGATTGACCAACAGTCCAGTTGGTCCAGCCGGTCCGATTGACCAACAGTCCAGTTGGTCCAGCCGGTCCGATTGACCAACAGTCCAGTTGGTCCAACCGGTCCAATTGACCAACAGTCCAGTTGGTCCAGCCGGTCCGATTGACCAACAGTCCAGTTGGTCCAACCGGTCCGATTGACCAACAGTCCAGTTGGTCCAACCGGTCCAATTGACCAACACGCCAGTTGGTCAAGCCGGTCCATTTGACCAACAGGCCAGTTGGTCCAGCCGGTCCGATTGACCAACAGTCCAGTTGGTCCAACCGGTCCAATTGACCAACAGTCCAGTTGGTCCAGCCGGTCCGATTGACCAACAGTCCAGTTGGTCCAACCGGTCCAATTGACCAACAGGCCAGTTGGTCAAGCCGGTCCATTTGACCAACAGGCCAGTTGGTCCAGCCGGTCCGATTGACCAACAGCCAGTTGGTCCAACCGGTCCAATTGACCAACAGGCCAGTTGGTCCAGCCGGTCCGATTGACCAACAGTCCAGTTGGTCCAGCCGGTCCGATTGACCAACAGTCCAGTTGGTCCAACCGGTCCGATTGACCAACAGTCCAGTTGGTCCAACCGGTCCGATTGACCAACAGTCCAGTTGGTCCAACCGGTCCAATTGACCAACAGGCCAGTTGGTCCAGCCGGTCCAATTGACCAACAGGCCAGTTGGTCCAGCCGGTCCGATTGACCAACAGTCCAGTTGGTCCAACCGGTCCAATTGACCAACAGGCCAGTTGGTCCAGCCGGTCCAATTGACCAACAGGCCAGTTGGTCCAGCCGGTCCGATTGACCAACAGTCCAGTTGGTCCAACCGGTCCAATTGACCAACAGGCCAGTTGGTCCAGCCGGTCCAATTGACCAACAGGCCAGTTGGTCCAGCCGGTCCGATTGACCAACAGTCCAGTTGGTCCAGCCGGTCCAATTGACCAACAGTCCAGTTGGTCCAGCCGGTCCGATTGACCAACAGGCCAGTTGGTCCAGCCGGTCCAATTGACCAACAGTCCAGTTGGTCCAGCCGGTCCGATTGACCAACAGGCCAGTTGGTCCAGCCGGTCCGATTGACCAACAGGCCAGTTGGTCCAACCGGTCCAATTGACCAACAGGCCAGTTGGTCCAGCCGGTCCAATTGACCAACAGGCCAGTTGGTCCAGCCGGTCCATTTGACCAACAGTCCAGTTGGTCCAGCCGGTCCAATTGACCAACAGTCCAGTTGGTCCAACCGGTCCAATTGACCAACAGTCCAGTTGGTCCAGCCGGTCCAATTGACCAACAGTCCAGTTGGTCCAGCCGGTCCAATTGACCAACAGGCCAGTTGGTCCAGCCGGTCCATTTGACCAACAGGCCAGTTGGTCCAGCCGGTCCGATTGACCAACAGTCCAGTTGGTCCAACCGGTCCAATTGACCAACAGGCCAGTTGGTCCAGCCGGTCCAATTGACCAACAGTCCAGTTGGTCCAGCCGGTCCAATTGACCAACAGTCCAGTTGGTCCAGCCGGTCCAATTGACCAACAGTCCAGTTGGTCCAGCCGGTCCAATTGACCAACAGGCCAGTTGGTCCAGCCGGTCCAATTGACCAACAGTCCAGTTGGTCCAGCCGGTCCAATTGACCAACAGGCCAGTTGGTCAAGCCGGTCCATTTGACCAACAGGCCAGTTGGTCCAGCCGGTCCGATTGACCAACAGTCCAGTTGGTCCAGCCGGTCCAATTGACCAACAGGCCAGTTGGTCCAGCCGGTCCGATTGACCAACAGGCCAGTTGGTCCAACCGGTCCAATTGACCAACAGGCCAGTTGGTCCAGCCGGTCCAATTGACCAACAGGCCAGTTGGTCCAACCGGTCCAATTGACCAACAGGCCAGTTGGTCCAGCCGGTCCGATTGACCAACAGTCCAGTTGGTCCAGCCGGTCCAATTGACCAACAGGCCAGTTGGTCCAGCCGGTCCGATTGACCAACAGGCCAGTTGGTCCAACCGGTCCAATTGACCAACAGTCCAGTTGGTCCAGCCGGTCCAATTGACCAACAGTCCAGTTGGTCCAACCGGTCCAATTGACCAACAGGCCAGTTGGTCCAGCCGGTCCAATTGACCAACAGGCCAGTTGGTCCAGCCGGTCCAATTGACCAACAGTCCAGTTGGTCCAACCGGTCCAATTGACCAACAGGCCAGTTGGTCCAGCCGGTCCAATTGACCAACAGTCCAGTTGGTCCAGCCGGTCCAATTGACCAACAGTCCAGTTGGTCCAGCCGGTCCAATTGACCAACAGGCCAGTTGGTCCAGCCGGTCCAATTGACCAACAGGCCAGTTGGTCCAGCCGGTCCAATTGACCAACAGTCCAGTTGGTCCAACCGGTCCAATTGACCAACAGGCCAGTTGGTCCAGCCGGTCCAATTGACCAACAGGCCAGTTGGTCCAGCCGGTCCGATTGACCAACAGTCCAGTTGGTCCAGCCGGTCCAATTGACCAACAGTCCAGTTGGTCCAGCCGGTCCGATTGACCAACAGGCCAGTTGGTCCAGCCGGTCCGATTGACCAACAGGCCAGTTGGTCCAACCGGTCCAATTGACCAACAGGCCAGTTGGTCCAGCCGGTCCAATTGACCAACAGGCCAGTTGGTCCAACCGGTCCATTGACCAACAGGCCAGTTGGTCCAGCCGGTCCAATTGACCAACAGTCCAGTTGGTCCAACCGGTCCAATTGACCAACAGTCCAGTTGGTCCAGCCGGTCCAATTGACCAACAGTCCAGTTGGTCCAGCCGGTCCAATTGACCAACAGGCCAGTTGGTCCAGCCGGTCCATTGACCAACAGGCCAGTTGGTCCAGCCGGTCCGATTGACCAACAGTCCAGTTGGTCCAACCGGTCCAATTGACCAACAGGCCAGTTGGTCCAGCCGGTCCAATTGACCAACAGCCCAGTTGGTCCAGCCGGTCCAATTGACCAACAGTCCAGTTGGTCCAGCCGGTCCAATTGACCAACAGGCCAGTTGGTCCAGCCGGTCCAATTGACCAACAGTCCAGTTGGTCCAACCGGTCCAATTGACCAACAGGCCAGTTGGTCCAGCCGGTCCAATTGACCAACAGGCCAGTTGGTCCAGCCGGTCCGATTGACCAACAGTCCAGTTGGTCCAACCGGTCCAATTGACCAACAGGCCAGTTGGTCCAGCCGGTCCAATTGACCAACAGGCCAGTTGGTCCAGCCGGTCCGATTGACCAACAGGCCAGTTGGTCCAGCCGGTCCAATTGACCAACAGGCCAGTTGGTCCAGCCGGTCCGATTGACCAACAGGCCAGTTGGTCCAACCGGTCCAATTGACCAACAGGCCAGTTGGTCCAGCCGGTCCGATTGACCAACAGTCCAGTTGGTCCAGCCGGTCCAATTGACCAACAGGCCAGTTGGTCCAGCCGGTCCGATTGACCAACAGGCCAGTTGGTCCAACCGGTCCAATTGACCAACAGTCCAGTTGGTCCAGCCGGTCCGATTGACCAACAGTCCAGTTGGTCCAACCGGTCCGATTGACCAACAGTCCAGTTGGTCCAACCGGTCCAATTGACCAACAGGCCAGTTGGTCAAGCCGGTCCATTTGACCAACAGGCCAGTTGGTCCAGCCGGTCCGATTGACCAACAGTCCAGTTGGTCCAGCCGGTCCAATTGACCAACAGGCCAGTTGGTCCAGCCGGTCCAATTGACCAACAGTCCAGTTGGTCCAACCGGTCCAATTGACCAACAGGCCAGTTGGTCCAGCCGGTCCGATTGACCAACAGTCCAGTTGGTCCAGCCGGTCCATTTGACCAACAGGCCAGTTGGTCCAGCCGGTCCGATTGACCAACAGTCCAGTTGGTCCAACCGGTCCAATTGACCAACAGGCCAGTTGGTCCAGCCGGTCCAATTGACCAACAGGCCAGTTGGTCCAGCCGGTCCATTGACCAACAGTCCAGTTGGTCCAACCGGTCCAATTGACCAACAGGCCAGTTGGTCCAGCCGGTCCAATTGACCAACAGGCCAGTTGGTCCAGCCGGTCCGATTGACCAACAGTCCAGTTGGTCCAACCGGTCCAATTGACCAACAGGCCAGTTGGTCCAACCGGTCCAATTGACCAACAGGCCAGTTGGTCCAGCCGGTCCAATTGACCAACAGGCCAGTTGGTCCAGCCGGTCCGATTGACCAACAGTCCAGTTGGTCCAACCGGTCCAATTGACCAACAGGCCAGTTGGTCCAGCCGGTCCAATTGACCAACAGTCCAGTTGGTCCAGCCGGTCCAATTGACCAACAGTCCAGTTGGTCCAGCCGGTCCAATTGACCAACAGTCCAGTTGGTCCAGCCGGTCCAATTGACCAACAGGCCAGTTGGTCCAGCCGGTCCAATTGACCAACAGTCCAGTTGGTCCAACCGGTCCAATTGACCAACAGGCCAGTTGGTCCAGCCGGTCCAATTGACCAACAGGCCAGTTGGTCCAGCCGGTCCGATTGACCAACAGTCCAGTTGGTCCAACCGGTCCAATTGACCAACAGGCCAGTTGGTCCAGCCGGTCCATTTGACCAACAGGCCAGTTGGTCCAGCCGGTCCGATTGACCAACAGGCCAGTTGGTCCAGCCGGTCCAATTGACCAACAGGCCAGTTGGTCCAGCCGGTCCGATTGACCAACAGGCCAGTTGGTCCACCGGTCCAATTGACCAACAGGCCAGTTGGTCCAGCCGGTCCGATTGACCAACAGTCCAGTTGGTCCAGCCGGTCCAATTGACCAACAGGCCAGTTGGTCCAGCCGGTCCGATTGACCAACAGGCCAGTTGGTCCAACCGGTCCAATTGACCAACAGTCCAGTTGGTCCAGCCGGTCCGATTGACCAACAGTCCAGTTGGTCCAGCCGGTCCGATTGACCAACAGTCCAGTTGGTCCAACCGGTCCAATTGACCAACAGGCCAGTTGGTCCAGCCGGTCCGATTGACCAACAGTCCAGTTGGTCCAGCCGGTCCAATTGACCAACAGGCCAGTTGGTCCAGCCGGTCCGATTGACCAACAGTCCAGTTGGTCCAACCGGTCCAATTGACCAACAGGCCAGTTGGTCCAGCCGGTCCGATTGACCAACAGTCCAGTTGGTCCAGCCGGTCCAATTGACCAACAGGCCAGTTGGTCCAGCCGGTCCGATTGACCAACAGGCCAGTTGGTCCAACCGGTCCAATTGACCAACAGTCCAGTTGGTCCAGCCGGTCCGATTGACCAACAGTCCAGTTGGTCCAGCCGGTCCATTGACCAACAGTCCAGTTGGTCCAACCGGTCCAATTGACCAACAGTCCAGTTGGTCCAGCCGGTCCAATTGACCAACAGGCCAGTTGGTCCAGCCGGTCCAATTGACCAACAGGCCAGTTGGTCCAGCCGGTCCAATTGACCAACAGGCCAGTTGGTCCAACCGGTCCAATTGACCAACAGGCCAGTTGGTCCAGCCGGTCCAATTGACCAACAGGCCAGTTGGTCCAACCGGTCCGATTGACCAACAGGCCAGTTGGTCCAACCGGTCCGATTGACCAACAGTCCAGTTGGTCCAACCGGTCCAATTGACCAACAGTCCAGTTGGTCCAGCCGGTCCAATTGACCAACAGGCCAGTTGGTCCAGCCGGTCCAATTGACCAACAGGCCAGTTGGTCCAGCCGGTCCAATTGACCAACAGGCCAGTTGGTCCAACCGGTCCAATTGACCAACAGGCCAGTTGGTCCAGCCGGTCCAATTGACCAACAGGCCAGTTGGTCCAACCGGTCCAATTGACCAACAGGCCAGTTGGTCCAGCCGGTCCAATTGACCAACAGGCCAGTTGGTCCAGCCGGTCCGATTGACCAACAGTCCAGTTGGTCCAACCGGTCCAATTGACCAACAGGCCAGTTGGTCCAGCCGGTCCGATTGACCAACAGTCCAGTTGGTCCAGCCGGTCCAATTGACCAACAGGCCAGTTGGTCCAGCCGGTCCGATTGACCAACAGGCCAGTTGGTCCAACCGGTCCAATTGACCAACAGTCCAGTTGGTCCAGCCGGTCCAATTGACCAACAGTCCAGTTGGTCCAACCGGTCCAATTGACCAACAGTCCAGTTGGTCCAACCGGTCCAATTGACCAACAGGCCAGTTGGTCAAGCCGGTCCATTTGACCAACAGGCCAGTTGGTCCAGCCGGTCCAATTGACCAACAGGCCAGTTGGTCCAGCCGGTCCGATTGACCAACAGGCCAGTTGGTCCAGCCGGTCCAATTGACCAACAGTCCAGTTGGTCCAGCCGGTCCAATTGACCAACAGGCCAGTTGGTCCAACCGGTCCAATTGACCAACAGTCCAGTTGGTCCAGCCGGTCCGATTGACCAACAGTCCAGTTGGTCCAACCGGTCCAATTGACCAACAGGCCAGTTGGTCCAGCCGGTCCAATTGACCAACAGGCCAGTTGGTCCAGCCGGTCCAATTGACCAACAGTCCAGTTGGTCCAACCGGTCCAATTGACCAACAGGCCAGTTGGTCCAGCCGGTCCAATTGACCAACAGGCCAGTTGGTCCAGCCGGTCCGATTGACCAACAGTCCAGTTGGTCCAACCGGTCCAATTGACCAACAGGCCAGTTGGTCCAGCCGGTCCAATTGACCAACAGTCCAGTTGGTCCAGCCGGTCCAATTGACCAACAGTCCAGTTGGTCCAGCCGGTCCGATTGACCAACAGGCCAGTTGGTCCAGCCGGTCCGATTGACCAACAGGCCAGTTGGTCCAACCGGTCCAATTGACCAACAGTCCAGTTGGTCCAGCCGGTCCGATTGACCAACAGTCCAGTTGGTCCAACCGGTCCAATTGACCAACAGGCCAGTTGGTCCAGCCGGTCCGATTGACCAACAGGCCAGTTGGTCCAGCCGGTCCAATTGACCAACAGGCCAGTTGGTCCAGCCGGTCCGATTGACCAACAGGCCAGTTGGTCCAGCCGGTCCAATTGACCAACAGGCCAGTTGGTCCAGCCGGTCCGATTGACCAACAGGCCAGTTGGTCCAGCCGGTCCGATTGACCAACAGTCCAGTTGGTCCAACCGGTCCAATTGACCAACAGGCCAGTTGGTCCAACCGGTCCAATTGACCAACAGGCCAGTTGGTCCAGCCGGTCCAATTGACCAACAGGCCAGTTGGTCCAACCGGTCCAATTGACCAACAGGCCAGTTGGTCCAGCCGGTCCAATTGACCAACAGGCCAGTTGGTCCAGCCGGTCCGATTGACCAACAGGCCAGTTGGTCCAGCCGGTCCAATTGACCAACAGGCCAGTTGGTCCAGCCGGTCCAATTGACCAACAGGCCAGTTGGTCCAGCCGGTCCGATTGACCAACAGGCCAGTTGGTCCAGCCGGTCCAATTGACCAACAGTCCAGTTGGTCCAGCCGGTCCAATTGACCAACAGGCCAGTTGGTCCAGCCGGTCCAATTGACCAACAGTCCAGTTGGTCCAACCGGTCCAATTGACCAACAGGCCAGTTGGTCCAGCCGGTCCAATTGACCAACAGGCCAGTTGGTCCAGCCGGTCCGATTGACCAACAGGCCAGTTGGTCCAACCGGTCCAATTGACCAACAGGCCAGTTGGTCCAGCCGGTCCAATTGACCAACAGGCCAGTTGGTCCAGCCGGTCCAATTGACCAACAGTCCAGTTGGTCCAACCGGTCCAATTGACCAACAGGCCAGTTGGTCCAGCCGGTCCAATTGACCAACAGGCCAGTTGGTCCAGCCGGTCCGATTGACCAACAGTCCAGTTGGTCCAACCGGTCCGATTGACCAACAGTCCAGTTGGTCCAACCGGTCCAATTGACCAACAGGCCAGTTGGTCCAGCCGGTCCAATTGACCAACAGTCCAGTTGGTCCAGCCGGTCCGATTGACCAACAGGCCAGTTGGTCCAGCCGGTCCAATTGACCAACAGGCCAGTTGGTCCAACCGGTCCAATTGACCAACAGGCCAGTTGGTCCAGCCGGTCCAATTGACCAACAGGCCAGTTGGTCCAGCCGGTCCAATTGACCAACAGTCCAGTTGGTCCAGCCGGTCCAATTGACCAACAGTCCAGTTGGTCCAACCGGTCCAATTGACCAACAGTCCAGTTGGTCCAGCCGGTCCAATTGACCAACAGTCCAGTTGGTCCAGCCGGTCCAATTGACCAACAGGCCAGTTGGTCCAGCCGGTCCATTTGACCAACAGGCCAGTTGGTCCAGCCGGTCCGATTGACCAACAGTCCAGTTGGTCCAACCGGTCCAATTGACCAACAGGCCAGTTGGTCCAGCCGGTCCAATTGACCAACAGTCCAGTTGGTCCAGCCGGTCCAATTGACCAACAGTCCAGTTGGTCCAGCCGGTCCAATTGACCAACAGTCCAGTTGGTCCAGCCGGTCCAATTGACCAACAGGCCAGTTGGTCCAGCCGGTCCAATTGACCAACAGTCCAGTTGGTCCAACCGGTCCAATTGACCAACAGGCCAGTTGGTCCAGCCGGTCCAATTGACCAACAGGCCAGTTGGTCCAGCCGGTCCGATTGACCAACAGTCCAGTTGGTCCAACCGGTCCAATTGACCAACAGGCCAGTTGGTCCAGCCGGTCCAATTGACCAACAGGCCAGTTGGTCCAGCCGGTCCGATTGACCAACAGTCCAGTTGGTCCAGCCGGTCCAATTGACCAACAGTCCAGTTGGTCCAGCCGGTCCATTGACCAACAGGCCAGTTGGTCCAGCCGGTCCAATTGACCAACAGTCCAGTTGGTCCAGCCGGTCCGATTGACCAACAGGCCAGTTGGTCCAGCCGGTCCAATTGACCAACAGGCCAGTTGGTCCAACCGGTCCAATTGACCAACAGGCCAGTTGGTCCAGCCGGTCCAATTGACCAACAGGCCAGTTGGTCCAGCCGGTCCATTTGACCAACAGGCCAGTTGGTCCAGCCGGTCCAATTGACCAACAGTCCAGTTGGTCCAGCCGGTCCAATTGACCAACAGTCCAGTTGGTCCAGCCGGTCCAATTGACCAACAGGCCAGTTGGTCCAGCCGGTCCAATTGACCAACAGTCCAGTTGGTCCAACCGGTCCAATTGACCAACAGGCCAGTTGGTCCAGCCGGTCCAATTGACCAACAGGCCAGTTGGTCCAGCCGGTCCATTTGACCAACAGGCCAGTTGGTCCAGCCGGTCCAATTGACCAACAGTCCAGTTGGTCCAGCCGGTCCAATTGACCAACAGGCCAGTTGGTCCAGCCGGTCCAATTGACCAACAGGCCAGTTGGTCCAGCCGGTCCAATTGACCAACAGTCCAGTTGGTCCAACCGGTCCAATTGACCAACAGGCCAGTTGGTCCAGCCGGTCCAATTGACCAACAGGCCAGTTGGTCCAGCCGGTCCAATTGACCAACAGTCCAGTTGGTCCAACCGGTCCAATTGACCAACAGGCCAGTTGGTCCAGCCGGTCCAATTGACCAACAGGCCAGTTGGTCCAGCCGGTCCAATTGACCAACAGTCCAGTTGGTCCAGCCGGTCCGATTGACCAACAGGCCAGTTGGTCCAGCCGGTCCAATTGACCAACAGGCCAGTTGGTCCAGCCGGTCCAATTGACCAACAGGCCAGTTGGTCCAGCCGGTCCAATTGACCAACAGGCCAGTTGGTCCAGCCGGTCCAATTGACCAACAGGCCAGTTGGTCCAGCCGGTCCAATTGACCAACAGTCCAGTTGGTCCAGCCGGTCCAATTGACCAACAGTCCAGTTGGTCCAGCCGGTCCAATTGACCAACAGGCCAGTTGGTCCAGCCGGTCCAATTGACCAACAGTCCAGTTGGTCCAACCGGTCCAATTGACCAACAGGCCAGTTGGTCCAGCCGGTCCAATTGACCAACAGGCCAGTTGGTCCAGCCGGTCCGATTGACCAACAGTCCAGTTGGTCCAACCGGTCCAATTGACCAACAGGCCAGTTGGTCCAGCCGGTCCAATTGACCAACAGGCCAGTTGGTCCAGCCGGTCCGATTGACCAACAGTCCAGTTGGTCCAACCGGTCCAATTGACCAACAGGCCAGTTGGTCCAGCCGGTCCAATTGACCAACAGGCCAGTTGGTCCAGCCGGTCCAATTGACCAACAGTCCAGTTGGTCCAGCCGGTCCAATTGACCAACAGGCCAGTTGGTCCAGCCGGTCCAATTGACCAACAGTCCAGTTGGTCCAGCCGGTCCAATTGACCAACAGTCCAGTTGGTCCAGCCGGTCCAATTGACCAACAGGCCAGTTGGTCCAGCCGGTCCATTTGACCAACAGGCCAGTTGGTCCAACCGGTCCATTTGACCAACAGGCCAGTTGGTCCAGCCGGTCCAATTGACCAACAGGCCAGTTGGTCCAGCCGGTCCAATTGACCAACAGGCCAGTTGGTCCAGCCGGTCCAATTGACCAACAGTCCAGTTGGTCCAACCGGTCCAATTGACCAACAGGCCAGTTGGTCCAGCCGGTCCAATTGACCAACAGTCCAGTTGGTCCAGCCGGTCCAATTGACCAACAGGCCAGTTGGTCCAGCCGGTCCAATTGACCAACAGGCCAGTTGGTCCAGCCGGTCCATTGACCAACAGGCCAGTTGGTCCAACCGGTCCAATTGACCAACAGGCCAGTTGGTCCAGCCGGTCCAATTGACCAACAGGCCAGTTGGTCCAGCCGGTCCAATTGACCAACAGGCCAGTTGGTCCAGCCGGTCCAATTGACCAACAGTCCAGTTGGTCCAGCCGGTCCAATTGACCAACAGGCCAGTTGGTCCAGCCGGTCCAATTGACCAACAGTCCAGTTGGTCCAACCGGTCCAATTGACCAACAGGCCAGTTGGTCCAGCCGGTCCAATTGACCAACAGGCCAGTTGGTCCAGCCGGTCCAATTGACCAACAGGCCAGTTGGTCCAACCGGTCCAATTGACCAACAGGCCAGTTGGTCCAGCCGGTCCAATTGACCAACAGTCCAGTTGGTCCAGCCGGTCCAATTGACCAACAGTCCAGTTGGTCCAGCCGGTCCAATTGACCAACAGGCCAGTTGGTCCAGCCGGTCCAATTGACCAACAGGCCAGTTGGTCCAGCCGGTCCAATTGACCAACAGTCCAGTTGGTCCAACCGGTCCAATTGACCAACAGGCCAGTTGGTCCAGCCGGTCCAATTGACCAACAGGCCAGTTGGTCCAGCCGGTCCAATTGACCAACAGTCCAGTTGGTCCAGCCGGTCCAATTGACCAACAGGCCAGTTGGTCCAGCCGGTCCGATTGACCAACAGGCCAGTTGGTCCAGCCGGTCCAATTGACCAACAGGCCAGTTGGTCCAACCGGTCCAATTGACCAACAGGCCAGTTGGTCCAGCCGGTCCAATTGACCAACAGGCCAGTTGGTCCAGCCGGTCCAATTGACCAACAGGCCAGTTGGTCCAGCCGGTCCAATTGACCAACAGTCCAGTTGGTCCAACCGGTCCAATTGACCAACAGTCCAGTTGGTCCAGCCGGTCCAATTGACCAACAGTCCAGTTGGTCCAGCCGGTCCAATTGACCAACAGGCCAGTTGGTCCAGCCGGTCCATTTGACCAACAGGCCAGTTGGTCCAGCCGGTCCGATTGACCAACAGTCCAGTTGGTCCAACCGGTCCAATTGACCAACAGGCCAGTTGGTCCAGCCGGTCCAATTGACCAACAGTCCAGTTGGTCCAGCCGGTCCAATTGACCAACAGGCCAGTTGGTCCAGCCGGTCCAATTGACCAACAGGCCAGTTGGTCCAGCCGGTCCAATTGACCAACAGTCCAGTTGGTCCAACCGGTCCAATTGACCAACAGGCCAGTTGGTCCAGCCGGTCCAATTGACCAACAGGCCAGTTGGTCCAGCCGGTCCGATTGACCAACAGTCCAGTTGGTCCAGCCGGTCCAATTGACCAACAGGCCAGTTGGTCCAGCCGGTCCAATTGACCAACAGTCCAGTTGGTCCAGCCGGTCCAATTGACCAACAGTCCAGTTGGTCCAGCCGGTCCAATTGACCAACAGTCCAGTTGGTCCAGCCGGTCCAATTGACCAACAGGCCAGTTGGTCCAGCCGGTCCAATTGACCAACAGTCCAGTTGGTCCAACCGGTCCAATTGACCAACAGGCCAGTTGGTCCAGCCGGTCCAATTGACCAACAGGCCAGTTGGTCCAGCCGGTCCGATTGACCAACAGGCCAGTTGGTCCAACCGGTCCAATTGACCAACAGGCCAGTTGGTCCAGCCGGTCCAATTGACCAACAGGCCAGTTGGTCCAGCCGGTCCAATTGACCAACAGGCCAGTTGGTCCAGCCGGTCCAATTGACCAACAGTCCAGTTGGTCCAGCCGGTCCAATTGACCAACAGGCCAGTTGGTCCAGCCGGTCCAATTGACCAACAGTCCAGTTGGTCCAGCCGGTCCAATTGACCAACAGTCCAGTTGGTCCAGCCGGTCCAATTGACCAACAGGCCAGTTGGTCCAGCCGGTCCAATTGACCAACAGGCCAGTTGGTCCAGCCGGTCCAATTGACCAACAGGCCAGTTGGTCCAGCCGGTCCGATTGACCAACAGTCCAGTTGGTCCAACCGGTCCAATTGACCAACAGGCCAGTTGGTCCAGCCGGTCCAATTGACCAACAGGCCAGTTGGTCCAGCCGGTCCAATTGACCAACAGGCCAGTTGGTCCAGCCGGTCCGATTGACCAACAGGCCAGTTGGTCCAACCGGTCCAATTGACCAACAGGCCAGTTGGTCCAGCCGGTCCAATTGACCAACAGGCCAGTTGGTCCAGCCGGTCCAATTGACCAACAGGCCAGTTGGTCCAGCCGGTCCGATTGACCAACAGGCCAGTTGGTCCAGCCGGTCCAATTGACCAACAGGCCAGTTGGTCCAGCCGGTCCAATTGACCAACAGTCCAGTTGGTCCAGCCGGTCCAATTGACCAACAGTCCAGTTGGTCCAGCCGGTCCAATTGACCAACAGGCCAGTTGGTCCAGCCGGTCCAATTGACCAACAGGCCAGTTGGTCCAGCCGGTCCAATTGACCAACAGGCCAGTTGGTCCAGCCGGTCCAATTGACCAACAGGCCAGTTGGTCCAGCCGGTCCAATTGACCAACAGGCCAGTTGGTCCAGCCGGTCCAATTGACCAACAGGCCAGTTGGTCCAGCCGGTCCAATTGACCAACAGGCCAGTTGGTCCAGCCGGTCCAATTGACCAACAGGCCAGTTGGTCCAGCCGGTCCAATTGACCAACAGGCCAGTTGGTCCAGCCGGTCCAATTGACCAACAGTCCAGTTGGTCCAGCCGGTCCAATTGACCAACAGTCCAGTTGGTCCAACCGGTCCAATTGACCAACAGGCCAGTTGGTCCAGCCGGTCCAATTGACCAACAGGCCAGTTGGTCCAGCCGGTCCAATTGACCAACAGTCCAGTTGGTCCAACCGGTCCAATTGACCAACAGGCCAGTTGGTCCAGCCGGTCCAATTGACCAACAGGCCAGTTGGTCCAGCCGGTCCAATTGACCAACAGGCCAGTTGGTCCAGCCGGTCCAATTGACCAACAGGCCAGTTGGTCCAGCCGGTCCAATTGACCAACAGGCCAGTTGGTCCAGCCGGTCCAATTGACCAACAGGCCAGTTGGTCCAGCCGGTCCAATTGACCAACAGGCCAGTTGGTCCAGCCGGTCCGATTGACCAACAGTCCAGTTGGTCCAGCCGGTCCAATTGACCAACAGGCCAGTTGGTCCAACCGGTCCAATTGACCAACAGGCCAGTTGGTCCAGCCGGTCCAATTGACCAACAGGCCAGTTGGTCCAACCGGTCCAATTGACCAACAGGCCAGTTGGTCCAGCCGGTCCGATTGACCAACAGGCCAGTTGGTCCAGCCGGTCCAATTGACCAACAGGCCAGTTGGTCCAGCCGGTCCAATTGACCAACAGGCCAGTTGGTCCAGCCGGTCCGATTGACCAACAGGCCAGTTGGTCCAGCCGGTCCAATTGACCAACAGGCCAGTTGGTCCAGCCGGTCCAATTGACCAACAGGCCAGTTGGTCCAGCCGGTCCATTGACCAACAGTCAGTTGGTCCAGCCGGTCCAATTGACCAACAGGCCAGTTGGTCCAGCCGGTCCAATTGACCAACAGGCCAGTTGGTCCAGCCGGTCCAATTGACCAACAGGCCAGTTGGTCCAGCCGGTCCAATTGACCAACAGGCCAGTTGGTCCAGCCGGTTTGACCAACAGGCCAGTTGGTCCAGCCGGTCCAATTGACCAACAGGCCAGTTGGTCCAGCCGGTCCAATTGACCAACAGGCCAGTTGGTCCAGCCGGTCCAATTGACCAACAGGCCAGTTGGTCCAGCCGGTCCAATTGACCAACAGGCCAGTTGGTCCAGCCGGTCCAATTGACCAACAGGCCAGTTGGTCCAGCCGGTCCAATTGACCAACAGGCCAGTTGGTCCAGCCGGTCCAATTGACCAACAGGCCAGTTGGTCCAGCCGGTCCAATTGACCAACAGTCCAGTTGGTCCAGCCGGTCCAATTGACCAACAGTCCAGTTGGTCCAGCCGGTCCAATTGACCAACAGGCCAGTTGGTCCAGCCGGTCCAATTGACCAACAGGCCAGTTGGTCCAGCCGGTCCAATTGACCAACAGGTCCAGTTGGTCCAACCGGTCCAATTGACCAACAGGCCAGTTGGTCCAGCCGGTCCAATTGACCAACAGGCCAGTTGGTCCAGCCGGTCCAATTGACCAACAGGCCAGTTGGTCCAGCCGGTCCAATTGACCAACAGCCAGTTGGTCCAGCCGGTCCAATTGACCAACAGGCCAGTTGGTCCAGCCGGTCCAATTGACCAACAGGCCAGTTGGTCCAGCCGGTCCAATTGACCAACAGGCCAGTTGGTCCAGCCGGTCCAATTGACCAACAGTCCAGTTGGTCCAACCGGTCCAATTGACCAACAGGCCAGTTGGTCCAGCCGGTCCAATTGACCAACAGGCCAGTTGGTCCAGCCGGTCCAATTGACCAACAGGCCAGTTGGTCCAGCCGGTCCAATTGACCAACAGGCCAGTTGGTCCAGCCGGTCCGATTGACCAACAGTCCAGTTGGTCCAACCGGTCCAATTGACCAACAGGCCAGTTGGTCCAGCCGGTCCAATTGACCAACAGTCCAGTTGGTCCAACCGGTCCAATTGACCAACAGTCCAGTTGGTCCAACCGGTCCGATTGACCAACAGGCCAGTTGGTCCAGCCGGTCCAATTGACCAACAGGCCAGTTGGTCCAACCGGTCCAATTGACCAACAGGCCAGTTGGTCCAGCCGGTCCAATTGACCAACAGGCCAGTTGGTCCAGCCGGTCCGATTGACCAACAGGCCAGTTGGTCCAGCCGGTCCAATTGACCAACAGGCCAGTTGGTCCAGCCGGTCCAATTGACCAACAGGCCAGTTGGTCCAGCCGGTCCGATTGACCAACAGTCCAGTTGGTCCAGCCGGTCCAATTGACCAACAGGCCAGTTGGTCCAGCCGGTCCAATTGACCAACAGGCCAGTTGGTCCAGCCGGTCCAATTGACCAACAGGCCAGTTGGTCCAGCCGGTCCGATTGACCAACAGGCCAGTTGGTCCAACCGGTCCAATTGACCAACAGGCCAGTTGGTCCAGCCGGTCCATTGACCAACAGGCCAGTTGGTCCAGCCGGTCCAATTGACCAACAGGCCAGTTGGTCCAGCCGGTCCGATTGACCAACAGGCCAGTTGGTCCAACCGGTCCAATTGACCAACAGGCCAGTTGGTCCAGCCGGTCCAATTGACCAACAGTCCAGTTGGTCCAGCCGGTCCAATTGACCAACAGTCCAGTTGGTCCAGCCGGTCCAATTGACCAACAGTCCAGTTGGTCCAGCCGGTCCAATTGACCAACAGGCCAGTTGGTCCAGCCGGTCCAATTGACCAACAGTCCAGTTGGTCCAACCGGTCCAATTGACCAACAGGCCAGTTGGTCCAGCCGGTCCAATTGACCAACAGGCCAGTTGGTCCAGCCGGTCCGATTGACCAACAGTCCAGTTGGTCCAACCGGTCCAATTGACCAACAGGCCAGTTGGTCCAGCCGGTCCAATTGACCAACAGGCCAGTTGGTCCAGCCGGTCCAATTGACCAACAGTCCAGTTGGTCCAACCGGTCCAATTGACCAACAGGCCAGTTGGTCCAGCCGGTCCAATTGACCAACAGGCCAGTTGGTCCAGCCGGTCCAATTGACCAACAGGCCAGTTGGTCCAGCCGGTCCAATTGACCAACAGGCCAGTTGGTCCAGCCGGTCCGATTGACCAACAGTCCAGTTGGTCCAACCGGTCCAATTGACCAACAGGCCAGTTGGTCCAGCCGGTCCAATTGACCAACAGTCCAGTTGGTCCAGCCGGTCCAATTGACCAACAGTCCAGTTGGTCCAACCTGTCCGATTGACCAACAGGCCAGTTGGTCCAGCCGGTCCGATTGACCAACAGGCCAGTTGGTCCAACCGGTCCAATTGACCAACAGGCCAGTTGGTCCAGCCGGTCCAATTGACCAACAGGCCAGTTGGTCCAGCCGGTCCGATTGACCAACAGGCCAGTTGGTCCAGCCGGTCCAATTGACCAACAGGCCAGTTGGTCCAGCCGGTCCAATTGACCAACAGGCCAGTTGGTCCAGCCGGTCCGATTGACCAACAGTCCAGTTGGTCCAACCGGTCCAATTGACCAACAGGCCAGTTGGTCCAGCCGGTCCAATTGACCAACAGTCCAGTTGGTCCAACCGGTCCAATTGACCAACAGTCCAGTTGGTCCAACCGGTCCGATTGACCAACAGGCCAGTTGGTCCAGCCGGTCCAATTGACCAACAGGCCAGTTGGTCCAGCCGGTCCAATTGACCAACAGGCCAGTTGGTCCAGCCGGTCCAATTGACCAACAGGCCAGTTGGTCCAGCCGGTCCGATTGACCAACAGGCCAGTTGGTCCAGCCGGTCCAATTGACCAACAGGCCAGTTGGTCCAGCCGGTCCAATTGACCAACAGGCCAGTTGGTCCAGCCGGTCCAATTGACCAACAGTCCAGTTGGTCCAACCGGTCCAATTGACCAACAGGCCAGTTGGTCCAACCGGTCCAATTGACCAACAGGCCAGTTGGTCCAGCCGGTCCAATTGACCAACAGGCCAGTTGGTCCAGCCGGTCCGATTGACCAACAGGCCAGTTGGTCCAACCGGTCCAATTGACCAACAGGCCAGTTGGTCCAGCCGGTCCAATTGACCAACAGGCCAGTTGGTCCAGCCGGTCCAATTGACCAACAGGCCAGTTGGTCCAGCCGGTCCAATTGACCAACAGTCCAGTTGGTCCAGCCGGTCCAATTGACCAACAGGCCAGTTGGTCCAGCCGGTCCAATTGACCAACAGGCCAGTTGGTCCAGCCGGTCCAATTGACCAACAGGCCAGTTGGTCCAGCCGGTCCAATTGACCAACAGGCCAGTTGGTCCAACCGGTCCAATTGACCAACAGGCCAGTTGGTCCAGCCGGTCCAATTGACCAACAGGCCAGTTGGTCCAGCCGGTCCAATTGACCAACAGGCCAGTTGGTCCAGCCGGTCCAATGACCAACAGGCCAGTTGGTCCAACCGGTCCAATTGACCAACAGGCCAGTTGGTCCAGCCGGTCCAATTGACCAACAGGCCAGTTGGTCCAGCCGGTCCAATTGACCAACAGGCCAGTTGGTCCAGCCGGTCCGATTGACCAACAGTCCAGTTGGTCCAACCGGTCCAATTGACCAACAGGCCAGTTGGTCCAGCCGGTCCAATTGACCAACAGTCCAGTTGGTCCAACCGGTCCAATTGACCAACAGTCCAGTTGGTCCAACCGGTCCGATTGACCAACAGGCCAGTTGGTCCAGCCGGTCCAATTGACCAACAGGCCAGTTGGTCCAGCCGGTCCAATTGACCAACAGGCCAGTTGGTCCAGCCGGTCCAATTGACCAACAGGCCAGTTGGTCCAGCCGGTCCGATTGACCAACAGGCCAGTTGGTCCAGCCGGTCCAATTGACCAACAGGCCAGTTGGTCCAGCCGGTCCAATTGACCAACAGGCCAGTTGGTCCAGCCGGTCCAATTGACCAACAGTCCAGTTGGTCCAACCGGTCCAATTGACCAACAGGCCAGTTGGTCCAACCGGTCCAATTGACCAACAGGCCAGTTGGTCCAGCCGGTCCAATTGACCAACAGGCCAGTTGGTCCAGCCGGTCCAATTGACCAACAGGCCAGTTGGTCCAACCGGTCCAATTGACCAACAGGCCAGTTGGTCCAGCCGGTCCATTGACCAACAGGCCAGTTGGTCCAGCCGGTCCAATTGACCAACAGGCCAGTTGGTCCAGCCGGTCCAATTGACCAACAGGCCAGTTGGTCCAGCCGGTCCAATTGACCAACAGGCCAGTTGGTCCAGCCGGTCCAATTGACCAACAGTCCAGTTGGTCCAGCCGGTCCAATTGACCAACAGTCCAGTTGGTCCAGCCGGTCCAATTGACCAACAGTCCAGTTGGTCCAGCCGGTCCAATTGACCAACAGGCCAGTTGGTCCAGCCGGTCCAATTGACCAACAGTCCAGTTGGTCCAACCGGTCCAATTGACCAACAGGCCAGTTGGTCCAGCCGGTCCAATTGACCAACAGGCCAGTTGGTCCAGCCGGTCCGATTGACCAACAGGCCAGTTGGTCCAACCGGTCCAATTGACCAACAGGCCAGTTGGTCCAGCCGGTCCAATTGACCAACAGGCCAGTTGGTCCAGCCGGTCCAATTGACCAACAGGCCAGTTGGTCCAGCCGGTCCAATTGACCAACAGGCCAGTTGGTCCAGCCGGTCCGATTGACCAACAGTCCAGTTGGTCCAACCGGTCCAATTGACCAACAGGCCAGTTGGTCCAGCCGGTCCAATTGACCAACAGTCCAGTTGGTCCAGCCGGTCCAATTGACCAACAGTCCAGTTGGTCCAACCGGTCCGATTGACCAACAGGCCAGTTGGTCCAGCCGGTCCGATTGACCAACAGGCCAGTTGGTCCACCGGTCCAATTGACCAACAGGCCAGTTGGTCCAGCCGGTCCAATTGACCAACAGGCCAGTTGGTCCAGCCGGTCCAATTGACCAACAGGCCAGTTGGTCCAGCCGGTCCGATTGACCAACAGGCCAGTTGGTCCAGCCGGTCCAATTGACCAACAGGCCAGTTGGTCCAGCCGGTCCGATTGACCAACAGGCCAGTTGGTCCAGCCGGTCCGATTGACCAACAGTCCAGTTGGTCCAACCGGTCCAATTGACCAACAGGCCAGTTGGTCCAACCGGTCCAATTGACCAACAGGCCAGTTGGTCCAGCCGGTCCAATTGACCAACAGGCCAGTTGGTCCAGCCGGTTTGACCAACAGGCCAGTTGGTCCAGCCGGTCCAATTGACCAACAGGCCAGTTGGTCCAGCCGGTCCAATTGACCAACAGGCCAGTTGGTCCAACCGGTCCAATTGACCAACAGGCCAGTTGGTCCAGCCGGTCCAATTGACCAACAGGCCAGTTGGTCCAGCCGGTCCAATTGACCAACAGGCCAGTTGGTCCAGCCGGTCCAATTGACCAACAGGCCAGTTGGTCCAGCCGGTCCGATTGACCAACAGTCCAGTTGGTCCAACCGGTCCAATTGACCAACAGGCCAGTTGGTCCAGCCGGTCCAATTGACCAACAGTCCAGTTGGTCCAACCGGTCCAATTGACCAACAGGCCAGTTGGTCCAGCCGGTCCAATTGACCAACAGGCCAGTTGGTCCAGCCGGTCCAATTGACCAACAGCCAGTTGGTCCAGCCGGTCCAATTGACCAACAGGCCAGTTGGTCCAGCCGGTCCGATTGACCAACAGTCCAGTTGGTCCAACCGGTCCAATTGACCAACAGGCCAGTTGGTCCAGCCGGTCCAATTGACCAACAGGCCAGTTGGTCCAGCCGGTCCAATTGACCAACAGGCCAGTTGGTCCAGCCGGTCCAATTGACCAACAGGCCAGTTGGTCCAGCCGGTCCGATTGACCAACAGTCCAGTTGGTCCAACCGGTCCAATTGACCAACAGGCCAGTTGGTCCAGCCGGTCCAATTGACCAACAGTCCAGTTGGTCCAACCGGTCCAATTGACCAACAGTCCAGTTGGTCCAACCGGTCCGATTGACCAACAGGCCAGTTGGTCCAGCCGGTCCGATTGACCAACAGGCCAGTTGGTCCAACCGGTCCAATTGACCAACAGGCCAGTTGGTCCAGCCGGTCCAATTGACCAACAGGCCAGTTGGTCCAGCCGGTCCGATTGACCAACAGGCCAGTTGGTCCAACCGGTCCAATTGACCAACAGGCCAGTTGGTCCAGCCGGTCCGATTGACCAACAGGCCAGTTGGTCCAGCCGGTCCAATTGACCAACAGTCCAGTTGGTCCAACCGGTCCAATTGACCAACAGGCCAGTTGGTCCAACCGGTCCAATTGACCAACAGCCAGTTGGTCCAGCCGGTCCAATTGACCAACAGGCCAGTTGGTCCAGCCGGTCCGATTGACCAACAGGCCAGTTGGTCCAACCGGTCCAATTGACCAACAAGCCAGTTGGTCCAGCCGGTCCAATTGACCAACAGGCCAGTTGGTCCAGCCGGTCCAATTGACCAACAGGCCAGTTGGTCCAGCCGGTCCGATTGACCAACAGTCCAGTTGGTCCAACCGGTCCAATTGACCAACAGGCCAGTTGGTCCAGCCGGTCCAATTGACCAACAGTCCAGTTGGTCCAGCCGGTCCAATTGACCAACAGTCCAGTTGGTCCAGCCGGTCCAATTGACCAACAGGCCAGTTGGTCCAGCCGGTCCAATTGACCAACAGTCCAGTTGGTCCAACCGGTCCAATTGACCAACAGGCCAGTTGGTCCAGCCGGTCCAATTGACCAACAGGCCAGTTGGTCCAGCCGGTCCGATTGACCAACAGTCCAGTTGGTCCAACCGGTCCAATTGACCAACAGGCCAGTTGGTCCAGCCGGTCCAATTGACCAACAGGCCAGTTGGTCCAGCCGGTCCGATTGACCAACAGTCCAGTTGGTCCAACCGGTCCAATTGACCAACAGGCCAGTTGGTCCAGCCGGTCCAATTGACCAACAGGCCAGTTGGTCCAGCCGGTCCAATTGACCAACAGGCCAGTTGGTCCAGCCGGTCCGATTGACCAACAGGCCAGTTGGTCCAACCGGTCCAATTGACCAACAGGCCAGTTGGTCCAGCCGGTCCAATTGACCAACAGTCCAGTTGGTCCAGCCGGTCCGATTGACCAACAGGCCAGTTGGTCCAACCGGTCCAATTGACCAACAGGCCAGTTGGTCCAGCCGGTCCAATTGACCAACAGGCCAGTTGGTCCAGCCGGTCCAATTGACCAACAGGCCAGTTGGTCCAGCCGGTCCGATTGACCAACAGTCCAGTTGGTCCAACCGGTCCAATTGACCAACAGGCCAGTTGGTCCAGCCGGTCCAATTGACCAACAGTCCAGTTGGTCCAGCCGGTCCAATTGACCAACAGGCCAGTTGGTCCAGCCGGTCCAATTGACCAACAGTCCAGTTGGTCCAGCCGGTCCAATTGACCAACAGTCCAGTTGGTCCAACCGGTCCGATTGACCAACAGGCCAGTTGGTCCAGCCGGTCCGATTGACCAACAGGCCAGTTGGTCCAACCGGTCCAATTGACCAACAGGCCAGTTGGTCCAACCGGTCCAAATGACCAACAGGCCAGTTGGTCCAACCGGTCCAATTGACCAACAGTCCAGTTGGTCCAGCCGGTCCGATTGACCAACAGGCCAGTTGGTCCAGCCGGTCCAATTGACCAACAGGCCAGTTGGTCCAGCCGGTCCAATTGACCAACAGGCCAGTTGGTCCAGCCGGTCCAATTGACCAACAGGCCAGTTGGTCCAGCCGGTCCGATTGACCAACAGTCCAGTTGGTCCAACCGGTCCAATTGACCAACAGGCCAGTTGGTCCAGCCGGTCCAATTGACCAACAGTCCAGTTGGTCCAGCCGGTCCAATTGACCAACAGTGCAGTTGGTCCAGCCGGTCCAATTGACCAACAGTCCAGTTGGTCCAGCCGGTCCAATTGACCAACAGGCCAGTTGGTCCAGCCGGTCCAATTGACCAACAGGCCAGTTGGTCCAGCCGGTCCGATTGACCAACAGTCCAGTTGGTCCAACCGGTCCAATTGACCAACAGGCCAGTTGGTCCAGCCGGTCCAATTGACCAACAGGCCAGTTGGTCCAGCCGGTCCAATTGACCAACAGGCCAGTTGGTCCAGCCGGTCCGATTGACCAACAGTCCAGTTGGTCCAACCGGTCCAATTGACCAACAGGCCAGTTGGTCCAGCCGGTCCAATTGACCAACAGGCCAGTTGGTCCAGCCGGTCCAATTGACCAACAGGCCAGTTGGTCCAGCCGGTCCGATTGACCAACAGTCCAGTTGGTCCAACCGGTCCAATTGACCAACAGGCCAGTTGGTCCAGCCGGTCCAATTGACCAACAGTCCAGTTGGTCCAACCGGTCCAATTGACCAACAGTCCAGTTGGTCCAACCGGTCCGATTGACCAACAGGCCAGTTGGTCCAGCCGGTCCGATTGACCAACAGGCCAGTTGGTCCAACCGGTCCAATTGACCAACAGGCCAGTTGGTCCAGCCGGTCCAATTGACCAACAGGCCAGTTGGTCCAGCCGGTCCGATTGACCAACAGGCCAGTTGGTCCAGCCGGTCCAATTGACCAACAGGTCCAGTTGGTCCAGCCGGTCCAATTGACCAACAGGCCAGTTGGTCCAGCCGGTCCAATTGACCAACAGTCCAGTTGGTCCAACCGGTCCAATTGACCAACAGGCCAGTTGGTCCAACCGGTCCAATTGACCAACAGGCCAGTTGGTCCAGCCGGTCCAATTGACCAACAGGCCAGTTGGTCCAGCCGGTCCGATTGACCAACAGGCCAGTTGGTCCAACCGGTCCAATTGACCAACAGGCCAGTTGGTCCAGCCGGTCCAATTGACCAACAGGCCAGTTGGTCCAGCCGGTCCATTTGACCAACAGGCCAGTTGGTCCAGCCGGTCCGATTGACCAACAGTCCAGTTGGTCCAACCGGTCCAATTGACCAACAGGCCAGTTGGTCCAGCCGGTCCAATTGACCAACAGTCCAGTTGGTCCAGCCGGTCCAATTGACCAACAGTCCAGTTGGTCCAGCCGGTCCAATTGACCAACAGTCCAGTTGGTCCAGCCGGTCCAATTGACCAACAGGCCAGTTGGTCCAGCCGGTCCGATTGACCAACAGGTCAGTTGGTCCAGCCGGTCCGATTGACCAACAGTCCAGTTGGTCCAACCGGTCCAATTGACCAACAGGCCAGTTGGTCCAACCGGTCCAATTGACCAACAGGCCAGTTGGTCCAGCCGGTCCAATTGACCAACAGGCCAGTTGGTCCAGCCGGTTTGACCAACAGGCCAGTTGGTCCAGCCGGTCCAATTGACCAACAGGCCAGTTGGTCCAGCCGGTCCAATTGACCAACAGGCCAGTTGGTCCAACCGGTCCAATTGACCAACAGGCCAGTTGGTCCAGCCGGTCCAATTGACCAACAGGCCAGTTGGTCCAGCCGGTCCAATTGACCAACAGGCCAGTTGGTCCAGCCGGTCCGATTGACCAACAGTCCAGTTGGTCCAACCGGTCCAATTGACCAACAGGCCAGTTGGTCCAGCCGGTCCAATTGACCAACAGTCCAGTTGGTCCAGCCGGTCCAATTGACCAACAGTCCAGTTGGTCCAGCCGGTCCAATTGACCAACAGTCCAGTTGGTCCAGCCGGTCCAATTGACCAACAGGCCAGTTGGTCCAGCCGGTCCAATTGACCAACAGTCCAGTTGGTCCAACCGGTCCAATTGACCAACAGGCCAGTTGGTCCAGCCGGTCCAATTGACCAACAGGCCAGTTGGTCCAGCCGGTCCGATTGACCAACAGTCCAGTTGGTCCAACCGGTCCAATTGACCAACAGGCCAGTTGGTCCAGCCGGTCCAATTGACCAACAGGCCAGTTGGTCCAGCCGGTCCAATTGACCAACAAGCCAGTTGGTCCAGCCGGTCCAATTGACCAACAGGCCAGTTGGTCCAGCCGGTCCGATTGACCAACAGTCCAGTTGGTCCAACCGGTCCAATTGACCAACAGGCCAGTTGGTCCAGCCGGTCCAATTGACCAACAGGCCAGTTGGTCCAGCCGGTCCAATTGACCAACAGGCCAGTTGGTCCAGCCGGTCCAATTGACCAACAGGCCAGTTGGTCCAGCCGGTCCGATTGACCAACAGTCCAGTTGGTCCAACCGGTCCAATTGACCAACAGGCCAGTTGGTCCAGCCGGTCCAATTGACCAACAGTCCAGTTGGTCCAACCGGTCCAATTGACCAACAGTCCAGTTGGTCCAACCGGTCCAATTGACCAACAGGCCAGTTGGTCCAGCCGGTCCGATTGACCAACAGGCCAGTTGGTCCAACCGGTCCAATTGACCAACAGGCCAGTTGGTCCAGCCGGTCCAATTGACCAACAGGCCAGTTGGTCCAGCCGGTCCAATTGACCAACAGGCCAGTTGGTCCAGCCGGTCCGATTGACCAACAGTCCAGTTGGTCCAACCGGTCCAATTGACCAACAGGCCAGTTGGTCCAGCCGGTCCAATTGACCAACAGTCCAGTTGGTCCAGCCGGTCCAATTGACCAACAGTCCAGTTGGTCCAGCCGGTCCAATTGACCAACAGTCCAGTTGGTCCAGCCGGTCCAATTGACCAACAGTCCAGTTGGTCCAACCGGTCCGAATTGACCAACAGGCCAGTTGGTCCAGCCGGTCCGATTGACCAACAGGCCAGTTGGTCCAACCGGTCCAATTGACCAACAGGCCAGTTGGTCCAACCGGTCCAATTGACCAACAGGCCAGTTGGTCCAACCGGTCCAATTGACCAACAGTCCAGTTGGTCCAGCCGGTCCGATTGACCAACAGGCCAGTTGGTCCAGCCGGTCCAATTGACCAACAGGCCAGTTGGTCCAGCCGGTCCAATTGACCAACAGGCCAGTTGGTCCAGCCGGTCCAATTGACCAACAGTCCAGTTGGTCCAGCCGGTCCAATTGACCAACAGTCCAGTTGGTCCAGCCGGTCCAATTGACCAACAGGCCAGTTGGTCCAGCCGGTCCAATTGACCAACAGGCCAGTTGGTCCAGCCGGTCCGATTGACCAACAGTCCAGTTGGTCCAACCGGTCCAATTGACCAACAGGCCAGTTGGTCCAGCCGGTCCAATTGACCAACAGTCCAGTTGGTCCAGCCGGTCCAATTGACCAACAGTCCAGTTGGTCCAGCCGGTCCAATTGACCAACAGTCCAGTTGGTCCAACCGGTCCGATTGACCAACAGGCCAGTTGGTCCAGCCGGTCCGATTGACCAACAGGCCAGTTGGTCCAACCGGTCCAATTGACCAACAGGCCAGTTGGTCCAACCGGTCCAATTGACCAACAGGCCAGTTGGTCCAACCGGTCCAATTGACCAACAGTCCAGTTGGTCCAGCCGGTCCGATTGACCAACAGGCCAGTTGGTCCAGCCGGTCCAATTGACCAACAGGCCAGTTGGTCCAGCCGGTCCAATTGACCAACAGGCCAGTTGGTCCAGCCGGTCCAATTGACCAACAGGCCAGTTGGTCCAGCCGGTCCGATTGACCAACAGTCCAGTTGGTCCAACCGGTCCAATTGACCAACAGGCCAGTTGGTCCAGCCGGTCCAATTGACCAACAGGCCAGTTGGTCCAGCCGGTCCAATTGACCAACAGGCCAGTTGGTCCAGCCGGTCCATTGACCAACAGTCCAGTTGGTCCAACCGGTCCAATTGACCAACAGGCCAGTTGGTCCAGCCGGTCCAATTGACCAACAGGCCAGTTGGTCCAGCCGGTCCAATTGACCAACAGTCCAGTTGGTCCAGCCGGTCCAATTGACCAACAGGCCAGTTGGTCCAGCCGGTCCGATTGACCAACAGTCCAGTTGGTCCAACCGGTCCAATTGACCAACAGGCCAGTTGGTCCAGCCGGTCCAATTGACCAACAGGCCAGTTGGTCCAGCCGGTCCAATTGACCAACAGGCCAGTTGGTCCAGCCGGTCCGATTGACCAACAGGCCAGTTGGTCCAACCGGTCCAATTGACCAACAGGCCAGTTGGTCCAGCCGGTCCAATTGACCAACAGTCCAGTTGGTCCAGCCGGTCCAATTGACCAACAGTCCAGTTGGTCCAGCCGGTCCAATTGACCAACAGTCCAGTTGGTCCAGCCGGTCCAATTGACCAACAGGCCAGTTGGTCCAGCCGGTCCAATTGACCAACAGTCCAGTTGGTCCAACCGGTCCAATTGACCAACAGGCCAGTTGGTCCAGCCGGTCCAATTGACCAACAGGCCAGTTGGTCCAGCCGGTCCGATTGACCAACAGTCCAGTTGGTCCAACCGGTCCAATTGACCAACAGGCCAGTTGGTCCAGCCGGTCCAATTGACCAACAGGCCAGTTGGTCCAGCCGGTCCGATTGACCAACAGTCCAGTTGGTCCAACCGGTCCAATTGACCAACAGGCCAGTTGGTCCAGCCGGTCCAATTGACCAACAGGCCAGTTGGTCCAGCCGGTCCAATTGACCAACAGGCCAGTTGGTCCAGCCGGTCCAATTGACCAACAGGCCAGTTGGTCCAACCGGTCCAATTGACCAACAGGCCAGTTGGTCCAGCCGGTCCAATTGACCAACAGTCCAGTTGGTCCAGCCGGTCCGATTGACCAACAGGCCAGTTGGTCCAACCGGTCCAATTGACCAACAGGCCAGTTGGTCCAGCCGGTCCAATTGACCAACAGGCCAGTTGGTCCAGCCGGTCCAATTGACCAACAGGCCAGTTGGTCCAGCCGGTCCGATTGACCAACAGTCCAGTTGGTCCAACCGGTCCAATTGACCAACAGGCCAGTTGGTCCAGCCGGTCCAATTGACCAACAGTCCAGTTGGTCCAGCCGGTCCAATTGACCAACAGTCCAGTTGGTCCAGCCGGTCCAATTGACCAACAGTCCAGTTGGTCCAGCCGGTCCAATTGACCAACAGTCCAGTTGGTCCAACCGGTCCGATTGACCAACAGGCCAGTTGGTCCAGCCGGTCCGATTGACCAACAGGCCAGTTGGTCCAACCGGTCCAATTGACCAACAGGCCAGTTGGTCCAACCGGTCCAATTGACCAACAGGCCAGTTGGTCCAGCCGGTCCAATTGACCAACAGGCCAGTTGGTCCAACCGGTCCAATTGACCAACAGGCCAGTTGGTCCAGCCGGTCCAATTGACCAACAGGCCAGTTGGTCCAGCCGGTCCAATTGACCAACAGGCCAGTTGGTCCAGCCGGTCCAATTGACCAACAGGCCAGTTGGTCCAGCCGGTCCAATTGACCAACAGGCCAGTTGGTCCAGCCGGTCCAATTGACCAACAGGCCAGTTGGTCCAGCCGGTCCGATTGACCAACAGTCCAGTTGGTCCAACCGGTCCAATTGACCAACAGGCCAGTTGGTCCAGCCGGTCCAATTGACCAACAGGCCAGTTGGTCCAGCCGGTCCAATTGACCAACAGGCCAGTTGGTCCAGCCGGTCCAATTGACCAACAGGCCAGTTGGTCCAGCCGGTCCGATTGACCAACAGTCCAGTTGGTCCAACCGGTCCAATTGACCAACAGGCCAGTTGGTCCAGCCGGTCCAATTGACCAACAGTCCAGTTGGTCCAGCCGGTCCAATTGACCAACAGTCCAGTTGGTCCAACCTGTCCGATTGACCAACAGGCCAGTTGGTCCAGCCTGTCCGATTGACCAACAGGCCAGTTGGTCCAACCGGTCCAAATGACCAACAGGCCAGTTGGTCCAACCGGTCCAAATGACCAACAGGCCAGTTGGTCCAACCGGTCCAAATGACCAACAGTCCAGTTGGTCCAGCCGGTCCGATTGACCAACAGGCCAGTTGGTCCAGCCGGTCCAATTGACCAACAGGCCAGTTGGTCCAGCCGGTCCAATTGACCAACAGGCCAGTTGGTCCAGCCGGTCCAATTGACCAACAGTCCAGTTGGTCCAACCGGTCCAATTGACCAACAGGCCAGTTGGTCCAGCCGGTCCAATTGACCAACAGGCCAGTTGGTCCAGCCGGTCCGATTGACCAACAGTCCAGTTGGTTTTCAACCCGGTCCAATTGACCAACAGGCCAGTTGGTTCAGCCGGTCCGATTGACAACAGTCTAGTTGGTCCAAACGGTCCAATTGACCAACAGGCCAGTTGGTCCAGCCGGTCCAATTGACCAACAGGCCAGTTGGTCCAGCCGGTCCAATAAACCAAACAGGCCCATTGGTCCAGCCGGTCCACTTGACCAGCACGCCAGTGCTCCAAGCCGGTCCGATTGACAACAGTCTAGTGGTCCAACCGGCCAATTGACCAACAGGCCAGTGGTCCAGCCGGTCAATTGACCAACAGTCCAGTTGGTCCAGCCGGTCCAATTGACCAACAGTTAGTCATCCAAACTGTCCGATTGACCAACAGGCCAGTTCGTCCAGCCTGTCCGATTGACCAACAGGCCAGTTGGTCCAACCGGTCCAAATGACCAACTGGCCAGTTGGTCCAACCGGTCCAAATGACCAACTGGCCAGTTGGTCCAACCGGTCCAAATGACCAACAGTCCAGTTGGTCCCAGCCTATCCGATTGACCAACAGGCCAGTTGGTCCAGCCGTCCAATTGACCAACAGGCCAGTTGGTCCAGCCGGTCCACTTGACCAACAGGCCAGTTGGTCCAGCCAGTCCAATTGACCAACAGTCCAGTTGGTCCAACCAGTCCAATTGACCAACAGGCCAGTTGGTCTAGCTGGTCCAATTGACCAACAGGCCACTCGGGCCAGCCGGTCCGATTGACCAACAGTCCAGTTGGTTCAACCGGTCCAATTGACCAACAGGCTAGTTGGTCCAACCGGTCCAATTGACCAACAGGCCAGTGGTCAGACCAACAGGCCAGTGTCCAGCGGTCCAATTAACCAACAGGCCAGTTGGTCCAGCCGGTCCAATTGACCAACAGGCCAGTTGCTCCAGCCGGTCCGATTGACCAACAGTCCAGTTGGTCCAACCGGTCCAATTGACCAACAGGCCAGTTGGTCCAGCCGGTCCTATTGACCAACAGTCCAGTTGGTCTAGCCGGTCCAATTGACCAACAGTCCTGTTCATCCAACCTGTCCGATTGACCAACAGGCCAGTTCGTCCAGCCTGTCCGATTGACCAACAGGCCAGTTGGTCCAACCGGTCCAAATGACCAACTGGCCAGTTGGTCCAACCGGTCCAATTGACCAACAGTCTAGTTGGTCCAGCCAGTCCAATTGACCAACAGGCCAATTGGTCCAGCCGGTCCAATTGACCAACAGGCCAGTTGGTCCAGCCGGTCCAAATGACCAACTGGCCAGTTGGTCCAGCCGGTCCGATTGACCAACATTCTAGTTGGTCCAACCGGTCCAATTGACAATAGGCCAGTTGGTCCAGCCAGTCCAATTGACCAACAGTCCAGTTGGTCCAGCCGGTCCAATTGACCAACAGTCCAGTTGGTCCAGCCGGTCAAACTGACCAACAGGCCAGTTGGGCCAGCCGGTCCGATTGACCAACAGTCCAGTTGGTCCAACCGGTCCAATTGACCAACAGGCCAGTTGGTCCAGCCGGTCCAATGACCAACAGGCTAGTTGGTCCAACCGGTCCAATTGACCAACAGGCCAGTTGGTCCAACTGGTCCAATTGACCAACAAGCCAGTTGGTCCAGCCGATCCAATTAACCAACAGGCCAGTTGGTCCCAGCGGTCCAATTGACCAACAGGCCAGTTGCTCCAGCCGGTCCGATTGACCAACAGTCCAGTTGGTCCAACCGGTCCAATTGACCAACAGGCCAGTTGGTCCAGCCGGTCCAATTGACCAACAGTCAAGTTGGTCCAGCCGGTCCAATTGACCAACAGTCCAGTTCATCCAACCTGTCCGATTGACCAACAGGCCAGTTCCGTCCAGCCTGTCCGATTGACCAACAGGACAATTGGTCCAACCGGTCCAAATG
This sequence comes from Closterium sp. Naga37s-1, assembly GCA_947471745.1. Lineage (NCBI taxonomy): Eukaryota > Viridiplantae > Streptophyta > Zygnematophyceae > Desmidiales > Closteriaceae > Closterium > Closterium sp. Naga37s-1. The sequence goes on from CANJKZ010000964.1 coordinate 46,551, forward strand.
ACCAACTGGCCAGTTGGTCCAACCGGTCCAAATGACCAACTGGCCAGTTGGTCCAACCGGTCCAAATGACCAACTAGCCAGTTGGTCCAACCGGTCCAAATGACCAACAGTCCAGCTGGTCCAGCCTATCCGATTGACCAACAGGCCAGTTGGTCCAGCCGGTCCAATTGACCAATAGGCCAGTTGGTCCAGCCGGTCCAAATGACCAACAGGCCAGTTGGTCCAGCCGGTCCAATTGACCAACAGGCCAGTTGGTCCAGCCGGTCCAAATGACCAACTGGCCAGTTGGTCCAGCCGGTCCAATTGACCAACATTCCAGTTGGTCCAACCGGTCCAATTGTCAACAGGCCAGTTGGTCCAGCCGGTCCAATTGACCAACAAGCCAGTTGGTCCAGCCGGTCCAATTGACAATAGCCAGTTGGTCCAGCCAGTCCAATTGACCAACAAGCCAGTTGTCCAGCCGGGTCCAATTGACCAACAGGCCAGTGGTTCAGCCGGTCCGATTGACCAACAGTCAGTGGTCCAATCCGCGTCCAATTGACCAACAGGCCAGTGGTCCAGCCGGTCCAATTGACCAACAGGCCAGTTGGTCCAGCCGGTCCAATAAACCAACAGGCCAGTTGGTCCAGCCGGTCCACTTGACCAGCACGCCAGTTGCTCCAGCCGGTCCGATTGACCAACAGTCTAGTTGGTCCAACCGGTCCAATTGACCAACAGGCCAGTTGGTCCAGCCGGTCCAATTGACCAACAGTCCAGTTGGTCCAGCCGGTCCAATTGACCAACAGTTTAGTTCATCCAACCTGTCCGATTGACCAACAGGCCAGTTCGTCTCAGCCTGTTCCCATTGACCAACAGGCCAGTTGGTCCAACCGGTCCAAATGACCAACTGGCCAGTTGGTCCAACCGGTCCAAATGACCAACTGGCCAGTTGGTCCAACCGGTCCAAATGACCAACAGTCCAGTTGGTCCAGCCTATCCGATTGACCAACAAGCCAGTTGGTCCAGCCGGTCCAATTGACCAACAGGCCAGTTGGTCCAGCCGGTCCAATTGACCAACAGGCCAGTTGGTCCCGCCGGTCCAAATGACCAACTGGCCAGTTGGTCCAGCCGGTCCAATTGACCAACAATCCAGTTGGTCCAACCGGTCCAATTGACCAACAGGCCAGTTGGTCCAGCCGGTCCAATTGACCAACAGTCTAGTTGGTCCAGCCGGTCCAATTGACCAACAGTCCAGTTGGTCCAGCCAGTCCAATTGACCAACAGTCCAGTTCATCCAACCTGTCCGATTGACCAACAGGCCAGTTGCTCCAGCTGGTCCGATTGACCAACAGGCTAGTTGGTTCAACCGGTCCAAATGACCAACTGGCCAGTTGGTCCAACCGGTCCAAATGACCAACAGGCCAGTTGGTCCAACCGGTCCAAATGACCAACAGTCCAGGTGGTCCAGCCTATCCGATTGACCAACAGTCCAGTTTGTCCAACCGGTCCAATTGACCAACAGGCCAGTTGGTCCAGCCGGTCCAATTGACCAACAGGCCAGTTGGTCCAGCCGGTCCACTTGACCAACAGGCCAGTTGGTCCACCCGGTCCAATTGACCAACAGGCCAGTTGGTCCAGCCGGTCCGATTGAGCAACAGTCCAGTTGGTCCAACCGGTCCAATTGACCAACAGGCCAGTTGGTCCAGCCGGTCCAATTGACCAACAGGCCAGTTGGTCCAGCCGGTCCAATTGACCAACAGGCCAGTTGGTTCAGCCGGTCCGATTGACCAACAGTCCAGTTGGTCCAACCGGTCCAATTGACCAACAGGCCAGTTGGTCCAGCCGGTCCAATTGACCAACAGGCCAGTTGGTCCAGCCGGTCCAATAAACCGACAGTCCAGTTGGTCCAGCCGGTCCAATTGACCTACAGGCTAGATGGTCTAGCCGGTCCGATTGACCAACAATCCAGTTGGTCCAACCGGTCCAATTGACCAACAGGCCAGTTTGTCCAGCCGGTCCAATTGACCAACAGGCCAGTTGGTCCAGCCGGTCCAATTGACCAACAGGCCAGTTGGTCCAGCCGGTCCGATTGACCAACATTCCAGTTGGTCCAACCGGTCCAATTGACCAACAGGCCAGTTGGTCCAGCCGGTCCAATTGACCAACAGTCCAGTTGGTCCAGCCGGTCCAATTGACCAACAGTCCAGTTGGTCCAGCCGGTCCAATTGACCAACAGTCCAGTTGGTCCAGCCGGTCCAATTGACCAACAGGCCAAGTGGTCTAGTCGGTATAATTGACCAAAAGTCCAGTTGGTCCAACCGGTCCAATTGACCAACAGGCCAGTTGGTCTAGCTGGTCCAATTGACCAACAGGCCAGTTGGTTCAGCCGGTCCGATTGACCAACACTCCAGTTGGTTCAACCGGTCCAATTGACCAACAGGCCAGTTGGTCCAGCCGGTCCAATTGACCAACAGGCCAGTTGGTTCAGCCGGTCCGATTGACCAACAGTCCAGTTGGTCCAACCGGTCCAATTGACCAACAGGCCAGTTGGTCCAGCCGGTTCAATTGACCAACAGGCCAGTTGGTCCAGCCGGTCCAATAAGTCAGCAGGCCAGTTGGGCCAGCCGGTCCGATTGACCAACAGGCCAGTTGGTCCAACCGGTCCAATTGACCAACAGGCCAGTTGGTCCAGCCGGTCCAATTGACCAACAGTCCAGTTGGGCCAGCCGGTCCGATTGACCAACAGGCCAGTTGGTCCAACCGGTCCAATTGACCAACAGGCCAGTTGGTCCAGCCGGTCCAATTGACCAACAGGCCAGTTGGTCCAGCCGGTCCATTTGAGCAACAGGCCAGTTGGTCCAGCCGGTCCGATTGACCAACAGTCCAGTTGGTCCAACCGGTCCAATTGACCAACAGGCCAGTTGGTCCAGCCGGTCTAATTGACCAACAGGCTAGTTGGTCCAACCGGTCCAATTGACCAACAGGCCAGTTGGTCCAGCCGGTCCAATTAACCAACAGGCCAGTTGGTCCAGCCGGTCCAATTGACCAACAGGCCAGTTGCTCCAGCCGGTCCGATTGACCAACAGTCCAGTTGGTCCAACCGGTCCAATTGACCAATAGGCCAGTTGGTCCAGCCGGTCCAATTGACCAACAGTCTAGTTGGTCCAGCCGGTCCAATTGACCAACAGTTTAGTTCATCCAACCTGTCCGATTGACCAACAGGCCAGTTCGTCCAGCCTGTCCGATTGACCAACAGGCCAGTTGGTCCAACCGGTCCAAATGACCAACTGGCCAGTTGGTCCAACCGGTCCAAATGACCAACTGGCCAGTTGGTCCAACCGGTCCAAATGACCAACAGTCCAGTTGGTCCAGCCTATCCGATTGACCAACAGGCCAGTTGGTCCAGCCGGTCCAATTGACCAACAGGCCAGTTGGTCCAGCCGGTCCACTTGACCAACAGGCCAGTTGGTCCAGCTGGTCCAATTGACCAACAGTCCAGTTGGTCCAACCAGTCCAATTGACCAACAGGCCAGTTGGTCTAGCTGGTCCAATTGACCAACAGGCCACTCGGGCCAGCCGGTCCGATTGACCAACAGTCCAGTTGGTTCAACCGGTCCAATTGACCAACAGGCCAGCTGGTCCAGCCGGTCCAATTGACCAACAGGCTAGTTGGTCCAACCGGTCCAATTGACCAACAGGCCAGTTGGTCCAACTAGTCCAATTGACCAACAGGCCAGTTGGTCCAGCCGGTCCAATTAACCAACAGGCTAGTTGGTCCAGCCGGTCCAATTGACCAACAGGCCAGTTGCTCCAGCCGGTCCGATTGACCAACAGTCCAGTTGGTCCAACCGGTCCAATTGACCAACAGGCCAGTTGGTCCAGCCGGTCCTATTGACCAACAGTCCAGTTGGTCTAGCCGGTCCAATTGACCAACAGTCCTGTTCATCCAACCTGTCCGATTGACCAACAGGCCAGTTCGTCCAGCCTGTCCGATTGACCAACAGGCCAGTTGGTCCAACCGGTCCAAATGACCAACTGGCCAGTTGGTCCAACCGGTCCAATTGACCAACAGTCTAGTTGGTCCAGCCAGTCCAATTGACCAACAGGCCAGTTGGTCCAGCCGGTCCAATTGACCAACAGGCCAGTTGGTCCAGCCGGTCCAAATGACCAACTGGCCAGTTGGTCCAGCCGGTCCGATTGACCAACATTCCAGTTGGTCCAACCGGTCCAATTGACAACAGGCCAGTTGGTCCAGCCAGTCCAATTGACCAACAGTCCAGTTGGTCCAGCCGGTCCAATTGACCAACAGTCCAGTTGGTCCAGCCGGTCAAACTGACCAACAGGCCAATTGGGCCAGCCGGTCCGATTGACCAACAGTCCAGTTGGTCCAACCGGTCCAATTGACCAACAGGCCAGTTGGTCCAGCCGGTCCAATTGACCAACAGGCTAGTTGGTCCAACCGGTCCAATTGACCAACAGGCCAGTTGGTCCAACTGGTCCAATTGACCAACAGGCCAGTTGGTCCAGCCGATCCAATTAACCAATAGGCCAGTTGGTCCAGGCGGTCCAATTGACCAACAGGCCAGTTGCTCCAGCCGGTCCGATTGACCAACAGTCCAGTTGGTCCAACCGGTCCAATTGACCAACAGGCCAGTTGGTCCAGCCGGTCCAATTGACCAACAGTCAAGTTGGTCCAGCCGGTCCAATTGACCAACAGTCCAGTTCATCCAACCTGTCCGATTGACCAACAGGCCAGTTCGTCCAGCCTGTCCGATTGACCAACAGGACAATTGGTCCAACCGGTCCAAATGACCAACTGGCCAGTTGGTCCAACCGGTCCAAATGACCAACTGGCCAGTTGGTCCAACCGGTCCAAATGACCAACTAGCCAGTTGGTCCAACCGGTCCAAATGACCAACAGTCCAGCTGGTCCAGCCTATCCGATTGACCAACAGGCCAGTTGGTCCAGCCGGTCCAATTGACCAATAGGCCAGTTGGTCCAGCCGGTCCAAATGACCAACAGGCCAGTTGGTCCAGCCGGTCCAATTGACCAACAGGCCAGTTGGTCCAGCCGGTCCAAATGACCAACTGGCCAGTTGGTCCAGCCGGTCCAATTGACCAACATTCCAGTTGGTCCAACCGGTCCAATTGTCAACAGGCCAGTTGGTCCAGCCGGTCCAATTGACCAACAAGCCAGTTGGTCCAGCCGGTCCAATTGACCAACAGGCCAGGTGGTCCAGCCGGTCCAATTGACCAACAAGCCAGTTGGTCCAGCCGGTCCAATTGACCAACAGGCCAGTTGGTTCAGCCGGTCCGATTGACCAACAGTCCAGTTGGTCCAACCAGTCCAATTGACCAACAGGCCAGTTGGTCCAGCCGGTCCAATTGACCAACAGGCCCGTGGTCCCAGCCGGTCCAATAACCAACAGGCCAGTTGGGTCCAGCCGGTCCACTTGACCAGCACCGCAGTTGCTCCAGCCGGTCCGATTGACCAACAGTCTAGTTGGTCAACCGGTCCAATTGACCAACAGGCCAGTTGGTCCAGCCGGTCCAATTGACCAACAGTCCAGTTGGTCCAGCCGGTCCAATTGACCAACAGTTTAGTTCATCCAACCTGTCCGATTGACCAACAGGCCAGTTCGTCCAGCCTGTCCGATTGACCAACAGGCCAGTTGGTCCAACCGGTCCAAATTGACCAACTGGCCAGTTGGTCCAACGGTCCAAATGACCAACTGGCCAGTTGGTCCAACCGGTCCAAATGACCAACAGTCCAGTTGGTCCAGCCTATCCGATTGACCAACAGGCCAGTTGGTCCAAGCCGGTCCAATATGACCAACAGGCCAGAGTTGGTCAGCCGGTCCAATTGACCAACAGGCCAGTTGGTCCAGCCGGTCCAAATGACCAACTGGCCAGTTGGTCCAGCCGGTCCAATTGACCAACATTCCAGTTGGTCCAACCGGTCCAATTGTCAACAGGCCAGTTGGTCCAGCCGGTCCAATTGACCAACAAGCCAGTTGGTCCAGCCGGTCCAATTGACCAACAGGCCAGTTGGTCCAGCCGGTCCAATTGACCAACAAGCCAGTTGGTCCAGCCGGTCCAATTGACCAACAGGCCAGTTGGTTCAGCCGGTCCGATTGACCAACAGGCCAGTTGGTCCAGCCGGTCCAATAAACCAACAGGCCAGTTGGTCCAGCCGGTCCACTTGACCAGCACGCCAGTTGCTCCAGCCGGTCCGATTGACCAACAGTCTAGTTGGTCCAACCGGTCCAATTGACCAACAGGCCAGTTGGTCCAGCCGGTCCAATTGACCAACAGTCCAGTTGGTCCAGCCGGTCCAATTGACCAACAGTTTAGTTCATCCAACCTGTCCGATTGACCAACAGGCCAATTCGTCCAGCCTGTCCGATTGACCAACAGGCCAGTTGGTCCAACCGGTCCAAATGACCAACTGGCCAGTTGGTCCAACCGGTCCAAATGACCAACAGTCCAGTTGGTCCAGCCTATCCGATTGACCAACAGGCCAGTTGGTCCAGCCGGTCCAATTGACCAACAGGCCAGTTGGTCCAGCCGGTCCACTTGACCAACAGGCCAGTTGGTCCAGCCGGTCCAATTGACCAACAGTCCAGTTGGTCCAACCAGTCCAATTGACCAACAGGCCAGTTGGTCTAGCTGGTCCAATTGACCAACAGGCCACTCGGGCCAGCCGGTCCGATTGACCAACAGTCCAGTTGGTTCAACCGGTCCAATTGACCAACAGGCCAGCTGGTCCAGCCGGTCCAATTGACCAACAGGCTAGTTGGTCCAACCGGTCCAATTGACCAACAGGCCAGTTGGTCCAACTAGTCCAATTGACCAACAGGCCAGTTGGTCCAGCCGGTCCAATTAACCAACAGGCCAGTTGGTCCAGCCGGTCCAATTGACCAACAGGCCAGTTGCTCCAGCCGGTCCGATTGACCAACAGTCCAGTTGGTCCAACCGGTCCAATTGACCAACAGGCCAGTTGGTCCAGCCGGTCCTATTGACCAACAGTCCAGTTGGTCTAGCCGGTCCAATTGACCAACAGTTCAGTTCATCCAACCTGTCCGATTGACCAACAGGCCAGTTCGTCCAGCCTGTCCGATTGACCAACAGGCCAGTTGGTCCAACCGGTCCAAATGACCAACTGGCCAGTTGGTCCAACCGGTCCAAATGACCAACAGTCCAGTTGGTCCAGCCTATCCGATTGAACAACAGGCCAGTTGGTCCAGCCAGTCCAATTGACCAACAGGCCAGTTGGTCCAGCCGGTCCACTTGACCAACAGGCCAGTTGGTCCAGCCGGTCCAATTGACCAACAGGCCAGTTGTCCAGCGGTCCGATTGACCAACAGTCCCGTTGGTCCCAACCGGTCCAATTGACCAACAGGCCAGTTGGCCTAGCCGGTCCAATGGACCAACAGTCCAGTTGGTCAAGCCGGTCCAATTGACCAACAGTGCAGTTGGTTCAGCCGGTCCAATTGACCAACAGTCCAGTTGGTCCATCCGGTCCAATTGACCAACAGTCTAGTTGGTCCAGCCGATCCGGGTGACCAACAGTCCAGTTGGTCCAGCCGGTCCAATTGACCAACAGGCCAGTTGGTTCAGCCGGTCCGATTGACCAACAGTCCAGTTGGTCCAACCGGTCCAATTGACCAACAGTCCAGTTGGTCCAGCCGGTCCAATTGACCAACAGGCCAGTTGGTCCAGCCGGTCCAATAAACAAACAGGCCAGTTGGTCCAGCCGGTCCACATGACCAACAGGCCAGTTGCTCCAGCCAGTCCGATTGACCAACAGTCCAGTTGATCCAACCGGTCCAATTGACCAACAGGCCAGTTGCTCCAGCCGATCTGATTGACCAACAGTCCAGTTGGTCCAACCGGTCCAATTGACCAACAGTCCAGTTGGTCCAGCCAGTCCAATTGACCAACAGTCCAGTTCATCCAACCTGTCCGATTGACCAACAGGCCAGTTGCTCCAGCCGGTCCGATTGACCAACAGGCTAGTTGGTTCAACCAATCCAAATGACCAACTGGCCAGTTGGTCCAACCGGTCCAAATGACCAACAGGCCAGTTGGTCCAACCGGTCCAAATGACCAACTGTCCAGGTGGTCCAGCCTATCCGATTGACCAACAGGCCAGTTGGTCCAGCCGGTCCATTTGACCAACAGGCCAGTTGGTTTAGCCGGTCCAATTGACCAACAGGCCAGTTGGTCCAGCCGGTCCGATTGAGCAACAGTCCAGTTGGTCCAACCGGTCCAATTGACCAACAGGCCAGTTGGCCCAGCCGGTCCAATTGACCAACAGTCCAGTTGGTCCCGCCGGTCCAATTGACCAACAGTGCAGTTGGTCCAGCCGGTCCAGTTGACCAACAGTCCTGTTGGTCCAGCCGGTCCAATTGACCAACAGGCTAGATGGTCTAGCCAATCTGATTGACCAACAGGCCAGTTGGTCCAGCCGGTCTGATTGACCAACAATCAAGTTGGTCCAACCGGTCCAATTAACCAACAGGCCAGTTGGTCCAGCCGGTCCAATTGACCAACAGGCCAGTTGGTCCAGCCGGTCCAATTGACCAACAGGCCAGTTGGGCCAGCCGGTCCGATTGACCAACACTCCAGTTGGTCCAACCGGTCCAATTGACCAACCGGCTAGTTGGTCCAGCCGGTCCAATTGACCAACTGGCCCAGTTGGTGCAGCCGGTCTGATTGACCAATAGTTCAGTTGGTCCATCCGATCCAATTGACCAACAGGCCAGTTGGTCCAGCCGGTCCAATTAACCAACAGGCCAGTTTGCCCAACTGGTCCAATTGACCAACAGACCAGTTGGTCCAGCCGGTCCAATTGACCAACAGGCCGTTGGGGCCAGCCAGTCCGACTAACCAACAGGCTAGTTGGTCCACCCAGTCCAATTAACCAACAGGCCAGTTGGCCCAGCCGGTCTAATTGACCAACAGGCCATTTGGTCCAGCCGGTCCAATTGACCAACAGTCCAGTTGGTCCAGCCGGTCCAATTGACCAACAGTCCAGTTGGTCCAGCCGGTCCAATTGACCAACAGTCCAGTTGGTCCAACCGGTCCAATTGACCAACAGGCCAGTTGGTCTAGCTGGTCCAATTGACCAACAGGGCAGTTGGGCCAGCCGGTCCGATTGACCAACAGTCCAGTTGGTCCAACCGGTCCAATTGACCAACAGGCCAGTTGGTCCAGCTGGTCCAATTGACCAACAGGCTAGTTGGTCCAACCGGTCCAATTGACCAACAGGCCAGTTGGTCCAACCGGTCCAATTGACAAATAGGCGAGTTGGTCCAGCCGGTCCAATTAACCAACAGGCCAGTTGGTCCAGCCGGTCCAATTGACCAACAGGCCAGTTGCTCCAGCCGGTCCGATTGACCAACAGTCCAGTTGGTCCAACCGGTCCAATTGACCAACAGGCCAGTTGGTCCAGCCGGTCCAATTGACCAACAGTCCAGTTGGTCCAGCCGGTCCAATGGACCAACAGTTTAGTTCATCCAACCTGTCCGATTGACCAACACGTTAGTTCGTCCAGCCTGTCCGATTGACCAACAGGCCAGTTGGTCCAACCGGTCCAAATGACCAACTGGCCAGTTGGTCCAACCGGTCCAAATGACCAACTGGCCAGTTGGTCCAACCGGTCCAAATGACCAACAGTCCAGTTGGTCCAGCCTATCCGATTGACCAACAGGCCAGTTGGTCCAGCCGGTCCAATTGACCAACAGGCCAGTTGGTCCAGCCGGTCCACTTGACCAACAGGCCAGTTGGTCCAGCCGGTCCAATTGACCAACAGTCCAGTTGGTCTAGCTGGTCCAATTGACCAACAGGACACTTGGGCCAGCCGGTCCGATTGACCAACAGTCCAGTTGGTTCAACCAGTCCAATTGACCAACAGGCCAGCTGGTCCAGCCGGTCCAATTGACCAACAGGCTAGTTGGTCCAACCGGTCCAATTGACCAACAGGCCAGTTGGTCCAACCGGTCCAATTGACCAACAGGCCAGTTGGTCCAGCCGGTCCAATTAACCAACAGGTCAGTTGGTCCAGCCGGTCCAATTGACCAACAGGCCAGTTGCTCCAGCCGGTCCGATTGACCAACAGTCCAGTTGGTCCAACCGGTCCAATTGACCAACAGGCCAGTTGGTCCAGCCGGTCCAATTGACCAACAGTCCAGTTGGTCCAGCCGGTCCAATTGACCAACAGTTTAGTTCATCCAACCTGTCCGATTGACCAACACGTTAGTTCGTCCAGCCTGTCCGATTGACCAACAGGCCAGTTGGTCCAACCGGTCCAAATGACCAACTGGACCAGTTGGTCCAACCGGTCCAAATGACCACTGGCCAGTTGGTCCAACCGGTCCAAATGACCAACAGTCCAGTTGGTCCAGCCTATCCGATTGACCGACAGGCCAGTTGGTCCAGCCGGTCCAATTGACCAACAGGCCAGTTGGTCCAGCCGGTCCACTTGACCAACAGGCCAGTTGGTCCAGCCGGTCCAATTGACCAACAGTCCAGTTGGTCCAACCAGTCCAATTGACCAACAGGCCAGTTGGTCTAGCTGGTCCAATTGACCAACAGGACACTTGGGCCAGCCGGTCCGATTGACCAACAGTCCAGTTGGTTCAACCGGTCCAATTGACCAACAGGCCAGCTGGTCCAGCCGGTCCAATTGACCAACAGGCTAGTTGGTCCAACCGGTCCAATTGACCAACAGGCCAGTTGGTCCAACTAGTCCAATTGACCAACAGGCCAGTTGGTCCAGCCGGTCCAATTAACCAACAGGCCAGTTGGTCCAGCCGGTCCAATTGACCAACAGGCCAGTTGCTCCAGCCGGTCCGATTGACCAACAGTCCAGTTGGTCCAACCGGTCCAATTGACCAACAGGCCAGTTGGTCCAGCCGGTCCTATTGACCAACAGTCCAGTTGGTCTAGCCGGTCCAATTGACCAACAGTCCAGTTCATCCAACCTGTCCGATTGACCAACAGGCCAGTTCGTCCAGCCTGTCCGATTGACCAACAGGCCAGTTGGTCCAACCGGTCCAAACGACCAACTCGCCAGTTGGTCCAACCGGTCCAATTGACCAACAGTCCAGTTGGTCCAGCCAGTCCAATTGACCAACAGGCCAGTTGGTCCAGCCGGTCCAATTGACCAAAAGGCCAGTTGGTCCAGCCGGTCCAAATGACCAACAGGCCAGTTGGTCCAGCCGGTCCGATTGACCAACATTCCAGTTGGTCCAACCGGTCCAATTGTCAACAGGCCAGTTGGTCCAGCCAGTCCAATTGACCAACAGTCCAGTTGGTCCAGCCGGTCCAATTGACCAACAGGCCAGTTGCTCCAGCCGGTCTGATTGACCAACAGTCCAGTTGGTCCAACCGGTCCAATTGACCAACAGGCGAGTTGGTCCAGCCGGTCCAATTGACCAACAGTCCAGTTGGTCCAGTCGGTCCAATTGACCAACAGTTTAGTTCATCCAACCTGTCCGATTGACCAACACGTTAGTTCGTCCAGCCTGTCCGATTGACCAACAGGCCAGTTGGTCCAACCGGTCCAAATGACCAACTGGCCAGTTGGTCCAACCAGTCCAAATGACCAACTGGCCAGTTGGTCCAACCGGTCCAAATGACCAACAGTCCAGTTGGTCCAGCCTATCCGATTGACCAACAGGCCAGTTGGTCCAGCCGGTCCAATTGACCAACAGGCCAGGTGGTCCAGCCGGTCCACTTGACCAACAGGCCAGTTGGTCCAGCCGGTGCAATTGACCAACAGTCCAGTTGGTCCAACCAGTCCAATTGACCAACAGGCCAGTTTGTCTAGCTGGTCCAATTGACCAACAGGACACTTGGGCCAGCCGGTCCGATTGACCAACAGTCCAGTTGGTTCAACCGGTCCAATTGACCAACAGGCCAGCTGGTCCAGCCGGTCCAATTGACCAACAGGCTAGTTGTCCAACCGGGTCCAATTGACCAACAGGCCAGTTGGTCCAACCGGTCCAATTGACCAACAGGCCAGTTGGTCCAGCCGGTCCAATTAACCAACAGGCCAGTTGGTCCAGCCGGTCCAATTGACCAACAGGCCAGTTGCTCCAGCCGGTCCGATTGACCAACAGTCCAGTTGGTCCAGCCGGTCCAATTGACCAACAGGCCAGTTGGTCCAGCCGGTCCACTTGACCAACAGGCCAGTTGGTCCAGCCGGTCCAATTGACCAACAGTCCAGTTGGTCCAACCAGTCCAATTGACCAACAGTCCAGTTGGTCTAGCTGGTCCAATTGACCAACAGGACACTTGGGCTAGCCGGTCCAATTGACCAACAGTCCAGTTGGTTCAACCGGTCCAATTGACCAACAGGCCAGCTGGTCCAGCCGGTCCAATTGACCAACAGGCTAGTTGGTCCAACCGGTCCAATTGACCAACAGGCCAGTTGGTCCAACTAGTCCAATTGACCAACAGGCCAGTTGGTCCAGCCGGTCCAATTAACCAACAGGCCAGTTGGTCCAGCCGGTCCAATTGACCAACAGGCCAGTTGCTCCAGCCGGTCCAATCGACCAACAGGCCAGTTGCTCCAGCCGGTCCGATTGACCAACAGTCCAGTTGGTCCAACCGGTCCAATTGACCAACAGGCGAGTTGGTCCAGCCGGTCCAATTGACCAACAGTCCAGTTGGTCCAGCCGGTCCAATTGACCAACAGTCCAGTTGGTCCAACCAGTCCAATTGACCAACAGGCCAGTTGGTCTAGCTGGTCCAATTGACCAACAGGACACTTGGGCCAGCCGGTCCAATTGACCAACAGTCCAGTTGGTTCAACCGGTCCAATTGACCAACAGGCCAGCTGGTCCAGCCGGTCCAATTGACCAACAGGCTAGTTGGTCTAACCGGTCCAATAGACCAACAGGCCAGTTGGTCCAACTAGTCCAATTGACCAACAGGCCAGTTGGTCCAGCCGGTCCAATTAACCAACAGGCCAGTTGGTCCAGCCGATCCAATTAACCAACAGGCCAGTTGGTCCAGCCGGTCCAATTGACCAACAGGCCAGTTGCTCCAGCCGGTCCGATTGACCAACAGTCCAGTTGGTTCAACCGGTCCAATTGACCAACAGGCGAGTTGGTCCAGCCGGTCCAATTGACCAACAGTCCAGTTGGTCCAGCCGGTCCAATTGACCAACAGTTTAGTTCATCCAACCTGTCCGATTGACCAACACGTTAGTTCGTCAGCCTGTCCGATTGACCAACAGGCCATTTGGTCCAACCGTCCAATGACCAACTGGCCAGTTGGTCCAACCGGTCCAATTGACCAACAGTCCAGTTGGTCCAGCCTATCCGATTGACCAACAGGCCAGTTGGTCCAGGCGGTCCAATTGACCAACAGGCCAGTTGGTCCAGCCGGTCCACTTGACGAACAGGCCAGTTGGTCCAGCCGGTCCAATTGACCAACAGGCGAGTTGGTCCAGCCGGTCCAATTGACCAACAGTCCAGTTGGTCCAGCCGGTCCAATTGACCAACAGTTTAGTTGGTTCAACCTGTCCGATTGACCAACACGTTAGTTCGTCCAGCCTGTCCGATTGACCAAGAGGCCAGTTGGTCCAACCGGTCCAAATGACCAACTGGCCAGTTGGTCCAACCGGTCCAATTGACCAACAGTCCAATTGGTCCAGCCTATCCGATTGACCAACAGGCCAGTTGGTCCAGCCGGTCCAATTGACCAACAGGCCAGTTGGTCCAGCCGGTCCACTTGACCAACAGGCTAGTTGGTCCAACCGGTCCAATTGACCAACAGGCCAGTTGGTCCAACTGGTCCAATTGACCAACAAGCCAGTTGGTCCAGCCGATCCAATTAACCAACAGGCCAGTTGGTCCAGGCGGTCCAATTGACCAACAGGCCAGTTGCTCCAGCCGGTCCGATTGACCAACAGTCTAGTTGGTCCAACCGGTCCAATTGACCAACAGGCCAGTTGGTCCAGCCGGTCCAATTGACCAACAGTCAAGTTGGTCCAGCCGGTCCAATTGACCAACAGTCCAGTTCATCCAACCTGTCCGATTGACCAACAGGCCAGTTCGTCGAGCCTGTCCGATTGACCAACAGGACAATTGGTCCAACCGGTCCAAATGACCAACTGGCCAGTTGGTCCAACCGGTCCAAATGACCAACTAGCCAGTTGGTCCAACCGGTCCAAATGACCAACAGTCCAGCTGGTCCAGCCTATCCGATTGACCAACAGGCCAGTTGGTCTAGCCGGTCCAATTGACCAATAGGCCAGTTGGTCCAGCCGGTCCAAATGACCAACAGGCCAGTTGGTCCAGCCGGTCCAATTGACCAACAAGCCAGTTGGTCCAGCCGGTCCAATTGACCAACAGGCCAGTTGGTCCAGCCGGTCCAATTGACCAACAAGCCAGTTGGTCCAGCCGGTCCAATTGACCAACAGGCCAGTTGGTTCAGCCGGTCCGATTGACCAACAGTCCAGTTGGTCCAACCGGTCCAATTGACCAACAGGCCAGTTGGTCCAGCCGGTCCAATTGACCAACAGGCCAGTTGGTCCAGCCGGTCCAATAAACCAACAGGCCAGTTGGTCCAGCCGGTCCACTTGACCAGCACGCCAGTTGCTCCAGCCGGTCCGATTGACCAACAGTCTAGTTGGTCCAACCGGTCCAATTGACCAACAGGCCAGTTGGTCCAGCCGGTCCAATTGACCAACAGTCCAGTTGGTCCAGCCGGTCCAATTGACCAACAGTTTAGTTCATCCAACCTGTCCGATTGACCAACAGGCCAGTTCGTCCAGCGTGTCCGATTGACCAACAGGCCAGTTGGTCCAACCGGTCCAAATGACCAACTGGCCAGTTGGTCCAACCGGTCCAAATGACCAACTGGCCAGTTGGTCCACCGGTCCAAATGACCAACAGTCCAGTTGGTCCAGCCTATCCGATTGACCAACAGGCCAGTTGGTCCAGCCGGTCCAATTGACCAACAGGCCAGTTGGTCCAGCCGGTCCACTTGACCAACAGGCCAGTTGGTCCAGCCGGTCCAATTGACCAACAGTCCAGTTGGTCCAACCAGTCCAATTGACCAACAGGCCAGTTGGTCTAGCTGGTCCAATTGACCAACAGGCCACTCGGGCCAGCCGGTCCGATTGACCAACAGTCCAGTTGGTTCAACCGGTCCAATTGACCAACAGGCCAGCTGGTCCAGCCGGTCCAATTGACCAACAGGCTAGTTGGTCCAGCCGGTCCAATTGACCAACAGGCCAGTTGGTCCAACCGGTCCAATTGACCAACAGGCCAGTTGGTCCAACCGGTCCAATTAACCAACAGGCCAGTTGGTCCAGCCGGTCCAATTGACCAACAGGCCAGTTGCTCCAGCCGGTCCGATTGACCAACAGTCCAGTTGGTCCAACCGGTCCAATTGACCAACAGGCCAGTTGGTCCAGCCGGTCCAATTGACCAACAGTCCAGTTGGTCCAGCCGGTCCAATTGACCAACAGTTTAGTTCATCCAACCTGTCCGATTGACCAACACGTTAGTTCGTCCAGCCTGTCCGGTTGACCAACAGGCCAGTTGGTCCAACCGGTCCAAATGACCAACTGGCAAGTTGGTCCAACCGGTCCAAATGACCAACTGGCCAGTTGGTCCAACCGGTCCAAATGACCAACAGTCCAGTTGGTCCAGCCTATCCGATTGACCAACAGGCCAGTTGGTCCAGCCGGTCCAATTGACCAACAGGCCAGTTGGTCCAGCCGGTCCACTTGACCAACAGGCCAGTTGGTCCAGCCGGTCCAATTGACCAACAGTCCAGTTGGTCCAACCAGTCCAATTGACCAACAGGCCAGTTGGTCTAGCTGGTCCAATTGACCAACAGGACACTTGGGCCAGCCGGTCCGATTGACCAATAGTCCAGTTGGTTCAACCGGTCCAATTGACCAACAGGCCAGCTGGTCCAGCCGGTCCAATTGACCAACAGGCTAGTTGGTCCAACCGGTCCAATTGACCAACAGGCCTGTTGGTCCAACTAGTCCAATTGACCAACAGGCCAGTTGGTCCAGCCGGTCCAATTAACCAACAGGCCAGTTGGTCCAGCCGGTCCAATTGACCAACAGGCCAGTTGCTCCAGCCGGTCCGATTGACCAACAGTCCAGTTGGTCCAACCGGTCCAATTGACCAACAGACCAGTTGGTCCAGCCGGTCCTATTGACCAACAGTCCAGTTGGTCTAGCCGGTCCAATTGACCAACAGTCCAGTTCATCCAACCTGTCCGATTGACCAACAGGCCAGTTCGTCCAGCCTGTCCGATTGACCAACAGGCCAGTTGGTCCAACCGGTCCAAACGACCAACTCGCCAGTTGGTCCAACCGGTCCAATTGACCAACAGTCCAGTTGGTCCAGCCAGTCCAATTGACCAACAGGCCAGTTGGTCCAGCCGGTCCAATTGACCAACAGGCCAGTTGGTCCAGCCGGTCCAAATGACCAACAGGCCAGTTGGTCCAGCCGGTCCGATTGACCAACATTCCAGTTGGTCCAACCGGTCCAATTGTCAACAGGCCAGTTGGTCCAGCCAGTCCAATTGACCAACAGTCCAGTTGGTCCAGCCGGTCCAATTGACCAACAGGCCAGTTGCTCCAGCCGTTCCGATTGACCAACAGTCGAGTTGGTCCAACCGGTCCAATTGACCAACAGGCGAGTTGGTCCAGCCGGTCCAATTGACCAACAGTCCAGTTGGTCCAGTCGGTCCAATTGACCAACAGTTTAGTTCATCCAACCTGTCCGATTGACCAACACGTTAGTTCGTCCAGCCTGTCCGATTGACCAACAGGCCAGTTGGTCCAACCGGTCCAAATGACCAACTGGCCAGTTGGTCCAACCGGTCCAAATGACCAACTGGCCAAGTGGTCCAACCGGTCCAAATGACCAACAGTCCAGTTGGTCCAGCCTATCCGATTGACCAACAGGCCAGTTGGTCCAGCCGGTCCAATTGACCAACAGGCCAGTTGGTCCAGCCGGTCCACTTGACCAACAGGCCAGTTGGTCCAGCCGGTCCAATTGACCAACAGTCCAGTTGGTCCAACCAGTCCAATTGACCAACAGGACACTTGGGCCAGCCGGTCCAATTGACCAACAGTCCAGTTGGTTCAACCGGTCCAATTGACCAACAGGCCAGCTGGTCCTGCCGGTCCAATTGACCAACAGGCTAGTTGGTCCAACCGGTCCAATTGACCAACAGGCCAGTTGGTCCAACTAGTCCAATTGACCAACAGGCCAGTTGGTCCAGCCGGTCCAATTAACCAACAGGCCAGTTGGTCCAGCCGGTCCAATTGACCAACAGGCCAGTTGCTCCAGCCGGTCCAATTGACCAACAGGCCAGTTGCTCCAGCCGGTCCGATTGACCAACAGTCCAGTTGGTCCAACCGGTCCAATTGACCAACAGGCGAGTTGGTCCAGCCGGTCCAATTGACCAACAGTCCAGTTGGTCCAGCCGGTCCAATTGACCAACAGGCCAGTTGGTCCAGCCGGTCCAAATGACCAACAGGCCAGTTGGTCCAGCCGGTCCGATTGACCAACATTCCAGTTGGTCCAACCGGTCCAATTGTCAACAGGCCAGTTGGTCCAGCCAGTCCAATTGACCAACAGTCCAGTTGGTCCAGCCGGTCCAATTGACCAACAGGCCAGTTGCTCCAGCCGGTCCGATTGACCAACAGTCCAGTTGGTCCAACCGGTCCAATTGACCAACAGGCGAGTTGGTCCAGCCGGTCCAATTGACCAACAGTCCAGTTGGTCCAGTCGGTCCAATTGACCAACAGTTTAGTTCATCCAACCTGTCCGATTGACCAACACGTTAGTTCGTCCAGCCTGTCCGATTGACCAACAGGCCAGTTGGTCCAACCGGTCCAAATGACCAACTGGCCAGTTGGTCCAACCGGTCCAAATGACCAACTGGCCAGTTGGTCCAACCGGTCCAAATGACCAACAGTCCAGTTGGTCCAGCCTATCCGATTGACCAACAGGCCAGTTGGTCCAGCCGGTCCAATTGACCAACAGGCCAGTTGGTCCAGCCGGTCCACTTGACCAACAGGCCAGTTGGTCCAGCCGGTCCAATTGACCAACAGTCCAGTTGGTCCAACCAGTCCAATTGACCAACAGGCCAGTTGGTCTAGCTGGTCCAATTGACCAACAGGACACTTGGGCCAGCCGGTCCAATTGACCAACAGTCCAGTTGGTTCAACCGGTCCAATTGACCAACAGGCCAGCTGGTCCAGCCGGTCCAATTGACCAACAGGCTAGTTGGTCCAACCGGTCCAATTGACCAACAGGCCAGTTGGTCCAACTAGTCCAATTGACCAACAGGCCAGTTGGTCCAGCCGGTCCAATTAACCAACAGGCCAGTTGGTCCAGCCGGTCCAATTGACCAACAGGCCAGTTGCTCCAGCCGGTCCAATTGACCAACAGGCCAGTTGCTCCAGCCGGTCCGATTGACCAACAGTCCAGTTGGTCCAACCGGTCCAATTGACCAACAGGCGAGTTGGTCCAGCCGGTCCAATTGACCAAAAGTCCAGTTGGTCCAGCCGGTCCAATTGACCAACAGTCCAGTTGGTCCAACCAGTCCAATTGACCAACAGGCCACTTGGGCCAGCCGGTCCAATTGACCAACAGTCCAGTTGGTTCAACCGGTCCAATTGACCAACAGGCCAGCTGGTCCAGCCGGTCCAATTGACCAACAGGCTAGTTGGTCCAACCGGTCCAATAGACCAACAGGCCAGTTGGTCCAACTAGTCCAATTGACCAACAGGCCAGTTGGTCCAGCCGGTCCAATTAACCAACAGGCCAGTTGGTCCAGCCGGTCCAATTAACCAACAGGCCAGTTGGTCCAGCCGGTCCAATTGACCAACAGGCCAGTTGCTCCAGCCGGTCCGATTGACCAACAGTCCAGTTGGTCCAACCGGTCCAATTGACCAACAGGCGAGTTGGTCCAGCCGGTCCAATTGACCAACAGTCCAGTTGGTCCAGCCGGTCTAATTGACCAACAGTTTAGTTGGTTCAACCTGTCCGATTGACCAACACGTTAGTTCGTCCAGCCTGTCCGATTGACCAACAGGCCAGTTGGTCCAACCGGTCCAAATGACCAACTGGCCAGTTGGTCCAACCGGTCCAATTGACCAACAGTCCAGTTGGTCCAGCCTATCCGATTGACCAACAGGCCAGTCGGTCCAGGCGGTCCAATTGACCAACAGGCCAGTTGGTCCAGCCGGTCCACTTGACCAACAGGCCAGTTGGTCCAGCCGGTCCAATTGACCAACAGGCGAGTTGGTCCAGCCGGTCCAATTGACCAACAGTCCAGTTGGTCCAGCCGGTCCAATTGACCAACAGTTTAGTTGGTTCAACCTGTCCGATTGACCAACACGTTAGTTCGTCCAGCCTGTCCGATTGACCAAGAGGCCAGTTGGTCCAACCGGTCCAAATGACCAACTGGCCAGTTGGTCCAACCGGTCCAATTGACCAACAGTCCAGTTGGTCCAGCCGGTCCAATTGACCAACAGGCCAGTTGGTCCAGCCGGTCCACTTGACCAACAGGCCAGTTGGTCCAGCCGGTCCAATTGACCAACAGGCGAGTTGGTCCAGCGGGTCCAATTGACCAACAGTCCAGTTGGTCCAGCCGGTCCAATTGACCAACAGTTTAGTTCATCCAACCTGTCCGATTGACCAACACGTTAGTTCGTCCAGCCTGTCCGATTGACCAACAGGCCAGTTGGTCCAACCGGTCCAAATGACCAACTGGCCAGTTGGTCCAACCGGTCCAAATGACCAACTGGCCAGTTGGTCCAACCGGTCCAATTGACCAACAGGCCAGCTGGTCCAGCCGGTCCAATTGACCAACAGGCTAGTTGGTCCAACCGGTCCAATTGACCAACAGGCCAGTTGGTCCAACTAGTCCAATTGACCAACAGGCCAGTTGGTCCAGCCGGTCCAATTAACCAACAGGCCAGTTGGTCCAGCCGGTCCAATTGACCAACAGGCCAGTTGGTTCAGCCGGTCCAATTGACCAACAGGCCAGTTGCTCCAGCCGGTCCAATTGACCAACAGTCCAGTTGGTCCAGCCGGTCCAATTGACCAACAGTTTAGTTCATCCAACCTGTCCGATTGACCAACACGTTAGTTCGTCCAGCCTGTCCGATTGACCAACAGGCCAGTTGGTCCAACCGGTCCAAATGACCAACTGGCCAGTTGGTCCAACCGGTCCAATTGACCAACAGTCCAGTTGGTCCAGCCTATCCGATTGACCAACAGGCCAGTTGGTCCAGCCGGTCCAATTGACCAACAGGCCAGTTGGTCCAGCCGGTCCACTTGACCAACAGGCCAGTTGGTCCAGCCGGTCCAATTGACCAACAGGCGAGTTGGTCCAGCCGGTCCAATTGACCAACAGTCCAGTTGGTCCAGCCGGTCCAATTGACCAACAGTTTAGTTCATCCAACCTGTCCGATTGACCAATACGTTAGTTCGTCCAGCCTGTCCGATTGACCAACAGGCCAGTTGGTCCAACCGGTCCAAATGACCAACTGGCCAGTTGGTCCAACCGGTCCAAATGACCAACTGGCCAGTTGGTCCAACCGGTCCAAATGACCAACAGTCCAGTTGGTCCAGCCTATCCGATTGACCAACAGGCCAGTTGGTCCAGCCGGTCCAATTGACCAACAGGCCAGTTGGTCCAGCCGGTCCACTTGACCAACAGGCCAGTTGGTCCAGCCGGTCCAATTGACCAACAGTCCAGTTGGTCCAACCAGTCCAATTGACCAACAGGCCAGTTGGTCTAGCTGGTCCAACTGACCAACAGGACACTTGGGCCAGCCGGTCCGATTGACCAACAGTCCAGTTGGTTCAACCGGTCCAATTGACCAACAGGCCAGCTGGTCCAGCCGGTCCAATTGACCAACAGGCTAGTTGGTCCAACCGGTCCAATTGACCAACAGGCTAGTTGGTCCAACTAGTCCAATTGACCAACAGGCCAGTTGGTCCAGCCGGTCCAATTAACCAACAGGCCAGTTGGTCCAGCCGGTCCAATTGACCAACAGGCCTGTTGCTCCAGCCGGTCCAATTGACCAACAGGCCAGTTGCTCCAGCCGGTCCGATTGACCAACAGTCCAGTTGGTCCAACCGGTCCAGTTGACCAACAGGCGAGTTGGTCCAGCCGGTCCAATTGACCAACAGTCCAGTTGGTCCAGCCGGTCCAACTGACCAACAGTCCAGTTGGTCCAACCAGTCCAATTGACCAACAGGCTAGTTGGTCTAGCTGGTCCAATTGACCAACAGGACACTTGGGCCAGCCGGTCCGATTGACCAACAGTCCAGTTGGTTCAACCGGTCCAATTGACCAACAAGCCAGCTGGTCCAGCCGGTCCAATTGACCAACAGGCTAGTTGGTCCAACCGGTCCAATTGACCAACAGGCCAGTTGGTCCAACTAGTCCAATTGACCAACAGGCCAGTTGGTCCAGCCGGTCCAATTAACCAACAGGCCAGTTGGTCCAGCCGGTCCAATTAACCAACAGGCCAGTTGGTCCAGCCGGTCCAATTGACCAACAGGCCAGTTGCTCCAGCCGGTCCGATTGACCAACAGTCCAGTTGGTCCAACCGGTCCAATTGACCAACAGGCGAGTTGGTCCAGCCGGTCCAATTGACCAACAGTCCAGTTGGTCCAGCCGGTCCAATTGACCAACAGTTTAGTTCATCCAACCTGTCCGATTGACCAACACGTTAGTTCATCCAGCCTGTCCGATTGACCAACAGGCCAGTTGGTCCAACCGGTCCAAATGACCAACTGGCCAGTTGGTCCAACCGGTCCAATTGACCAACAGTCCAGTTGGTCCAGCCTATCCGATTGACCAACAGGCCAGTTGGTCCAGCCGGTCCAATGCCAATTGGTCCAGCCGGTCCACTTGACCAACAGGCCAGTTGGTCCAGCCGGTCCAATTGACCAACAGGCGAGTTGGTCCAGCCGGTCCAATTGACCAACAGGCCAGTTGGTCCAGCCGGTCCACTTGACCAACAGGCCAGTTGGTCCAGCCGGTCCAATTGACCAACAGGCGAGTTGGTCCAGCCGGTCCAATTGACCAACAGGCCAGTTGGTCCAACCAGTCCAATTGACCAACAGTCCAGTTGGTCCAACCAGTCCAATTGACCAACAGGCTAGTTGGTCTAGCTGGTCCAATTGACCAACAGGACACTTGGGCCAGCCGGTCCGATTGACCAACAGTCCAGTTGGTTCAACCGGTCCAATTGACCAACAGGCCAGCTGGTCCAGCCGGTCCAATTGACCAACAGGCTAGTTGGTCCAACCGGTCCAATTGACCAACAGGCCAGTTGGTCCAACTAGTCCAATTGACCAACAGGCCAGTTGGTCCAGCCGGTCTAATTGACCAACAGGCCAGTTGGTCCAGCCGGTCTAATTGACCAACAGGCCAGTTGGTCCAGCCGGTCCACTTGACCAACAGGCCAGTTGGTCCAGCCGGTCCAATTGACCAACAGGCGAGGTTGTCCAGCCGGTCCAATTGACCAACAGGCGAGTTGGTCCAGCCGGTCCACTTGACCAACAGGCCAGTTGGTCCAACCGGTCCAGTTGACCAACAGGCGAGTTGGTCCAGCCGGTCCAATTGACCAACAGTCCAGTTGGTCCAACCAGTCCAATTGACCAACAGTCCAGTTGGTCCAACCAGTCCAATTGACTAACAGGCTAGTTGGTCTAGCTGGTCCAATTGACCAACAGGACACTTGGGCCAGCCGGTCCGATTGACCAACAGTCCAGTTGGTTCAACCGGTCCAATTGACCAACAGGCCAGCTGGTCCAGCCGGTCCAATTGACCAACAGGCTAGTTGGTCCAACCGGTCCAATTGACCAACAGGCCAGTTGGTCCAACTAGTCCAATTGACCAACAGGCCAGTTGGTCCAGCCGGTCCAATTAACCAACAGGCCAGTTGGTCCAGCCGGTCCAATTAACCAACAGGCCAGTTGGTCCAGCCGGTCCGATTGACCAACAGGCCAGTTGCTCCAGCCGGTCCGATTGACCAACAGTCCAGTTGGTCCAACCGGTCCAATTGACCAACAGGCGAGTTGGTCCAGCCGGTCCAATTGACCAACAGTCCAGTTGGTCCAGCTGGTCCAATTGACCAACAGTTTAGTTCATCCAACCTGTCCGATTGACCAACACGTTAGTTCATCCAGCCTCTCCGATTGACCAACAGGCCAGTTGGTCCAACCGGTCCAAATGACCAACTGGCCAGTTGGTCCAACCGGTCCAATTGACCAACAGTCCAGTTGGTCGAGCCTATCCGATTGACCAACAGGCCAGTTGGTCCAGCCGGTCCAATTGACCAACAGGCCAGTTGGTCCAGCCGGTCCACTTGACCAACAGGCCAGTTGGTCCAGCCGGTCCAATTGACCAACAGGCGAGTTGGTCCAGCCGGTCCAATTGACCAACAGGCCAGTTGGTCCAGCCGGTCCACTTGACCAACAGGCCAGTTGGTCCAGCCGGTCCAATTGACCAACAGGCGAGTTGGTCCAGCCGGTCCAATTGACCAACAGTCCAGTTGGTCCAACTAGTCCAATTGACCAACAGGCCAGTTGGTCTAGCTGGTCCAATTGACCAACAAGACACTTGGGCCAGCCGGTCCGATTGACCAACAGTCCAGCTGGTTCAACCGGTCCAATTGACCAACAGGCCAGTTGGTCCAACTAGTCCAATTGACCAACAGGCCAGTTGGTCCAGCCGGTCTAATTGACCAACAGGCCAGTTGGTCCAGCCGGTCCACTTGACCAACAGGCCAGTTGGTCCAGCCGGTCCAATTGACCAACAGGCGAGTTGGTCCAGCCGGTCTAATTGACCAACAGGCCAGTTGGTCCAACTAGTCCAATTGACCAACAGGCCAGTTGGTCCAGCCGGTCTAATTGACCAACAGGCCAGTTGGTCCAGCCGGTCCACTTGACCAACAGGCCAGTTGGTCCAGCCGGTCCAATTGACCAACAGGCGAGTTGGTCCAGCCGGTCCAATTGACCAACAGGCGAGTTGGTCCAGCCGGTCCACTTGACCAACAGGCCAGTTGGTCCAACCGGTCCAGTTGACCAACAGGCGAGTTGGTCCAGCCGGTCCAATTGACCAACAGTCCAGTTGGTCCAACCAGTCCAATTGACCAACAGTCCAGTTGGTCCAACCAGTCCAATTGACCAACAGGCTAGTTGGTCTAGCTGGTCCAATTGACCAACAGGACACTTGGGCCAGCCGGTCCGATTGACCAACAGTCCAGTTGGTTCAACCGGTCCAATTGACCAACAGGCCAGCTGGTCCAGCCGGTCCAATTGACCAACAGGCTAGTTGGTCCAACCGGTCCAATTGACCAACAGGCCAGTTGGTCCAACTAGTCCAATTGACCAACAGGCCAGTTGGTCCAGCCGGTCCAATTAACCAACAGGCCAGTTGGTCCAGCCGGTCCAATTAACCAACAGGCCAGTTGGTCCAGCCGGTCCGATTGACCAACAGGCCAGTTGCTCCAGCCGGTCCGATTGACCAACAGTCCAGTTGGTCCAACCGGTCCAATTGACCAACAGGCGAGTTGGTCCAGCCGGTCCAATTGACCAACAGTCCAGTTGGTCCAGCTGGTCCAATTGACCAACAGTTTAGTTCATCCAACCTGTCCGATTGACCAACACGTTAGTTCATCCAGCCTCTCCGATTGACCAACAGGCCAGTTGGTCCAACCGGTCCAAATGACCAACTGGCCAGTTGGTCCAACCGGTCCAATTGACCAACAGTCCAGTTGGTCGAGCCTATCCGATTGACCAACAGGCCAGTTGGTCCAGCCGGTCCAATTGACCAACAGGCCAGTTGGTCCAGCCGGTCCACTTGACCAACAGGCCAGTTGGTCCAGCCGGTCCAATTGACCAACAGGCGAGTTGGTCCAGCCGGTCCAATTGACCAACAGGCCAGTTGGTCCAGCCGGTCCACTTGACCAACAGGCCAGTTGGTCCAGCCGGTCCAATTGACCAACAGGCGAGTTGGTCCAGCCGGTCCAATTGACCAACAGTCCAGTTGGTCCAACTAGTCCAATTGACCAACAGGCCAGTTGGTCTAGCTGGTCCAATTGACCAACAAGACACTTGGGCCAGCCGGTCCGATTGACCAACAGTCCAGTTGGTTCAACCGGTCCAATTGACCAACAGGCCAGCTGGTCCAGCCGGTCCAATTGACCAACAGGCTAGTTGGTCCAACTAGTCCAATTGACCAACAGGCCAGTTGGTCCAGCCGGTCCAATTAACCAACAGGCCAGTTGGTCCAGCCGGTCCAATTGACCAACAGGCCAGTTGCTCCAGCCGGTCCAATTGACCAACAGGCCAGTTGCTCCAGCCGGTTCGATTGACCAACAGTCCAGTTGGTCCAACCGGTCCAATTGACCAACAGGCGAGTTGGTCCAGCCGGTCCAATTGACCAACAGTCCAGTTGGTCCAGCCGGTCCAATTGACCAACAGTCCAGTTGGTCCAACCAGTCCAATTGACCAACAGGCCAGTTGGTCTAGCTGGTCCAATTGACCAACAGGACACTTGGGCCAGCCGGTCCGATTGACCAACAGTCCAGTTGGTTCAACCGGTCCAATTGACCAACAGGCCAGCTGGTCCAGCCGGTCCAATTGACCAACAGGCTAGTTGGTCCAACCGGTCCAATTGACCAACAGGCAAGTTGGTCCAACTAGTCCAATTGACCAACAGGCCAGTTGGTCCAGCCATTCCAATTAACCAACAGGCCAGTTGGTCCAGCCGGTCCAATTAACCAACAGGCCAGTTGGTCCAGCCGGTCCAATTGACCAACAGGCCAGTTGCTCCAGCCGGTCCGATTGACCAACAGTCCAGTTGGTCCAACCGGTCCAATTGACCAACAGGCGAGTTGGTCCAGCCGGTCCAATTGACCAACAGTCCAGTTGGTCCAGCCGGTCCAATTGACCAACAGTTTAGTTCATCCAACCTGTCCGATTAACCAACACGTTAGTTCATCCAGCCTGTCCGATTGACCAACAGGCCAGTTGGTCCAACCGGTCCAAATGACCAACTGGCCAGTTGGTCCAACCGGTCAAATTGACCAACAGTCCAGTTGGTCCAGCCTATCCGATTGACCAACAGGCCAGTTGGTCCAGCCGGTCCAATTGACCAACAGGCCAGTTGGTCCAGCCGGTCCACTTGACCAACAGGCCAGTTGGTCCAGCCGGTCCAATTGACCAACAGGCGAGTTGGTCCAGCCGGTCCAATTGACCAACAGGCCAGTTGGTCCAGCCGGTCCACTTGACCAACAGGCCAGTTGGTCCAGCCGGTCCAATTGACCAACAGGCGAGTTGGTCCAGCCGGTCCAATTGACCAACAGTCCAGTTGGTCCAACCAGTCCAATTGACCAACAGGCCAGTTGGTCTAGCTGGTCCAATTGACCAACAGGACACTTGGGCCAGCCGGTCCGATTGACCAACAGTCCAGTTGGTTCAACCGGTCCAATTGACCAACAGGCCAGCTGGTCCAGCCGGTCCAATTGACCAACACGCTAGTTGGTCCAACTAGTCCAATTGACCAACAGGCCAGTTGGTCCAGCCGGTCCAATTAACCAACAGGCCAGTTGGTCCAGCCGGTCCAATTGACCAACAGGCCAGTTGCTCCAGCCGGTCCAATTGACCAACAGGCCAGTTGCTCCAGCCGGTCCGATTGACCAACAGTCCAGTTGGTCCAACCGGTCCAATTGACCAACAGGCGAGTTGGTCCAGCCGGTCCAATTGACCAACAGTCCAGTTGGTCCAGCCGGTCCAATTGACCAACAGTCCAGTTGGTCCAACCAGTCCAATTGACCAACAGGCCAGTTGGTCTAGCTGGTCCAATTGACCAACAGGACACTTGGGCCAGCCGGTCCGATTGACCAACAGTCCAGTTGGTTCAACCGGTCCAATTGACCAACAGGCCAGCTGGTCCAGCCGGTCCAATTGACCAACAGGCTAGTTGGTCCAACCGGTCCAATTGACCAACAGGCCAGTTGGTCCAACTAGTCCAATTGACCAACAGGCCAGTTGGTCCAGCCATTCCAATTAACCAACATGCCAGTTGGTCCAGCCGGTCCAATTAACCAACAGGCCAGTTGGTCCAGCCGGTCCGATTGACCAACAGGCCAGTTGCTCCAGCCGGTCCGATTGACCAATAGTCCAGTTGGTCCAACCGGTCCAATTGACCAACAGGCGAGTTGGTCCAGCCGGTCCAATTGACCAACAGTCCAGTTGGTCCAGCCGGTCCAATTGACCAACAGTTTAGTTCATCCAACCTGTCCGATTGACCAACACGTTAGTTCGTCCAGCCTATCCGATTGACCAACAGGCCAGTTGGTCCAACCGGTCCAAATGACCAACTGGCCAGTTGGTCCAACCGGTCCAATTGACCAACAGTCCAGTTGGTCCAGCCTATCCGATTGACCAACAGGCCAGTTGGTCCAGCCGGTCCAATTGACCAACAGGCCAGTTGGTCCAGCCGGTCCACTTGACCAACAGGCCAGTTGGTCCAGCCGGTCCAATTGACCAACAGTCCAGTTGGTCCAACCAGTCCAATTGACCAACAGGCCAGTTGGTCTAGCTGGTCCAATTGACCAACAGGACACTTGGGCCAGCCGGTCCGATTGACCAACAGTCCAGTTGGTTCAACCGGTCCAATTGACCAACAGGCCAGCTGGTCCAGCCGGTCCAATTGACCAACAGGCTAGTTGGTCCAACCGGTCCAATTGACCAACAAGCCAGTTGGTCCAACTAGTCCAATTGACCAACAGGCCAGTTGGTCCAGCCGGTCCAATTAACCAACAGGCCAGTTGGTCCAGCCGGTCCAATTAACCAACAGGCCAGTTGGTCCAGCCGGTCCAATTGACCAACAGGCCAGTTGCTCCAGCCGGTCCGATTGACCAACAGTCCAGTTGGTCCAACCGGTCCAATTGACCAACAGGCGAGTTGGTCCAGCCGGTCCAATTGACCAACAGTCCAGTTGGTCTAGCCGGTCCAATTGACCAACAGTTTAGTTCATCCAACCTGTCCGATTGACCAACACGTTAGTTCGTCCAGCCTGTCCGATTGACCAACAGGCCAGTTGGTCCAACCGGTCCAAATGACCAACTGGCCAGTTGGTCCAACCGGTCCAAATGACCAACTGGCCAGTTGGTCCAACCGGTCCAAATGACCAACAGTCCAGTTGGTCCAGCCGGTCCAATTGACCAACAGTCCAGTTGGTCCAACCAGTCCAATTGACCAACAGGCCAGTTGGTCTAGCTGGTCCAATTGACCAACAGGACACTTGGGCCAGCCGGTCCGATTGACCAACAGTCCAGTTGGTTCAACCGGTCCAATTGACCAACAGGCCAGCTGGTCCAGCCGGTCCAATTGACCAACAGGCTAGTTGGTCCAACCGGTCCAATTGACCAACAGGCCAGTTGGTCCAACTAGTCCAATTGACCAACAGGCCAGTTGGTCCAGCCATTCCAATTAACCAACAGGCCAGTTGGTCCAGCCGGTCCAATTAACCAACAGGCCAGTTGGTCCAGCCGGTCCAATTGACCAACAGGCCAGTTGCTCCAGCCGGTCCGATTGACCAACAGTCCAGTTGGTCCAACCGGTCCAATTGACCAACAGGCGAGTTGGTCCAGCCGGTCCAATTGACCAACAGTCCAGTTGGTCCAGCCGGTCCAATTGACCAACAGTTTAGTTCATCCAACCTGTCCGATTGACCAACACGTTAGTTCATCCAGCCTGTCCGATTGACCAACAGGCCAGTTGGTCCAACCGGTCCAAATGACCAACTGGCCAGTTGGTCCAACCGGTCAAATTGACCAATAGTCCAGTTGGTCAGCTATCCGATTGACCAACAGGCCAGTTGGTCCCGGTCCAATTGACCAACAAAGTTGGTCCAGCCGGTCCACTTGACCAACAGGCCAGTTGGTCCAGCCGGTCCAATTGACCAACAGGCGAGTTGGTCCAGCCGGTCCAATTGACCAACAGGCCAGTTGGTCCAGCCGGTCCACTTGACCAACAGGCCAGTTGGTCCAGCCGGTCCAATTGACCAACAGGCGAGTTGGTCCAGCCGGTCCAATTGACCAACAGTCCAGTTGGTCCAACCAGTCCAATTGACCAACAGGCCAGTTGGTCTAGCTGGTCCAATTGACCAACAGGACACTTGGGCCAGCCGGTCCGATTGACCAACAGTCCAGTTGGTTCAACCGGTCCAATTGACCAACAGGCCAGCTGGTCCAGCCGGTCCAATTGACCAACAGGCTAGTTGGTCCAACTAGTCCAATTGACCAACAGGCCAGTTGGTCCAGCCTGTCCAATTAACCAACAGGCCAGTTGGTCCAGCCGGTCCAATTGACCAACAGGCCAGTTGCTCCAGCCGGTCCAATTGACCAACAGGCCAGTTGCTCCAGCCGGTCCGATTGACCAACAGTCCAGTTGGGTCCAACCGGTCCAATTGACCAACAGGCGAGTTGGTCCAGCCGGTCCAATTGACCAACAGTCCAGTTGGTCCAGCCGGTCCAATTGACCAACAGTCCAGTTGGTCCAACCAGTCCAATTGACCAACAGGCCAGTTGGTCTAGCTGGTCCAATTGACCAACAGGACACTTGGGCCAGCCGGTCCGATTGACCAACAGTCCAGTTGGTTCAACCGGTCCAATTGACCAACAGGCCAGCTGGTCCAGCCGGTCCAATTGACCAACAGGCTAGTTGGTCCAACCGGTCCAATTGACCAACAGGCCAGTTGGTCCAACTAGTCCAATTGACCAACAGGCCAGTTGGTCCAGCCATTCCAATTAACCAACAGGCCAGTTGGTCCAGCCGGTCCAATTAACCAACAGGCCAGTTGGTCCAGCCGGTCCGATTGACCAACAGGCCAGTTGCTCCAGCCGGTCCGATTGACCAATAGTTCCAGTTGGTCCAACCGGTCCAATTGACCAACAGGCGAGTTGGTCCAGCCGGTCCAATTGACCAACAGTCCAGTTGGTCCAGCCGGTCCAATTGACCAACAGTTTAGTTCATCCAACCTGTCCGATTGACCAACACGTTAGTTCGTCCAGCCTATCCGATTGACCAACAGGCCAGTTGGTCAACCGGTCCAAATGACCAACTGGCCAGTTGGTCCCAACCGGTCCAATTGACCAACAGTCCAGTTGGTCCAGCCTATCCGATTGACCAACAGGCCAGTTGGTCCAGCCGGTCCAATTGACCAACAGGCCAGTTGGTCCAGCCGGTCCACTTGACCAACAGGCCAGTTGGTCCAGCCGGTCCAATTGACCAACAGTCCAGTTGGTCCAAACCAGGTCCAATTGACCAACAGGCCAGTTGGTCTAGCTGGTCCAATTGACCAACAGGACACTTGGGCCAGCCGGTCCGATTGACCAACAGTCCAGTTGGTTCAACCGGTCCAATTGACCAACAGGCCAGCTGGTACAGCCGGTCCAATTGACCAACAGGCTAGTTGGTCCAACCGGTCCAATTGACCAACAGGCCAGTTGGTCCAACTAGTCCAATTGACCAACAGGCCAGTTGGTCCAGCCGGTCCAATTAACCAACAGGCCAGTTGGTCCAGCCGGTCCAATTAACCAACAGGCCAGTTGGTCCAGCCGGTCCAATTGACCAACAGGCCAGTTGCTCCAGCCGGTCCGATTGACCAACAGTCCAGTTGGTCCAACCGGTCCAATTGACCAACAGGCGAGTTGGTCCAGCCGGTCCAATTGACCAACAGTCCAGTTGGTCTAGCCGGTCCAATTGACCAACAGTTTAGTTCATCCAACCTGTCCGATTGACCAACACGTTAGTTCGTCCAGCCTGTCCGATTGACCAACAGGCCAGTTGGTCCAACCGGTCCAAATGACCAACTGGCCAGTTGGTCCAACCGGTCCAAATGACCAACTGGCCAGTTGGTCCAACCGGTCCAAATGACCAACAGTCCAGTTGGTCCAGCCTATCCGATTGACCAACAGGCTAGTTGGTCCAGCCGGTCCAATTGACCAACAGGCCAGTTGGTCCAGCCGGTCCACTTGACCAAAAGGCCAGTTGGTCCAGCCGGTCCAATTGACCAACAGTCCAGTTGGTCCAACCAGTCCAATTGACCAACAGGCCAGTTGGTCTAGCTGGTCCAATTGACCAACAGGACACTTGGGCCAGCCGGTCCGATTGACCAACAGTCCAGTTGGTTCAACCGGTCCAATTGACCAACAGGCCAGCTGGTCCAGCCGGTCCAATTGACCAACAGGCTAGTTGGTCCAACCGGTCCAATTGACCAACAGGCCACTTGGTCCAACTAGTCCAATTGACCAACAGGCCAGTTGGTTCAGCCAGTCCAATTAACCAACAGGCCAGTTGGTCCAGCCGGTCCAATTGACCAACAGGCCAGTTGCTCCAGCCGGTCCGATTGACCAACAGTCCAGTTGGTCCAACCGGTCCAATTGACCAACAGGCCAGTTGGTCCAGCCGGTCCTATTGACCAACAGTCCAGTTGGTCTAGCCGGTCCAATTGACCAACAGTCCAGTTCATCCAACCTGTCCGATTGACCAACAGGCCAGTTCGTCCAGCCTGTCCGATTGACCAACAGGCCAGTTGGTCCAACCGGTCCAAACGACCAACTCGCCAGTTGGTCCAACCGGTCCAATTGACCAACAGTCCAGTTGGTCCAGCCAGTCCAATTGACCAACAGGCCAGTTGGTCCAGCCGGTCCAATTGACCAACAGGCCAGTTGGTCCAGCCGGTCCAAATGACCAACAGGCCAGTTGGTCCAGCCGGTCCGATTGACCAACATTCCAGTTGGTCCAACCGGTCCAATTGTCAACAGGCCAGTTGGTCCAGCCAGTCCAATTGACCAACAGTCCAGTTGGTCCAGCCGGTCCAATTGACCAACAGTCCAGTTGGTCCAGCCGGTCAAACTGACCAACAGGCCAGTTGGGCCAGCCGGTCCGATTGACCAACAGTCCAGTTGGTCCAACTGGTCCAATTGACCAACAGTCCAGTTGGTCCAACCAGTCCAATTGACCAACAGGCCAGTTGGTCTAGCTGGTCCAATTGACCAACAGGACACTTGGGCCAGCCGGTCCGATTGACCAACAGTCCAGTTGGTTCAACCGGTCCAATTGACCAACAGGCCAGCTGGTCCAACTAGTCCAATTGACCAACAGGCCAGTTGGTCCAGCCGGTCCAATTAACCAACAGGCCAGTTGGTCCAGCCGGTCCAATTGACCAACAGGCCAGTTGCTCCAGCCGGTCCGATTCACCAACAGTCCAGTTGGTCCAACCGGTCCAATTGACCAACAGGCCAGTTGGTCCAGCCGGTCCTATTGACCAACAGTCCAGTTGGTCTAGCCGGTCCAATTGACCAACAGTCCAGTTCATCCAACCTGTCCGATTGACCAACAGGCCAGTTCGTCCAGCCTGTCCGATTGACCAACAGGCCAGTTGGTCCAACCGGTCCAAACGACCAACTCGCCAGTTGGTCCAACCGGTCCAATTGACCAACAGTCCAGTTGGTCCAGCCAGTCCAATTGACCAACAGGCCAGTTGGTCCAGCCGGTCCAATTGACCAACAGGCCAGTTGGTCCAGCCGGTCCAAATGACCAACTGGCCAGTTGGTCCAGCCGGTCCGATTGACCAACATTCCAGTTGGTCCAACCGGTCCAATTGTCAACAGGCCAGTTGGTCCAGCCAGTCCAATTGACCAACAGTCCAGTTGGTCCAGCCGGTCCAATTGACCAACAGTCCAGTTGGTCCAGCCGGTCCAATTGACCAACAATCCAGTTGGTCCAGCCGGTCAAACTGACCAACAGGCCAGTTGGGCCAGCCGGTCCGATTGACCAACAGTCCAGTTGGTCCAACCGGTCCAATTGACCAACAGGCCAGTTGGTCCAGCCGGTCCAATTGACCAACAGGCTAGTTGGTCCAACCGGTCCAATTGACCAACAGGCCAGTTGGTCCAGCCGGTCCAATTAACCAACAGGCCAGTTGGTCCAGCCGGTCCAATTGACCAACAGGCCAGTTGCTCCAGCCGGTCCGATTGACCAACAGTCCAGTTGGTCCAACCGGTCCAATTGACCAACAGGCCAGTTGGTCCAGCCGGTCCTATTGACCAACAGTCCAGTTGGTCTAGCCGGTCCAATTGACCAACAGTCCAGTTCATCCAACCTGTCCGATTGACCAACAGGCCAGTTCGTCCAGCCTGTCCAATTGACCAACAGGCCAGTTGGTCCAACCGGTCCAAATGACCAACTGGCCAGTTGGTCCAACCGGTCCAAATGACCAACTGGCCAGTTGGTCCAACCGGTCCAAATGACCAACAGGCCAGTTGGTCCAGCCTATCCGATTGACCAACAGGCCAGTTGGTCCACCCGGTCCAATTGACCAACAGGCCAGTTGGTCCAGCCGGTCCACTTGACCAACAGGCCAGTTGGTCCAGCCGGTCCAATTGACCAACAGGCCAGTTGGTCCAGCCGGTCCGATTGACCAACAGTCCCGTTGGTCCAACCGGTCCAATTGACCAACAGGCCAGTTGGCCCAGCCGGTCCAATTGACCAACAGTCCAGTTGGTCCAGCCGGTCCAATTGACCAACAGTGCAGTTGGTCCAGCCGGTCCAATTGACCAACAGTCCAGTTGGTCCAGCCGGTCCAATTGACCAACAGGCCAGTTGGTCCAGCCGATCCGGTTGACCAACAGTCCAGTTGGTCTAGCCGGTCTAATTGACCAACAGGCCAGTTGGCCCAGCCGGTTCAATTGACCAACAGTCCAATTGGTCCAGCCGGTCCAATTGACCAACAGTCTAGTTGGTCCAACCGGTCCAATTGACCAACAGGCCAGTTGGTCCAGCTGGTCCAATTGACCAACAGGCCAGTTGGTCCAGCCGGTCCAAATGACCAACTGGCCACTTGGTCCAGCCGGTCCGATTGACCAACAGGCTAGTTGGTCCAGCCGATCCAATTGACCAACAGTCTAGTTGGTCCAGCCGGTCCAATTGACCAACAGTCCAGTTGGTCAAGCAGGTCCGATTGACCAACAGTCCAGCTGGTCCAACCGGTCCAATTGACCAACAGGCCAGTTGGCCCAGCCGGTCCAATTGACCAACAGTCCAGTTGGTCCAGCCGGTCCAATTGACCAACAGGCCAGTTGGGCCAGCCGGTCTGATTGACCAACAGTCCAGTTGGTCCAACCGGTCCAATTGACCAACAGGCCAATTGGTCCAGCCGGTCCAATTGACCAACAGGCCAGTTGGTCCAGCCGGTCCAATTGACCAACAGACTAGTTGGTCGAACCGGTCCAATTGACCAACAGGCTAGTTGGTCCAACTGGTCCAATTGACCAACAGGCCAGTTGGTCCAGCTGGTCCAATTAACCAACAGGCCAGTTAGTCCAGCCGGTCCAATTGATCACCAGGCCAGTTGCTCCAGCCGGTCTGATTGACCAACAGTCCAGTTGGTCCAACCGGTCCAATAGACCAACAGGCCAGTTGGTCTAGCCGGTCCTATTGAACAACAGGCCAGTTGGTCAAGCCGGTCCGATTGACCAACAGTCCAGTTGGTCCATCCGGTCCAATTGACCAACAGGCCAGTTGGTCCAGCCGGTCCAATTGACCAACAGTCCAGTTGGTCCAGCCGGTCCAATTGACCAACAGTTTAGTTTATCCATCCTGTCCGATTGACCAACAGGCCAGTTCGTCCAGCCTGTCCGATTGACCAACTGGCCAGTTGGTCCAACCGGTCCAAATGACCAACTGGCCAGTTGGTCCAACCGGTCCAAATGACCAACAGTCCAGTTGGTCCAGCCTATCCGATTGACCAACAGGCCAGTTGGTCCAGCCGGTCCAATTGACCAACAGGCCAGTTGGTCCAGCCGGTCCACTTGACCAACAGGCCAGTTGGTCCAGCCGGTCCAATTGACGAACAGGCCAGTTGGTCCAGCCGGTCCGATTGACCAACAGTCCCGTTGGTCCAACCGGTCCAATTGACCAATAGGTCAGTTGGCCCAGCCAGTCCAATTGACCAACAGTCCAGTTGGTCCAGCCGGTCCAATTGACCAACAGTGCAGTTGGTCCAGCCGGTCCAATTGACCAACAGTCCAGTTGGTCCAGCCGGTCCAATTGACCAACAGGCAAGTTGGTCCAGCCGATCCGGTTGACCAACAGTCCAGTTGGTCCAGCCGGTCCAATTGACCAACAGGCCAGTTGGCCCAGCCGGTTCAATTGACCAACAGTCCAATTGATCCAGCCGGTCCAATTGACCAACAGTCCAGTTGGTCCAGCCAGTCCAATTGACCAACAGGCCAGTTGGTCCAGCCGGTCCAATTGACCAACAGGCCAGTTGGTCCAGCCGGTCCAAATGACCAACTGGCCAGTTGGTCCAGCCGGTCCGATTGACCAACATTCCAGTTGGTCCAACCGGTCCAATTGACCAACAGGCTAGTTGGTCCAGCCGGTCCAATTGACCAACAGTCTAGTTGGTCCAGCCGGTCCAATTGACCAACAGTCCAGTTGGTCAAGCCGGTCCGATTGACCAACAGTCCAGCTGGTCCAACCGGTCCAATTGACCAACATGTCAGTTGGCCTAGCCGGTCCAATTGACCAACAGTCCAGTTGGTCCAGCCGGTCCTATTGACCAATAGGCCAGTTGGGCCAGCCGGTCCGATTGACCAACAGTCCAGTTGGTCCAACCGGTCCAATTGACCAACAGGCCAGTTGGTCCAGCCGGTCCAATTGACCAACAGGCCAGTTGGTCCAGCCAGTCCAATTGACCAACAGGCTAGTTGGTCGAACCGGTCCAATTGACCAACAGGCCAGTTGGTCCAACTGGTCCAATTGACCAACAGGCCAGTTGTTCCAGCCGGTCCAATTGATCAACAGGCCAGTTGCTCCAGCCGGTCTGATTGACCAACAGTCCAGTTGGTCCAACCGGTCCAATTGACCAACAGGCCAGTTGGTCTAGCCGGTCCTATTGAACAACAGGCCAGTTTGTCCAGCCGGTCCGATTGACCAACAGTCCAGTTGGTCCATCCGGTCCAATTGACCAACAGGCCAGTTGGTCCAGCCGGTCCAATTGACCAACAGTCCAGTTGGTCCAGCCGGTCCAATTGACCAACAGTTTAGTTTATCCATCCTGTCCGATTGACCAACAGGCCAGTTCGTCCAGCCTGTCCGATTGACCAACTGGCCAGTTGGTCCAACCGGTCCAAATGACCAACTGGCCAGTTGGTCCAACCGGTCCAAATGACCAACAGTCCAGTTGGTCCAGCCTATCCGATTGACCAACAGGCCAGTTGGTCCAGCCGGTCCAATTGACCAACAGGCCAGTTGGTCCAGCCGGTCCACTTGACCAACAGGCCAGTTGGTCCAGCCGGTCCAATTGACGAACAGGCCAGTTGGTCCAGCCGGTCCGATTGACCAACCGTCCCGTTGGTCCAACCTGTCCAATTGACCAATAGGTCAGTTGGCCCAGCTGGTCCAATTGACCAACAGTCCAGTTGTTCCAGCCGGTCCAATTGACCAACAGTGCAGTTGGTCCAGCCGGTCCAATTGACCAACAGTCCAGTTGGTCCAGCCGGTCCAATTGACCAACAGGCTAGTTGGTCCAGCCGATCCGGTTGACCAACAGTCCAGTTGGTCCAGCCGGTCCAATTGACCAACAGGCCAGTTGGCCCAGCCGGTTTCAATTGACCAACAGTCTAATGGTCCAGCCGGTCCAATTGACCAACAGTACAGTTGGTCCAGCCGGTCCAATTGACCAACAGGCCAGTTGGTCCAGCCGGTCCAATTGACCAACAGGCCAGTTGGTCCAGCCGGTCCAAATGACCAACTGGCCAGTTGGTCCAGCCGGTCCGATTGACCAACATTCCAGTTGGTCCAATCGGTCCAATTGACCAACAGGCTAGTTGGTCCAGCCGGTCCAATTAACCAACAGTCTAGTTGGTCCAGCCGGTCCAATTGACCAACAGTCCAGTTGGTCAAGCCGGTCCGATTGACCAACAGTCCAGCTGGTCCAACCGGTCCAATTGACCAACATGTCAGTTGGCCCAGCCGGTCCAATTGACCAACAGTCCAGTTGGTCCAGCCGGTCCAATTGACCAACAGGCCAGTTGGGCCAGCGGGTCGGATTGACCAACAGACCAGTTGGTCCAACCGGTCCAATTAACCAACAGGCTAGTTGGTCCAGCCGATCCGGTTGACCAACAGTCCAGTTGGTCCAGCCGGTCCAATTGACCAACAGGCCAGTTGGCCCAGCCGGTTCAATTGACCAACAGTCTAATTGGTCCAGCCGGTCCAATCGACCAACAGTCCAGTTGGTCCAGCCGGTCCAATTGACCAACAGGCCAGTTGGTCCAGCCGGTCCAATTGACCAACAGGCCAGTTGGTCCAGCCGGTCCAAATGACCAACTGGCCAGTTGGTGGCCAGTTGGT
The DNA here is from genome assembly GCA_947471745.1 of Closterium sp. Naga37s-1. Taxonomy (NCBI): domain Eukaryota; kingdom Viridiplantae; phylum Streptophyta; class Zygnematophyceae; order Desmidiales; family Closteriaceae; genus Closterium; species Closterium sp. Naga37s-1. The sequence goes on from CANJKZ010000964.1 coordinate 83,987, forward strand.
CAGCCGGTCCGATTGACCAACATTCCAGTTGGTCCAACCGGTCCAATTGACCAACAGGCTAGTTGGTCCAGCCGGTCCAATTGACCAACAGTCTAGTTGGTCCAGCCGGTCCAATTGACCAACAGTCCAGTTGGTCAAGCCGGTCCGATTGACCAACAGTCCAGCTGGTCCAACCGGTCCAATTGACCAACATGTCAGTTGGCCCAGCCGGTCCAATTGACCAACAGTCCAGTTGGTCCAGCCGGTCCAATTGACCAACAGGCCAGTTGGGCCAGCCGGTCCGATTGACCAACAGTCCAGTTGGTCCAACCGGTCCAATTGACCAACAGGCCAGTTGGTCCAGCCGGTCCAATTGACCAACAGGCTAGTTGGTCCAACCGGTCCAATTGACCAACAGGCTAGTTGGTCCAACTGGTCCAATTGACCAACAGGCCAGTTGGTCCAGCCAGTCCAATTGACCAACAGGCCAGTTGCTCCAGCCGGTCCGATTGACCAACAGTCCAGTTGGTCCAACCGGTCCAATTGACCAACAGGCCAGTTGGTCCAGCCGGTCCTATTGAACAACAGTCCAGTTGGTCTAGCCGGTCCAATTGACCAACAGGCCAGTTGGTCGAGCCGGTCCGATTGACCAACAGTCCAGTTGGTCCAACCGGTCCAATTGACCAACAGGCCAGTTGGTCCAGCCGGTCCAATTGACCAACAGTCCAGTTGGTCCAGCCGGTCCAATTGACCAACAGTTTAGTTCATCCATCCTGTCCGATTGACCAACAGGCCAGTTCGTCCAGCCTGTCCGATTGACCAACAGGCCAGTTGGTCCAACCGGTGCAAATGACCAACTCGCCAGTTGGTCCAACCGGTCCAAATGACCAACTGGCCAGTTCGTCCAACCGGTCCAAATGACCAACAGTCCAGTTGGTCCAGCCTATCCGATTGACCAACAGGCCAGTTGGTCCAGCCGGTCCAATTGACCAACAGGCCAGTTGGTCCAGCCGGTCCACTTGACCAACAGGCCAGTTGGTCCAGCCGGTCCAATTGACCAACAGGCCAGTTGGTCCAGCCGGTCCGATTGACCAACAGCCCCGTTGGTCCAACCGGTCCAATTGACCAACAGGCCAGTTGGCCCAGCCGGTCCAATTGACCAACAGTCCAGTTGGTCAAGCCGGTCCAATTGACCAACAGTGCAGTTGGTCCAGCCGGTCCAATTGACCAACAGTCCAGTTGGTCCAGCCGGTCCAATTGACCAACAGGCCATTTGGTCCAACCGATCCGGTTGACCAACAGTCCAGTTGGTCCAGCCGGTCCAATTGACCAACAGGCCAGTTGGTTCAGCCGGTCCGATTGACCAACAGTCCAGTTGGTCCAACCGGTCCAATTGACCAACAGGCCAGTTGGTCCAGCCGGTCCAATTGACCAACAGGCCAGTTGGTCCAGCCGGTCCAATAAACAAACAGGCCAGTTGTCCAGCCGGTCCACTTGACCAACAGGCCAGTTGCTCCAGCCGGTCCGATTGACCAACAGTCCAGTTGGTCCAACCGGTCCAATTGACCAACAGGCCAGTTGCTCCAGCCGATCTGATTAACCAACAGTCCAGTTGGTCCAACCGGTCCAATTGACCAACAGTCCAGTTGGTCCAGCCAGTCCAATTGACCAACAGTCCAGTTCATCCAACCTGTCCGATTGACCAACAGGCCAGTTGCTCCAGCCGGTCCGATTGACCAACAGGCTAGTTGGTTCAACCAGTCCAAATGACCAACTGGCCAGTTGGTCCAACCGGTCCAAATGACCAACAGGCCAGTTGGTCCAACCGGTCCAAATGACCAACAGTCCAGGTGGTCCAGCCTATCCGATTGACCAACAGGCCAGTTGGTCCAGCCGGTCCAATTGACCAACAGGCCAGTTGCTCCAGCCGGTCCACTTGACCAACAGGCCAGTTGGTTCAGCCGGTCCAATTGACCAACAGGCCAGTTGTCCCAGCCTATCCGATTGACCAACAGGCCAGTTGGTCCAGCCGGTCCAATTGACCAACAGGCCAGTTGGTCCAGCCGGTCCACTTGACCAACATGCCAGTTGGTCCAGCCGGTCCAATTGACCAACAGGCCAGTTGGTCCAGCCGGTCCGATTGACCAACAGTCTCGTTGGTCCAACCGGTCCAATTGACCAACAGGCCAGTTGGCCCAGCCGGTCCAATTGACCAACTGGTCAAGCCGGTCCAATTGACCAACAGTGCAGTCGGTCCAGCCGGTCCAATTGACCAACAGTCCAGTTGGTCCAGCCGGTCCAATTGACCAACAGGCCAGTTGGTCCAGCCGATCCGGTTGACCAACAGTCCAGTTGGTCCAGCCGGTCCAATTGACCAACAGGCCAGTTGGTTCAGCCGGTCCGATTGACCAACAGTCCAGTTGGTCCAACCGGTCCAATTGACCAACAGGCCAGTTGGTCCAGCCGGTCCAATTGACCAACAGGCCAGTTGGTCCAGCCGGTCCAATAAACAAACAGGCCAGTTGGTCCAGCCTGTCCACTTGACCAACAGGCCAGTTGCTCCAGCCGGTCCGATTGACCAACAGTCCAGTTGGTCCAACCGGTCCAATTGACCAACAGGCCAGTTGCTCCAGCCGATCTGATTGACCAACAGTCCAGATGGTCCAACCGGTCCAATTGACCAACAGTCCAGTTGGTCCAGCCAGTCCAATTGACCAACAGTCCAGTTCATCCAACCTGTCCGATTGACCAACAGGCCAGTTGCTCCAGCCGGTCCGATTGACCAACAGGCTAGTTGGTTCAACCAGTCCAAATGACCAACTGGCCAGTTGGTCCAACCGGTCCAAATGACCAACAGGCCAGTTGGTCCAACCGGTCCAAATGAACAACAGTCCAGGTGGTCCAGCCTATCCGATTGACCAACAGGCCAGTTGGTCCAGCCGGTCCAATTGACCAACAGGCCAGTTGGTCCAGCCGGTCCACTTGACCAACAGGCCAGTTGGTTCAGCCGGTCCAATTGACCAACAGGCCAGTTGGTCCAGCCGGTCCGATTGAGCAACAGTCCAGTTGGTCCAACCGGTCCAATTGACCAACAGGCCAATTGGCCCAGCCGGTCCAATTGACCAATAGTCCAGTTGGTCCCGCCGGTCCAATTGACCAACAGTGCAGTTGGTCCAGCCGGTCCAATTGACCAACAGTCCAGTTGGTCCAGCCGGTCCAATTGACCAACAGGCTAGATGGTCTAGCCGGTCTGATTGACCAACAGGCCAGTTGGTCCAGCCGGTCTGATTGACCAACAATCAAGTTGGTCCAACCGGTCTAATTGACCAACAGGCCAGTTGGTCCAGCCGGTCCAATTGACCAACAGGCCAGTTGGGCCAGCCGGTCCGATTGACCAACACTCCAGTTGGTCCAACCGGTCCAATTGCCAACCGGTCCAATTGACCAACTGGCCAGTTGGTGCAGCCGGTCTGATTGACCAATAGTTAAGTTGGTCCATCCGATCCAATTGACCAACAGGCCAGTTGGTCCAGCCGGTCCAATTAACCAACAGGCCAGTTGGCCCAACCGGTCCAATTGACCAACAGACCAGTTGGTCCAGCAGGTCCAATTGACCAACAGGCCAGTTGGGCCAGCCAGTCCGACTAACCAACAGGCCAGTTGGTCCACCCGGTCCAATTAACCAACAGGCCAGTTGGTCCAGCCGGTCTAATTGACCAACAGGCCATTTGGTCCAGCCGGTCCAATTGACCAACAGTCCAGTTGGTCCAGCCGGTCAAATGGACCAACAGTCAAGTTGGTCCAGCCGGTCCAATTGACCAACAGTCCAGTTGGTCCAACCGGTCCAATTGACCAACAGGCCAGTTGGTCTAGCTGGTCCAATTGACCAACAGGCAAGTTGGGCCAGCCGGTCCGATTGACCAACAGTCCAGTTGGTCCAACCGGTCCAATTGACCAACAGGCCAGTTGGTCCAGCTAGTCCAATTGACCAACAGGCTAGTTGGTCCAACCGGTCCAATTGACCAACAGGCCAGTTGGTCCAACCGGTCCAATTGACAAATAGGCGAGTTGGTCCAGCCGGTCCAATTAACCAACAGGCCAGTTGGTCCAGCCGGTCCACTTGACCAACAGGCCTGTTGCTCCAGCCGGTCCGATTGACCAACAGTCCAGTTGTTCCAACCGGTTCAATTGACCAACAGGCCAGTTGCTCCAGCCGATCTGATTGACCAACAGTCCAGTTGGTCCAACCGGTCCAATTGACCAACAGTCCAGTTGGTCTAGCCAGTTTAATTGACCAACAGTCCAGTTCATCCAACCTGTCCGATTGACCAACAGGCCAGTTGCTCCAGCCGGTCCGATTGACCAACAGGCTAGTTGGTTCAACCAGTCCAAATGACCAACTGGCAAGTTGGTCCAACCGGTCCAAATGACCAACAGGCCAGTTGGTCCAACCGGTCCAAATGAACAACAGTCCAGGTGGTCCAGCCTATCCGATTGACCAACAGGCCAGTTGGTCCAGCCGGTCCAATTGACCAACAGGCCAGTTGGTCCAGCCGGTCCACTTGACCAACAGGCCAGTTGGTTCAGCCGGTCCAATTGACCAACAGGCCAGTTGGTCCAGCCGGTCCGATTGAGCAACAGTCCAGTTGGTCCAACCGGTCCAATTGACCAACAGGCCAGTTGGCCCAGCCGGTCCAATTGACCAACAGGCCAGTTGGCCCAGCCGGTCCAATTGACCAACAGTCCAGTTGGTCCCGCCGGTCCAATTGACCAACAGTGCAGTTGGTCCAACCGGTCCAATTGACCAACAGTCCAGTTGGTCCAGCCGGTCCAATTGACCAACAGGCTAGATGGTCTAGCCGGTCTGATTGACCAACAGGCCAGTTGGTCCAGCCGGTCTGATTGACCAACAATCAAGTTGGTCCAACCGGTCTAATTGACCAACAAGCCAGTTGGTCCAGCCGGTCCAATTGACCAACAGGCCAGTTGGGCCAGCCGGTCCGATTGACCAACACTCCAGTTGGTCCAACCGGTCCAATTGACCAACCGGCTAGTTGGTCCAGCCGGTCCAATTGACCAACTGGCCAGTTGGTGCAGCCGGTCTGATTGACCAATAGTTCAGTTGGTCCATCCGATCCAATTGACCAACAGGCCAGTTGGTCCAGCCGGTCCAATTAACCAACAGGCCAGTTGGCCCAACCGGTCCAATTGACCAACAGACCAGTTGGTCCAGCCGGTCCAATTGACCAACAGGCCAGTTGGGCCAGCCAGTCCGACTAACCAACAGGCCAGTTGGTCCACCCGGTCCAATTAACCAACAGGCCAGTTGGTCCAGCCGGTCTAATTGACCAACAGGCCATTTGGTCCAGCCGGTCCAATTGACCAACAGTCCAGTTGGTCCAGCCGGTCCAATTGACCAACAGTCCAGTTGGTCCAGCCGGTCCAATTGACCAACAGTCCAGTTGGTCCAACCGGTCCAATTGACCAACAGGCCAGTTGGTCTAGCTGGTCCAATTGACCAACAGGCCAGTTGGGCCAGCCGGTCCGATTGACCAACAGTCCAGTTGGTCCAACCGGTCCAATTGACCAACAGGCCAGTTGGTCCAGCTAGTCCAATTGACCAACAGACTAGTTGGTCCAACCGGTCCAATTGACCAACAGGCCAGTTGGTCCAACCGGTCCAATTGACAAATAGGCGAGTTGGTCCAGCCGGTCCAATTAACCAACAGGCCAGTTGGTCCAGCCGGTCCAATTGACCAACAGGCCAGTTGCTCCAGCCGGTCCGATTGACCAACAGTCCAGTTGCTCCAACCGGTCCAATTGACCAACAGGCCAGTTGGTCCAGCCGGTCCAATTGACCAACAGTCAAGTTGGTCCAGCCGGTCCAATTGACCAACAGTCCAGTTCATCCAACCTGTCCGATTGACCAACAGGCCAGTTCGTCCAGCCTGTCCGATTGACCAACAGGCCAGTTGGTCCAACCGGTCCAAATGACCAACTGGCCAGTTGGTCCAACCGGTCCAAATGACCAACTGGCCAGTTGGTCCACCCGGACCTATTGACCAATAGTCCAGTTGGTCTAGCCGGTCCAATTGACCAACAGTCCAGTTCATCCAACCTGTCCGATTGACCAACAGGCCAGTTCGTCCAGCCTGTCCGATTGACCAACAGGCCAGTTGGTCCAGCCGGTCCAATTGACCAACAGGCCTGTTGCTCCAGCCGGTTCGATTGACCAACAGTCCAGTTGGTCCAACCGGTCCAATTGACCAACAGGCCAGTTGGTCCAGCCGGTCCTATTGACCAACAGTCCAGTTGGTCTAGCCGATCAAATTGACCAACAGGCCAGTTGGTCCAGCCGGTCCGATTGACCAACAGTCCAGTTGGTCCAACCGGTCCAATTGACCAACAGGCCAGTTGGTCCAGCCGGTCCAATTGACCAACAGTCCAGCTGGTCCAGCCGGTCCAATTGACCAACAGTTTAGTTCATCCAACCTGTCCGATTGACCAACAGGCCAATTCGTCCAGCCTGTCCGATTGACCAACTGGCCAGTTGGTCCAACCGGTCCAAATGACCAACTGGCCAGTTGGTCCACCCGGACCTATTGACCAACAGTCCAGTTGGTCTAGCCGGTCCAATTGACCAACAGTCCAGTTCATCCTACCTGTCCGATTGACCAACAGGCCAGTTCGTCCAGCCTGTCCGATTGACCAACAGGCCAGTTGGTCCAACCGGTCCAAATGACCAACTGGCCAGTTGCTCCAACCGGTCCAAATGACCAACTGGCCAGTTGGTCCAACCGGTCCAAATGACCAACAGTCCAGTTGGTCCAGCCTATCCGATTTACCAAAAGGCCAGTTGGTCCAGCCGGTCCAATTGACCAACAGGCCAGTTGGTCCAGCCGGTCCAAATGACCAACTGGCCAGTTGGTCCAGCCGGTCCGATTGACCAACATTCCAGTTGGTCCAACCGGTCCAATTGACCAACAGGCCAGTTGGTCCAGCCGGTCCGATTGACCAACAGTCCAGCTGGTCCAACCGGTCCAATTGACCAACAGGCCAGTTGACCCAGCCGGTCCAATTGACCACCAGTCCAGTTGGTCCAGCCGGTCCAATTGACCAACAGGCCAGTTGGTCCAGCCGGTCCAATTGACCAACAGGCCAGTTGGGCCAGTCGGTCCGATTGACCAACAGTCCAGTTGGTCCAACCGGTCCAATTGACCAACAGGCCAGTTGGTCCAGCCGGTCCAATTGACCAACAGGCTAGTTGGTCCAACCGGTCCAATTGACCAACAGGCTTGTTGGTCCAACTGGTCCAATTGACCAACAGGCCAGTTGGTCCAGCCGGTCCAATTCACCAACAGGCCAGTTGGTCCAGCCGGTCCAATTGACCAACAGGCCTGTTGCTCCAGCCGGTTCGATTGACCAACAGTCCAGTTGGTCCAACCGGTCCAATTGACCAACAGGCCAGTTGGTCCAGCCGGTCCTATTGACCAACAGTCCAGTTGGTCTAGCCGATCAAATTGACCAACAGGCCAGTTGGTCCAGCCGGTCCGATTGACCAACAGTCCAGTTGGTCCAACCGGTCCAATTGACCAACAGGCCAGTTGGTCCAGCCGGTCCAATTGACCAACAGTCCAGCTGGTCCAGCCGGTCCAATTGACCAACAGTTTAGTTCATCCAACCTGTCCGATTGACCAACAGGCCAATTCGTCCAGCCTGTCCGATTGACCAACAGGCCAGTTGGTCCAACCGGTCCAAATGACCAACTGGCCAGTTGGTCCAACCGGTCCAAATGACCAACTGGCCAGTTGGTCCAACCGGTCCAAATGACCAACAGTCCAGTTGGTCCAGCCTATCCGATTGACCAACAGGCCAGTTGGTCCAGCCGGTCCAATTGACCAACAGGCCAGTTGGTCCAGCCGGTCCACTTGACCAACAGGCCAGTTGGTCCAGCCGGTCCAATTGACCAACAGGCTAGTTGGTCCAGCCGGTCCGATTGACCAACAATCCCGTTGGTCCAACCGGTCCAATTGACCAACAGGCCAGTTGGCCCAGCCGGTCCAGTTGACCAACAGTCCAGTTGGTCCAGCCGGTCCAATTGACCAACTGTGCAGTTGGTCCAGCCGGTCCAATTGACCAACAGTCCAGTTGGTCCAGCCGGTCCGATTGACCAACAGGCCAGTTGGTCCAGCCGATCCGGTTGAGCAACGGTCCAGTTGGTCCAGCCAGTCCAATTGACCAACAGGCCAGTTGGCCCAGCCGGTCCAATTGACCAACAGTCCAATTGGTCCAGCCGGTCCAATTGACCAACAGGCCAGTTGATCCAGCCTGTCCGATTGACCAACACTCCAGTTGGTCCAACCGGTCCAATTGACCAACCGGCTAGTTGGTCCAGCCGGTCCAATTGACCAACTAGCCAGTTGGTGCAGCCGGTCTGATTGACCAATAGTCCAGTTGGTCCATCCCTTCCAATTGACCAACAGGCCAGTTGGTCCAGCCGGTCCAATTAACCAACAGGCCAGTTGGCCCAACCGGTCCAATTGACCAATAGACCAGTTGGTCCAGCCGGTCCAATTGACCAACAGGCCAGTTGGGCCAGCCAGTCTGATTAACCAACAGGCCAGTTGGTCCACCCAGTCCAATTGACCAACAGGCCAGTTGGTCCAGCCGGTTCAATTGACCAACAGGCCAGTTGGTCCAGCCGGTCCAATTGACCAACAGGCCAGTTGGTCCAGCCGGTCCAATTGACCAACAGTCCAGTTGGTCCAGCCGGTCCAATTGACCAACGGTCCAGTTGGTCCAACCGGTCCAATTGACCAACAGGCCAGTTGGACTAGCTGGTCCAATTGACCAACAGGCGACTTGGGCCAGCCGGTCCGATTGACCAACATTCCAGTTGGTCCAACCGGTCCAATTGACCAACAGGCCAGTTGGTCCAACCGGTCCAATTGACCAACAGTCCAGTTGGTCCAGCCGGTCCAATTGACCAACAGTCCAGTTGGTCCAGCCGGTCCGATTGACCAACAGTCCAGCTGGTCCAACCGGTCCAATTGACCAACAGGCCAGTTGGCCCAGCCGGTCCAATTGACCAACAGTCCAGTTGGTCCAGCCGGTCCAATTGACCAACAGGCCAGTTGGTCCAGCCGGTCCAATTGACCAACAGGCCAGTTGGGCCAGCCGGTCGGATTGACCAACAGTCCAGTTGGTCCAACCGGTCCAATTGACCAACAAGCCAGTTGGTCCAGCTGGTCCAATTGACCAACAGGCTAGTTGGTCCAACCGGTCCAATTGATCAACAGGCCAATTGGTCCAACCGGTCCAATTGACCAACAGGCCAGTTGGTCCAACCGGTCCAATTGACCAACAGGCCAGTTGGTCCAGCCGGTCCAATTGACCAACAGGCCAGTTGGTCCAGCCGGTCCAATTGACCAACAGGCCAGTTGGTCCAGCCGGTCCAATTGACCAACAGTCCAGTTGGTCCAGCCGGTCCAATTGACCAACGGTCCAGTTGGTCCAACCGGTCCAATTGACCAACAGGCCAGTTGGACTAGCCGGTCCAATTGACCAACGGTCCAGTTGGTCCAACCGGTCCAATTGACCAACAGGCCAGTTGGACTAGCTGGTCCAATTGACCAACAGGCGACTTGGGCCAGCCGGTCCGATTGACCAACATTCCAGTTGGTCCAACCGGTCCAATTGACCAACAGGCCAGTTGGTCCAACCGGTCCAATTGACCAACAGTCCAGTTGGTCCAGCCGGTCCAATTGACCAACAGTCCAGTTGGTCCAGCCGGTCCGATTGACCAACAGTCCAGCTGGTCCAACCGGTCCAATTGACCAACAGGCCAGTTGGCCCAGCCGGTCCAATTGACCAACAGTCCAGTTGGTCCAGCCGGTCCAATTGACCAACAGGCCAGTTGGTCCAGCCGGTCCAATTGACCAACAGGCCAGTTGGGCCAGCCGGTCGGATTGACCAACAGTCCAGTTGGTCCAACCGGTCCAATTGACCAACAAGCCAGTTGGTCCAGCTGGTCCAATTGACCAACAGGCTAGTTGGTCCAACCGGTCCAATTGACCAACAGGCCAGTTGGTCCAACTAGTCCAATTGACCAACAGGCCAGTTGGTCCAGCCGGTCCAATTCACCAACAGGCCAGTTGGTCCAGCCGGTCCAATTGATCAACAGGCCAATTGGTCCAACCGGTCCAATTGACCAACAGGCCAGTTGGTCCAACCGGTCCAATTGACCAACAGGCCAGTTGGTCCAGCCGGTCCTATTGACCAACAGTCCAGTTGGTCCAGCCGGTCCTATTGACCAACAGGCCAGTTGGTCCAGCCGGTCCGATTGACCAACAGTCCAGTTGGTCCAGCCGGTCCAATTGACCAACAGGCCAGTTGGTCCAGCCGGTCCACTTGACCAACAGGCCAGTTGGTCCAGCCGGTCCAATTGACCAACAGTCCAGTTGGTCCAGCCGGTCCAATTGACCAACAGTTTAGTTCATCCAACCTGTCCGATTGACCAACAGGCCAGTTCGTCCAGCCTGTCTGATTGACCAACAGGCCAGTTCGTCCAACCGGTCCAAATGACCAACTGGCCAGTTGGTCCAACCGGTCCAAATGACCAACTGGCCAGTTGGTCCAACCGGTCCAAATGACCAACAGTCCAGTTGGTCCAGCCTATCCGATTGACCAACAGGCCAGTTGGTCCAGCCGGTCCAATTGACCAACAGGCCAGTTGGTCCAGCCGGTCCACTTGACCAACAGGCCAGTTGGTCCAGCCGGTCCATTTGACCAACAGTCCAGTTGGTCCAACCGGTCCAGTTGACCAACAGGCCAGTTGGTCTAGCTGGTCCAATTGACCAACAGGCCACTTGGGCCAGCCGGTCCGATTGACCAACAGTCCAGTTGGTCCAACCGGTCCAATTGACCAACAGGCCAGTTGGTCCAGCCGGTCCAATTGACCAACAGGCCAGTTGGTCCAACCGGTCAAATTGACCAACAGGCCAGTTGGTCCAACTAGTCCAATTGACCAACAGGCTAGTTGGTCCAGGCGGTCCAATTAACCAACAGGCCAGTTGGTCCAGCCGGTCCAATTGACCAACAGGCCAGTTGCTCCAGCCGGTCCGATTGACCAACAGTCCAGTTGGTCCAACCGGTCCAATTGACCAACAGGCCAGTTGGTCCAGCCGGTCCTATTGACCAACAGTCCAGTTGGTCTAGCCGGTCCAATTGACCAACAGTCCAGTTCATCCAACCTGTCCGATTGACCAACAGGCCAGTTCGTCCAGCCTGTCCGATTGACCAACAGGCCAGTTGGTCCAACCGGTCCAAATGACAAACTGGCTAGTTGGTCCAACCGGTCCAAATGACCATCTGGCCAGTTGGTCCAACCGGTCCAAATGATCAACAGTCCAGTTGGTCCAGCCTATCCGATTGACCAACAGGCCAGTTGGTCCAGCCGGTCCAATTGACCAACAGGCCAGTTGGTCCAGCCGGTCCGATTGACCAACAGTCCAGTTGGTCCAACCGGTCCAATTGACCAACAGGCCAGATGGCCCAGCCGGTCCAATTGACCAACAGTCCAGTTGGTCCAGCCGGTCCAATTGACCAACAGTGCAGTTGGTCCAGCCGGTCTAATTGACCAACAGTCCAGTTGGTCCAGCCGGTCCAATTGACCAACAGGCCAGTTGGTCCAGCCGGTCCGATTGACCAACAGTCCAGTTGGTCCAGCCGGTCCAATTGACCAACAGCCCAGTTGGCCCAGCCGGTCCAATTGACCAACAGTCCAGTTGGTCCAGCCGGTCCAATTGACCAACAGTCCAGTTGGTCCAGCCGGTCCAATTGACCAACAGTCCAGTTGGTCCAGCCGGTCCAATTGACCAACAGGCCAGTTGGTCCAGCCGGTCCAATTGACCAACAGACCAGTTGGTCCAGCCGGTCCAAATGACCAACTGGCCAGTTGGTCCAGCCGGTCCGATTGACCAACATTCCAGTTGGTCCAACCGGTCCAATTGACCAACAGGCCAGTTGGTCCAGCCGGTCCAATTGACCAACAGGCCAGTTGGTCCAGCCGGTTCAATTGACCAACAGTCCAGTTGGTCCAGCCGGTCCTATTGACCAACAGTCCAGTTGGTCTAGCCGGTCCAATTGACCAACAGGCCAGTTGGTCCAGCCGGTCCAATTGACCAACAGTCTAGTTGGTCCAGCCGGTCCGATTGACCAACAGTCTAGTTGGTCCAGCCGGTCCAATTGACCAACTGTGCAGTTGGTCCAGCCGGACCAATTGACCAACAGTCCAGTTGGTCCAGCCGGTCCGATTGACCAACAGGCCAGTTGGTCCAGCCGATCCGGTTGACCAACGGTCCAGTTGGTCCAGCCAGTCCAATTGACCAACAGGCCAGTTGGCCCAGCCGGTCCAATTGACCAACAGTCCAATTGGTCCAGCCGGTCCAATTGACCAACAGGCCAGTTGATCCAGCCTGTCCGATTGACCAACACTCCAGTTGGTCCAACCGGTCCAATTGACCAACCGGCTAGTTGGTCCAGCCGGTCCAATTGATCAACTGGCCAGTTGGTGCAGCCGGTCTGATTGACCAATAGTCCAGTTGGTCCATCCCTTCCAATTGATCAACAGGCCAGTTGGTCCAGCCGGTCCAATTAACCAACAGGCCAGTTGGCCCAACCGGTCCAATTGACCAATAGACCAGTTGGTCCAGCCGGTCCAATTGACCAACAGGCCAGTTGGGCCAGCCAGTCTGATTAACCAACAGGCCAGTTGGTCCACCCGGTCCAATTGACCAACAGGCCAGTTGGTCCAGCCGGTCCAATTGACCAACAGGCCAGTTGGTCCAGCCGGTCCAATTGACCAACAGGCCAGTTGGTCCAGCCGGTCCAATTGACCAACAGTCCAGTTGGTCCAGCCGGTCCAATTGACCAACGGTCCAGTTGGTCCAACCGGTCTAATTGACCAACAGGCCAGTTGGACTAGCTGGTCCAATTGACCAACAGGCGACTTGGGCCAGCCGGTCCGATTCACCAACATTCCAGTTGGTCCAACCGGTCCAATTGACCAACAGGCCAGTTGGTCCAACCGGTCCAATTGACCAACAGTCCAGTTGGTCCAGCCGGTCCAATTGACCAACAGTCCAGTTGGTCCAGCCGGTCCAATTGACCAACAGGCCAGTTGGTCCAGCCGGTCCGATTGACCAACAGTGCAGTTGGTCCAGCCGGTCTAATTGACCAACAGTCCAGTTGGTCCAGCCGGTCCAATTGACCAACAGGCCATTTGGTCCAGCCGGTCCGATTGACCAACAGTCCAGTTGGTCCAGCCGGTCCAATTGACCAACAGCCCAGTTGGCCCAGCCGGTCCAATTGACCAACAGTCCAGTTGGTCCAGCCGGTCCAATTGACCAACAGTCCAGTTGGTCCAGCCGGTCCAATTGACCAACAGTCCAGTTGGTCCAGCCGGTCAATTGACCAACTGTGCAGTTGGTCCAGCCGGACCAATTGACCAACAGTCCAGTTGGTCCAGCCGGTCCGATTGACCAACAGGCCAGTTGGTCCAGCCGGTCCAATTGACCAACAGCCCAGTTGGCCCAGCCGGTCCAATTGACCAACAGTCCAGTTGGTCTAGCCGGTCCAATTGACCAACAGGCCAGTTGGTCCAGCCGGTCCGATTGACCAACAGTCTAGTTGGTCCAGCCGGTCCAATTGACCAACTGTGCAGTTGGTCCAGCCGGACCAATTGACCAACAGTCCAGTTGGTCCAGCCGGTCCGATTGACCAACAGGCCAGTTGGTCCAGCCGATCCGGTTGACCAACGGTCCAGTTGGTCCAGCCAGTCCAATTGACCAACAGGCCAGTTGGCCCAGCCGGTCCAATTGACCAACAGTCCAATTGGTCCAGCCGGTCCAATTGACCAACAGGCCAGTTGATCCAGCCTGTCCGATTGACCAACACTCCAGTTGGTCCAACCGGTCCAATTGACCAACCGGCTAGTTGGTCCAGCCGGTCCAATTGACCAACTGGCCAGTTGGTGCAGCCGGTCTGATTGACCAATAGTCCAGTTGGTCCATCCCTTCCAATTGATCAACAGGCCAGTTGGTCCAGCCGGTCCAATTAACCAACAGGCCAGTTGGCCCAACCGGTCCAATTGACCAATAGACCAGTTGGTCCAGCCGGTCCAATTGACCAACAGGCCAGTTGGGCCAGCCAGTCTGATTAACCAACAGGCCAGTTGGTCCACCCAGTCCAATTGACCAACAGGCCAGTTGGTCCAGCCGGTCCAATTGACCAACAGGCCAGTTGGTCCAGCCGGTCCAATTGACCAACAGGCCAGTTGGTCCAGCCGGTCCAATTGACCAACAGTCCAGTTGGTCCAGCCGGTCCAATTGACCAACGGTCCAGTTGGTCCAACCGGTCCAATTGACCAACAGGCCAGTTGGACTAGCTGGTCCAATTGACCAACAGGCGACTTGGGCCAGCCGGTCTGATTGACCAACATTCCAGTTGGTCCAACCGGTCCAATTGACCAACAGGCCAGTTGGTCCAACCGGTCCAATTGACCAACAGTCCAGTTGGTCCAGCCGGTCCAATTGACCAACAGTCCAGTTGGTCCAGCCGGTCCGATTGACCAACAGTCCAGCTGGTCCAACCGGTCCAATTGACCAACAGGCCAGTTGGCCCAGCCGGTCCAATTGACCAACAGTCCAGTTGGTCCAGCCGGTCCAATTGACCAACAGGCCAGTTGGTCCAGCCGGTCCAATTGACCAACAGGCCAGTTGGGCCAGCCGGTCGGATTGACCAACAGTCCAGTTGGACCAACCGGTCCAATTGACCAACAAGCCAGTTGGTCCAGCTGGTCCAATTGACCAACAGGCTAGTTGGTCCAACCGGTCCAATTGATCAACAGGCCAATTGGTCCAACCGGTCCAATTGACCAACAGGCCAGTTGGTCCAACCGGTCCAATTGACCAACAGGCCAGTTGGTCCAGCCGGTCCAATTGACCAACAGGCCAGTTGGTCCAGCCGGTCCAATTGACCAACAGGCCAGTTGGTCCAGCCGGTCCAATTGACCAACAGTCCAGTTGGTCCAGCCGGTCCAATTGACCAACGGTCCAGTTGGTCCAACCGGTCCAATTGACCAACAGGCCAGTTGGACTAGCCGGTCCAATTGACCAACGGTCCAGTTGGTCCAACCGGTCCAATTGACCAACAGGCCAGTTGGACTAGCTGGTCCAATTGACCAACAGGCGACTTGGGCCAGCCGGTCCGATTGACCAACATTCCAGTTGGTCCAACCGGTCCAATTGACCAACAGGCCAGTTGGTCCAACCGGTCCAATTGACCAACAGTCCAGTTGGTCCAGCCGGTCCAATTGACCAACAGTCCAGTTGGTCCAGCCGGTCCGATTGACCAACAGTCCAGCTGGTCCAACCGGTCCAATTGACCAACAGGCGAGTTGGCCCAGCCGGTCCAATTGACCAACAGTCCAGTTGGTCCAGCCGGTCCAATTGACCAACAGGCCAGTTGGTCCAGCCGGTCCAATTGACCAACAGGCCAGTTGGGCCAGCCGGTCGGATTGACCAACAGTCCAGTTGGTCCAACCGGTCCAATTGACCAACAAGCCAGTTGGTCCAGCTGGTCCAATTGACCAACAGGCTAGTTGGTCCAACCGGTCCAATTGACCAACAGGCCAGTTGGTCCAACTGGTCCAATTGACCAACAGGCCAGTTGGTCCAGCCGGTCCAATTCACCAACAGGCCAGTTGGTCCAGCCGGTCCAATTGATCAACAGGCCAATTGGTCCAACCGGTCCAATTGACCAACAGGCCAGTTGGTCCAACCGGTCCAATTGACCAACAGGCCAGTTGGTCCAGCCGGTCCTATTGACCAACAGTCCAGTTGGTCTTGCCGGTCCAATTGACCAACAGGCCAGTTGGTCCAGCCGGTCCGATTGACCAACAGTCCAGTTGGTCCAGCCGGTCCAATTGACCAACAGGCCAGTTGGTCCAGCCGGTCCACTTGACCAACAGGCCAGTTGGTCCAGCCGGTCCAATTGACCAACAGTCCAGTTGGTCCAGCCGGTCCAATTGACCAACAGTTTAGTTCATCCAACCTGTCCGATTGACCAACAGGCCAGTTCGTCCAGCCTGTCCGATTGACCAACAGGCCAGTTCGTCCAACCGGTCCAAATGACCAACTGGCCAGTTGGTCCAACCGGTCCAAATGACCAACTGGCCAGTTGGTCCAACCGGTCCAAATGACCAACAGTCCAGTTGGTCCAGCCTATCCGATTGACCAACAGGCCAGTTGGTCCAGCCGGTCCAATTGACCAACAGGCCAGTTGGTCCAGCCGGTCCACTTGACCAACAGGCCAGTTGGTCCAGCCGGTCCATTTGACCAACAGTCCAGTTGGTCCAACCGGTCCAGTTGACCAACAGGCCAGTTGGTCTAGCTGGTCCAATTGACCAACAGGCCACTTGGGCCAGCCGGTCCGATTGACCAACAGTCCAGTTGGTCCAACCGGTCCAATTGACCAACAGGCCAGTTGGTCCAGCCGGTCCAATTGACCAACAGGCCAGTTGGTCCAACCAGTCAAATTGACCAACAGGCCAGTTGGTCCAACTAGTCCAATTGACCAACAGGCCAGTTGGTCCAGGCGGTCCAATTAACCAACAGGCCAGTTGGTCCAGCCGGTCCAATTGACCAACAGGCCAGTTGCTCCAGCCGGTCCGATTGACCAACAGTCCAGTTGGTCCAACCGGTCCAATTGACCAACAGGCCAGTTGGTCCAGCCGGTCCTATTGACCAACAGTCCAGTTGGTCTAGCCGGTCCAATTGACCAACAGTCCAGTTCATCCAACCTGTCCGATTGACCAACAGGCCAGTTCGTCCAGCCTGTCCGATTGACCAACAGGCCAGTTGGTCCAACCGGTCCAAATGACAAACTGGCTAGTTGGTCCAACCGGTCCAAATGACCATCTGGCCAGTTGGTCCAACCGGTCCAAATGATCAATAGTCCAGTTGGTCCAGCCTATCCGATTGACCAACAGGCCAGTTGGTCCAGCCGGTCCAATTGACCAACAGGCCAGTTGGTCCAGCCGGTCCGATTGACCAACAGTCCAGTTGGTCCAACCGGTCCAATTGACCAACAGGCCAGATGGCCCAGCCGGTCCAATTGACCAACAGTCCAGTTGGTCCAGCCGGTCCAATTGACCAACAGTGCAGTTGGTCCAGCCGGTCTAATTGACCAACAGTCCAGTTGGTCCAGCCGGTCCAATTGACCAACAGGCCAGTTGGTCCAGCCGGTCCGATTGACCAACAGTCCAGTTGGTCCAGCCGGTCCAATTGACCAACAGCCCAGTTGGCCCAGCCGGTCCAATTGACCAACAGTCCAGTTGGTCCAGCCGGTCCAATTGACCAACAGTCCAGTTGGTCCAGCCGGTCCAATTGACCAACAGTCCAGTTGGTCCAGCCGGTCCAATTGACCAACAGGCCAAGTTGGTCCAGCCGGTCCAATTGACCAACAGACCAGTTGGTCCAGCCGGTCCAAATGGACCAACTGGCCAGTTGGTCCAGCCGGTCGATTGACCAACATTCCAGTTGGTCCAACCGGTCCAATTGACCAACAGGCCAGTTGGCTCCAGCCGGTCCAATTGACCAACAGGCCAGTTGGTCCAGCCGGTTCAATTGACCAACAGTCCAGTTGGTCCTGCCGGTCCTATTGACCAACAGTCCAGTTGGTCTAGCCGGTCCAATTGACCAACAGGCCAGTTGGTCCAGCCGGTCCGATTGACCAACAGTCTAGTTGGTCCAGCCGGTCCAATTGACCAACTGTGCAGTTGGTCCAGCCGGACCAATTGACCAACAGTCCAGTTGGTCCAGCCGGTCCGATTGACCAACAGGCCAGTTGGTCCAGCCGATCCGGTTGACCAACGGTCCAGTTGGTCCAGCCAGTCCAATTGACCAACAGTCCAGTTGGCCCAGCCGGTCAATTGACCAACAGTCCAATTGGTCCAGCCGGTCCAATTGACCAACAGGCCAGTTGATCCAGCCTGTCCGATTGACCAACACTCCAGTTGGTCCAACCGGTCCAATTGACCAACCGGCTAGTTGGTCCAGCCGGTCCAATTGACCAACTGGCCAGTTGGTGCAGCCGGTCTGATTGACCAATAGTCCAGTTGGTCCATCCCTTCCAATTGATCAACAGGCCAGTTGGTCCAGCCGGTCCAATTAACCAACAGGCCAGTTGGCCCAACCGGTCCAATTGACCAATAGACCAGTTGGTCCAGCCGGTCCAATTGACCAACAGGCCAGTTGGGCCAGCCAGTCTGATTAACCAACAGGCCAGTTGGTCCACCCGGTCCAATTGACCAACAGGGCCAGTTGGTCCAGCCGGTCCAATTGACCAACAGGCCAGTTGGTCCAGCCGGTCCAATTGACCAACAGGCCAGTTGGTCCAGCCGGTCCAATTGACCAACAGTCCAGTTGGTCCAGCCGGTCCAATTGACCAACGGTCCAGTTGGTCCAACCGGTCCAATTGACCAACAGGCCAGTTGGACTAGCTGGTCCAATTGACCAACAGGCGACTTGGGCCAGCCGGTCCGATTGACCAACATTCCAGTTGGTCCAACCGGTCCAATTGACCAACAGGCCAGTTGGTCCAACCGGTCCAATTGACCAACAGTCCAGTTGGTCCAGCCGGTCCAATTGACCAACAGTCCAGTTGGTCCAGCCGGTCCAATTGACCAACAGGCCAGTTGGTCCAGCCGGTCCGATTGACCAACAGTGCAGTTGGTCCAGCCGGTCTAATTGACCAACAGTCCAGTTGGTCCAGCCGGTCCAATTGACCAACAGGCCAGTTGGTCCAGCCGGTCCGATTGACCAACAGTCCAGTTGGTCCAGCCGGTCCAATTGACCAACAGCCCAGTTGGCCCAGCCGGTCCAATTGACCAACAGTCCAGTTGGTCCAGCCGGTCCAATTGACCAACAGTCCAGTTGGTCCAGCCGGTCCAATTGACCAACAGTCCAGTTGGTCCAGCCGGTCCAATTGACCAACAGGCCAGTTGGTCCAGCCGGTCCAATTGACCAACAGACCAGTTGGTCCAGCCGGTCCAAATGACCAACTGGCCAGTTGGTCTAGCCGGTCCGATTGACCAACATTCCAGTTGGTCCAACCGGTCCAATTGACCAACAGGCCAGTTGGTCCAGCCGGTCCAATTGACCAACAGTCCAGTTGGTCTAGCCGGTCCTATTGACCAACAGTCCAGTTGGTCTAGCCGGTCCAATTGACCAACAGGCCAGTTGGTCCAGCCGGTCCGATTGACCAACAGTCTAGTTGGTCCAGCCGGTCCAATTGACCAACTGTGCAGTTGGTCCAGCCGGTCCAATTGACCAACAGTCTAGTTGGTCCAGCCGGTCCGATTGACCAACAGGCCAGTTGGTCCAGCCGATCCGGTTGACCAACGGTCCAGTTGGTCCAGCCAGTCCAATTGACCAACAGGCCAGTTGGCCCAGCCGGTCCAATTGACCAACAGTCCAATTGGTCCAGCCGGTCCAATTGACCGACAGGCCAGTTGATCCAGCCTGTCCGATTGACCAACACTCCAGTTGGTCCAACCGGTCCAATTGACCAACCGGCTAGTTGGTCCAGCCGGTCCAATTGACCAACTGGCCAGTTGGTGCAGCCGGTCTGATTGACCAATAGTCCAGTTGGTCCATCCCTTCCAATTGATCAACAGGCCAGTTGGTCCAGCCGGTACAATTAACCAACAGGCCAGTTGGCCCAACCGGTCCAATTGACCAATAGACCAGTTGGTCCAGCCGGTCCAATTGACCAACAGGCCAGTTGCTCCAGCCAGTCTGATTAACCAACAGGCCAGTTGGTCCACCCGGTCCAATTGACCAACAGGCCAGTTGGTCCAGCCGGTCCAATTGACCAACAGGCCAGTTGGTCCAGCCGGTCCAATTGACCAACAGTCCAGTTGGTCCAGCCGGTCCAATTGACCAACGGTCCAGTTGGTCCAACCGGTCCAATTGACCAACAGGCCAGTTGGACTAGCTGGTCCAATTGACCAACAGGCGACTTGGGCCAGCCGGTCCGATTGACCAACATTCCAGTTGGTCCAACCGGTCCAATTGACCAACAGGCCAGTTGGTCCAACCGGTCCAATTGACCAACAGTCCAGTTGGTCCAGCCGGTCCAATTGACCAACAGTCCAGTTGGTCCAGCCGGTCCGATTGACCAACAGTCCAGCTGGTCCAACCGGTCCAATTGACCAACAGGCCAGTTGGCCCAGCCGGTCCAATTGACCAACAGTCCAGTTGGTCCAGCCGGTCCAATTGACCAACAGGCCAGTTGGTCCAGCCGGTCCAATTGACCAACAGGCCACTTGGGCCAGCCGGTCGGATTGACCAACAGTCCAGTTGGTCCAACCGGTCCAATTGACCAACAAGCCAGTTGGTCCAGCCGGTCCAATTGACCAACAGGCTAGTTGGTCCAACCGGTCCAATTGACTCACAGGCCAGTTGGTCCAACTGGTCCAATTGACCAACAGGCCAGTTGGTCCAGCCGGTCCAATTCACCAACAGGCCAGTTGGTCCAACCGGTCCAATTGACCAACAGGCCAGTTGGTCCAACCGGTCCAATTGACCAACAGGCCAGTTGGTCCAGCCGGTCCTATTGACCAACAGTCCAGTTGGTCTAGCCAGTCCAATTGACCAACAGGCCAGTTGGTCCAGCCGGTCCGATTGACCAACAGTCCAGTTGGTCCAGCCGGTCCAATTGACCAACAGGCCAGTTGGTCCAGCTGGTCCACTTGACCAACAGGCCAGTTGGTCCAGCCGGTCCAATTGACCAACAGTCCAGTTGGTCCAGCCGGTCCAATTGACCAACAGTTTAGTTCATCCAACCTGTCCGATTGACCAACAGGCCAGTTCGTCAGCCTGTCCGATTAAGCCAGTTGGTCCAACCGGTCCAAATGACCAACTGGCCAGTTGGTCCAACCGGTCCAAATGACCAACTGGCCAGTTGGTCCAACCGGTCCATCCAAATGAACCAACAGTCCAGTTGGTCAAGCCTATCCGATTGACCAACAGGCCAGTTGGTCCAGCCGGTCCAATTGACCAACAGGCCAGTTGGTCCAGCCGGTCCACTTGACCAACAGGCCAGTTGGTCCAGCCGGTCCATTTGACCAACAGTCCAGTTGGTCCAACCAGTCCAGTTGACCAACAGGCCAGTTGGTCTAGCTGGTCCAATTGACCAACAGGCCACTTGGGCCAGCCGGTCCGATTGACCAACAGTCCAGTTGGTCCAACCGGTCCAATTGACCAACAGGCCAGTTGGTCCAGCCGGTCCAATTAACCAACAGGCCAGTTGGTCCATCCGGTCCAATTGACCAACAATCCAGTTGCTCCAGCCGGTCCGATTGACCAACAGTCCAGTTGGTCCAACCGGTCCAATTGACCAACAGGCCAGTTGGTCCAGCCGGTCCAATTGACCAACAGGCCAGTTGGTCCAGCCGGTCCTATTGACCAACAGTCCAGTTGGTCTAGCCGGTCCAATTGACCAACAGTCCAGTTCATCCAACCTGTCCGATTGACCAACAGGCCAGTTCGTCCAGCCTGTCCGATTGATCAACAGGCCAGTTGGTCCAACCGGTCCAAATGACAAACTAGCTAGTTGGTCCAACCGGTCCAAATGACCATCTGGCCAGTTGGTCCAACCGGTCCAAATGATCAACAGTCCAAGTGATCCAGCCTATCCGATTGACCAACAGGCCACTTGGTCCAGCCGGTCCAATTGACCAACAGGCGAGTTGGTCCAGCCGGTCCACTTGACCAACAGGCCAGTTGGTCCAGCCGGTCCAATTGACCAACAGCCCAGTTGGTCCAGCCGGTCTGATTGACCAACAGTCCAGTTGGTCCAGCCGGTCCAATTGACCAACAGCCCAGTTGGCCCAGCCGGTCCAATTGACCAACAATCCAGTTGGTCCAGCCGGTCCAATTGACCAACAGGCCAGTTGGTCCAGCCGGTCCAATTGACCAACATTCCAGTTGGTCCAACCGGTCCAATTGTCAACAGGCCAGTTGGTCCAGCCAGTCCAGTTGACCAACAGTCCAGTTGGTCCAGCCGGTCCCATTGACCAACATTCCAGTTGGTCCAGCCGGTCCAATTGACCAACAGGCCAGTTGGGCCAGCCGGTCCGATTGACCAACAGTCCAGTTGGTCCAACCGGTCCCATTGACCAACAGGCCAGTTGGTCCAGCCGGTCCAATTGACCAACAGGCTAGTTGGTCCAGCCGGTCCAATTAACCAACAGGCCAGTTGGTCCAACTGGTCCAATTGACCAACAAGCCAGTTGGTCCAGCCGGTCCAATTAACCAACAGGCCAGTTGGTCCAGCCGGTCCAATTGACCAACAGGCCAGTTGCTCCAGCCGGTCCGATTGACCAACAGGCCAGTTGCTCCAGCCGGTCCGATTGACCAACAGTCCAGTTGGTCCAGCCGGTACTATTGACCAAGAGTCCAGTTGGTCTAGCCGGTCCAATTGACCAACAGTCCAGTTCTTCCAACCTGTCCGATTGACCA
Organism: Closterium sp. Naga37s-1; assembly: GCA_947471745.1. Lineage (NCBI taxonomy): Eukaryota > Viridiplantae > Streptophyta > Zygnematophyceae > Desmidiales > Closteriaceae > Closterium > Closterium sp. Naga37s-1. Next base: position 106,552 of record CANJKZ010000964.1, read on the forward strand.
ACAGGCCAGTTGGTCCAACCGGTCCAAATAACCAGCTGGCCAGTTGGTCCAACCGGTCCAAATGACCAACAGTCCAGTTGGTCCAGCCTATCCGATTGACCAACAGGCCAGTTGGTCCGGCCGGTCCAATTGACCAACAGGCAAGTTGGTCCAGCCGGTCCACTTGACCAACAGGCCAGTTGGTCCAGCCGGTCCATTTGACCAACAGTCCAGTTGGTCCAACCGGTCCAGTTGACCAACAGGCCAGATGGTCTAGCTGGTCCAATTGACCAACAAGCCACTTGGGCCAGCCGGTCCGATTGACCAACAGTCCAGTTGGTCCAACCGGTCCAATTGACCAACAGGCCAGTTGGTCCAGCCGGTCCAATTAACCAACAGGCCAGTTGGTCCAGCCGGTCCAATTGACCAACAATCCAGTTGCTCCAGCCGGTCCGATTGACCAACAGTCCAGTTGGTCCAACCGGTCCAATTGACCAACAGGCCAGTTGGTCCAGCCGGTCCAATTGACCAACAGGCCAGTTGGTCCAGCCGGTCCTATTGACCAACAGTCCAGTTGGTCTAGCCGGTCCAATTGACCAACAGTCCAGTTCATCCAACCTGTCCGATTGACCAACAGGCCAGTTCGTCCAGCCTGTCCGATTGACCAACAGGCCAGTTGGTCCAACCGGTCCAAATGACAAACTAGCTAGTTGGTCCAACCGGTCCAAATGACCATCTGGCCAGTTGGTCCAACCGGTCCAAATGATCAACAGTCCAGTTGGTCCAGCCTATCCGATTGACCAACAGGCCACTTGGTCCAGCCGGTCCAATTGACCAACAGGCGAGTTGGTCCAGCCGGTCCACTTGACCAACAGGCCAGTTGGTCCAGCCGGTCCAATTGACCAACAGGCCAGTTGGTCCAGCCGGTCCGATTGACCAACAGTCCAGTTGGTCCAGCCGGTCCAATTGACCAACAGCCCAGTTGGCCCAGCCGGTCCAATTGACCAACAATCCAGTTGGTCCAGCCGGTCCAATTGACCAACAGGCCAGTTGGTCCAGCCGGTCCAATTGACCAACATTCCAGTTGGTCCAACCGGTCCAATTGTCAACAGGCCAGTTGGTCCAGCCAGTCCAGTTGACCAACAGTCCAGTTGGTCCAGCCGGTCCAATTGACCAACATTCCAGTTGGTCCAGCCGGTCCAATTGACCAACAGGCCAGTTGGGCCAGCCGGTCCGATTGACCAACAGTCCAGTTGGTCCAACCGGTCCCATTGACCAACAGGCCAGTTGGTCCAGCCGGTCCAATTGACCAACAGGCTAGTTGGTCCAGCCGGTCCAATTAACCAACAGGCCAGTTGGTCCAACTGGTCCAATTGACCAACAAGCCAGTTGGTCCAGCCGGTCCAATTAACCAACAGGCCAGTTGGTCCAGCCGGTCCAATTGACCAACAGGCCAGTTGCTCCAGCCGGTCCGATTGACCAACAGGCCAGTTGCTCCAGCCGGTCCGATTGACCAACAGTCCAGTTGGTCCAGCCGGTCCTATTGACCAACAGTCCAGTTGGTCTAGCCGGTCCAATTGACCAACAGTCCAGTTCTTCCAACCTGTCCGATTGACCAACAGGCCAGTTGGTCCAACCGGTCCAAATAACCAGCTCGCCAGTTGGTCCAACCGGTCCAAATGACCAACAGTCCAGTTGGTCCAGCCTATCCGATTGACCAACAGGCCAGTTGGTCCGGCCGGTCCAATTGACCAACAGGCAAGTTGGTCCAGCCGGTCCACTTGACCAACAGGCCAGTTGGTCCAGCCGGTCCATTTGACCAACAGTCCAGTTGGTCCAACCGGTCCAGTTGACCAACAGGCCAGTTGGTCTAGCTGGTCCAATTGACCAACAGGCCACTTGGGCCAGCCGGTCCGATTGACCAACAGTCCAGTTGGTCCAACCGGTCCAATTGACCAACAGGCCAGTTGGTCCAGCCGGTCCACTTGACCAACAGGCCAGTTGGTCCAGCCGGTCCAATTGACCAACAGGCCAGTTGGTCCAACTAGTCCAATTGACCAACAGGCCAGTTGGTCCAGCCGGTCCAATTAACCAACAGGCCAGTTGGTCCAGCCGGTCCAATTGACCAACAGGCCTGTTGCTCCAGCCGGTCCGATTGACCAACAGTCCAGTTGGTCCAACCGGTCCAATTGACCAGCAGGCGAGTTGGTCGAGCCGGTCCTATTGACCAACAGTCCAGTTGGTCTAGCCGGTCCAATTGACCAACAGTTCAGTTCATCCAACCTGTCCGATTGACCAACAGGTCAGTTCGTCCAGCCTGTCCGATTGACCAACAGGCCAGTTGGTCCAACCGGTCCAAATGACAAACTGGCTAGTTGGTCCAACCGGTCCAAATGACCATCTGGCCAGTTGGTCCAACCGGTCCAAATGATCAACAGTCCAGTTGGTCCAGCCTATCCGATTGACCAACAGGCCACTTGGTCCAGCCGGTCCATTTGACCAACAGGCGAGTTGGTCCAGCCGGTCCACTTGACCAACAGGCCAGTTGGTCCAGCCGGTCCAATTAACCAACAGGCCAGTTGGTCCAGTCGGTCCGATTGACCAACAGTCCAGTTGGTCCAACCGGTCCAATTGACCAACAGGCCAGATGGCCCAGCCGGTCCAATTGACCAACAGTCCAGTTGGTCCAGCCGGTCCAATTGACCAACAGTGTAGTTGGTCCAGCCGGTCTAATTGACCAACAGTCCGGTTGGTCCAGCCGGTCCAATTGACCAACAGGCCAGCTGGTCCAGCCGGTCCGATTGACCAACAGTCCAGTTGGTCCAGCCGGTCCAATTGACCAACAGCCGAGTTGGCCCAGCCGGTCCGATTGACCAACAGTCCAGTTGGTCCAGCCGGTCCAATTGACCAATAGTCCAGTTGGTCCAGCCGGTCCAATTGACCAACAGTCCAGTTGGTCCAGCCGGTCCAATTGACCAACAGGCCAGTTGGTCCAGCCGGTCCAAATGACCAACTGGCCAGTTGGTCCAGCCGGTCCGATTGACCAACATTCCAGTTGGTCCAACCGGTCCAATTGACCAACAGGCCAGTTGGTCCAGCCGGTCCAATTGACCAACAGGCCAGTTGGTCCAGCCGGTCCAATTGACCAACAGTCCAGTTGGTCCAGCCGGTCCGATTGACCAACAGTCCAGCTGGTCCAACCGGTCCAATTGACCAACAGGCCTGTTGGCCCAGCCGGTCCAATTGACCAACAGTCCAGTTGGTCCAGCCGGTCCAATTGACGAACAGGCCAGTTGGTCCAGCCGGTCCAATTGACCAACAGGCCAGTTGGTCCAGCCGGTCCAAATGACCAACTGGCCAGTTGGTCCAGCCGGTCCAATTGACCAACATTCCAGTTGGTCCAACCGGTCCAATTGTCAACAGGCCAGTTGGTCCAGCCAGTCCAATTGACCAACAGTCCAGTTGGTCCAGCCGGTCCAATTGACCAACAGTCCAGTTGGTCCAGCCGGTCCAATTGACCAACAGGCCAGTTGGGCCAGCCGGTCCGATTGACCAACAGTCCAGTTGGTCCAACCGGTCCAATTGACCAACAGGCCAGTTGGTCCAGCCGGTCCAATTGACCAACAGGCTAGTTGGTCCAGCCGGTCCAATTGACCAACAGGCCAGTTGGTCCAGCCGGTCCAATTAACCAACAGGCCAGTTGGTCCAGCCGGTCCAATTGACCAACAGGCCAGTTGCTCCAGCCGGTTCGATTGACCAACAGTCCAGTTGGTCCAACCGGTCCAATTGACCAACAGGCCAGTTGGTCCAGCCGGTCCTATTGACCAACAGTCCAGTTGGTCTAGCCGGTCCAATTGACCAACAGTCCAGTTCATCCAACCTGTCCGATTGACCAACAGGCCAGTTCGTCCAGCCTGTCCGATTGACCAACAGGCCAGTTGGTCCAACCGGTCCAAATAACCAACTGGCCAGTTGGTCCAACCGGTCCAAATGACCAACTGGCCAGTTGGTCCAACCGGTCCAAATGACCAACAGTCCAGTTGGTCCAGCCTATCCGATTGACCAACAGGCCAGTTGGTCCAGCCGGTCCAGTTGACCAACAGGCCAGTTGGTCCAGCCGGTCCACTTGACCAGCAGGCCAGTTGGTCCAGCCGGTCCAATTGACCAACAGGCCAGTTGGTCCAGCCGGTCCGATTGACCAACAGTCCCGTTGGTCCAACCGGTCCAATTGACCAACAGGCCACTTGGCCCAGCCGGTCCAATTGACCAACAGTCCAGTTGGTCCAGCCGGTCCAATTGACCAGCAGTGCAGTTGGTCCAGCCGGTCCAATTGACCAACAGTCCAGTTGGTCCAGCCGGTCCGATTGACCAACAGTCCAGTTGGTCCAGCCGGTCCAATTGACCAACAGCCCAGTTGGCCCAGCCGGTCCAATTGACCAACAGTCCAGTTGGTCCAGCCGGTCCAATTGACCAACAGTCCAGTTGGTCCAGCCGGTCCAATTGACCAACAGTCCAGTTGGTCCAGCCGGTCCAATTGACCAACAGGCCAGTTGGTCCAGCCGGTCCAATTGACCAACAGGCCAGTTGGTCGAGCCGGTCCAAATGACCAACTGGCCAGTTGGTCCAGCCGGTCCGATTGACCAACATTCCAGTTGGTCCAACCGGTCCAATTGACCAACAGGCCAGTTGGTCCAGCCGGTCCAATTGACCAACAGGCCAGTTGGTCCAGCCGGTCCAATTGACCAACAGTCCAGTTGGTCCAGCCGGTCCAATTGACCAACAGGCCAGTTGGGCCAGCCGGTCCGATTGATTAACAGTCCAGTTGGTCCAACCGGTCCAATTGACCAACAGGCCAGTTGGTCCCAGGCCGGTCCAAATGACCAACAGGCCAGTTGGTCCAGCCGGTCCAATTGACTAACATTCCAGTTGGTCCAACCAGTCCAATTGTCAACAGGCCAGTTGGTCCAGCCAGTCCAATTGACCAACAGTCCAGTTGGTCCAGCCGGTCCAATTGACCAACAATCCAGTTGGTCCAGCCGGTCCAATTGACCAACAGGCCAGTTGGGCCAGCCAGTCCGATTGACCAACAGTCCAGTTGGTCCAACCGGTCCAATTGACCAACAGGCCAGTTGGTCCAGCCGGTCCAAATGACCAACAGGCCAGTTGGTCCAGCCGGTCCAATTGACTAACATTCCAGTTGGTCCAACCAGTCCAATTGTCAACAGGCCAGTTGGTCCAGCCAGTCCAATTGACCAACAGTCCAGTTGGTCCAGCCGGTCCAATTGACCAACAGTCCAGTTGGTCCAGCCGGTCCAATTGACCAACAGGCCAGTTGGGCCAGCCGGTCCGATTGACCAACAGTCCAGTTGGTCCAACCGGTCCAATTGACCAACAAGCCAGTTGGTCCAGCCGGTCCAATTGACCAACAGGCTAGTTGGTCCAGCCGGTCCAATTGACCAACAGGCCAGTTGGTCCAACTGGTCCAATTGACCAACAGGCCAGTTGGTCCAGCCGGTCCAATTAACCAACAGGCCAGTTGGTCCAGCCGGTCCAATTGACCAACAGGCCAGTTGCTCCAGCCGGTCCGATTGACCAACAGTCCAGTTGGTCCAACCGGTCCAATTGACCAACAGGCCAGTTGGTCCAGCCGGTCCTATTGACCAACAGTCCAGTTGGTCTAGCCGGTCCAATTGACCAACAGTCCAGTTCATCCAACCTGTCCGATTGACCAACAGGCCAGTTCGTCCAGCCTGTCCGATTGACCAACAGGCCAGTTGGTCCAACCGGTCCAAATAACCAACTGGCCAGTTGGTCCAACCGGTCCAAATGACCAACTGGCCAGTTGGTCCAACCGGTCCAAATGACCAACAGTCCAGTTGGTCCAGCCTATCCAATTGACCAACAGGCCAGTTGGTCCAGCCGGTCCAGTTGACCAACAGGCCAGTTGGTCCAGCCGGTCCACTTGACCAACAGGCCAGTTGGTCCAGCCGGTCCAATTGACCAACAGGCCAGTTGGTCCAGCCGGTCCGATTGACCAGCAGTGCAGTTGGTCCAGCCGGTCCAATTGACCAACAGTCCAGTTGGTCCAGCCGGTCCGATTGACCAACAGGCCAGTTGGTCCAGCCGATCCGGTTGACCAACAGTCCAGTTGGTCCAGCCGGTCCAATTGACCAACAGGCCAGTTGGCCCAGCCGGTCCAATTGACCAACAGGCCAGTTGGTCCAGCCGGTCCAATTGACCAACAGTCCCGTTGGTCCAACCGGTCCAATTGACCAACAGGCCAGTTGGCCCAGCCGGTCCAATTGACCAACAGTCCAGTTGGTCCAGCCGGTCCAATTGACCAGCAGTGCAGTTGGTCCAGCCGGTCCAATTGACCAACAGTCCAGTTGGTCCAGCCGGTCCGATTGACCAACAGGCCAGTTGGTCCAGCCGATCCGGTTGACCAACAGTCCAGTTGGTCCAGCCGGTTCAATTAACCAACAGTCCAATTGGTCCAGCCGGTCCAATTGACCAACAGTCCAGTTGGTCCAGCCGGTCCAATTGACCAACAGGCCAGCTGGTCCAGCCGGTCCAATTGACCAACAGGCCAGTTGGTCCAGCCGGTCCAAATGACCAACTGGCCAGTTGGTCCAGCCGGTCCGATTGACCAACATTCCAGCTGGTCCAACCGGTCCAATTGACCAACAGGCCAGTTGGTCCAGCCGGTCCAATTGACCAACAGTCCAGTTGGTCCAGCCGGTCCAATTGACCAACAGTCCAGTTGGTCCAGCCGGTCCAATTGACCAACAGTCCAGTTGGTCCAGCCGGTCCGATTGACCAACAGTCGAGCTGGTCCAACCGGTCCAATTGACCAACAGACCAGTTGGCCCAGCCGGTCCAATTGACCAACAGTCCAGTTGGTCCAGCCGGTCCAATTGACCAACAGGCCAGTTGGGCCAGCCGGTCCGATTGACCAACAGTCCAGTTGGTCCAACCGGTCCAATTGACCAACAGGCCAGTTGGTCCAGCCGGTCCAATTGACCAACAGGCTAGTTGGTCCAACCGGTCCAATTGACCAACAGGCCAGTTGGTCCAACTGGTCCAATTGACCAACAGGCCAGTTGGTCCAGCCGATCCAATTAACCAACAGGCCAGTTGGTCCAGCCGGTCCAATTGACCAACAGGCCAGTTACTCCAGCCGGTCCAATTGACCAACAATCCAGTTGGTCCAACCGGTCCAATTGACCAACAGGCCAGTTGGTCCAGCCGGTCCTATTGACCAACAGTCCAGTTGGTCTAGCCGGTCCAATTGACCAACAGTCCAGTTCATCCAACCTGTCCGATTGACCAACAGGCCAGTTGGTCCAACCGGTCCAAATGACCAACAGTCCAGTTGGTCCAGCCTATCCGATTGACCAACAGGCCAGTTGGTCCAGCCGGTCCAATTGACCAACAGTCCAGTTCATCCAACCTGTCCGATTGACCAACAGGCCAGTTGGCCCAGCCGGTCCAATTGACCAAGAGTCCAGTTGGTCCAGCCGGTCCAATTGACCAACAGTGCAGTTGGTCCAGCCGGTCCAATTGACCAACAGTCCAGTTGGTCCAGCCGGTCCAATTGAACAACAGGCCAGTTGGTCCAGCCGATCCGGTTGACGAACAGTCCAGTTGGTCCAGCCGGTCCAATTGACCAACAGGCCAGTTGGCCCAGCCAGTCCAATTGACCAACAGCCCAGTTGGTCCAACCGGTCCAATTGACCAACAGGCCAGTTGGTCCAACCAATCCAATTGACCAACAGGCCAGTTGGTCCAGCCGGTCCAAATGACCAACTGGCCAGTTGGTCCAACCGGTCCAAATGACCAACAGTCCAGTTGGTCCAGCCTATCCGATTGACCAACAGGCCAGTTGGTCCAGCCGGTCCAATTGACCAACAGGCCAGTTGGTCCAGCCGGTCCACTTGACCAACAGGCCAGTTGGTCCAGCCGGTCCAATTGACCAACAGGCCAGTTGATCCAGCCGGTCCGATTGACCAACAGTCCCGTTGGTCCAACCGGTCCAATTGACCAACTGTGCAGTTGGTCCAGCCGGTCCAATTGACCAACAGTCCAGTTGGTCCAGCCGGTCCAATTGACCAACAGGCCAGTTGGTCCAGCCGATCCGATTGACCAACAGTCCAGTTGGTCCAGCCGGTCCAATTGACCAACAGGCCAGTTGGCCCAGCCGGTCCAATTGACCAACAGTCCAATTGGTCCAGCCGGTCCAATTGACCAACAGTCCAGTTGGTCCAGCCGGTCCAATTGACTAACATGCCAGTTGGTCCAGCCGGTCCAATTGACCAACAGGCCAGTTGGTCCAGCCGGTCCAATTGACCAACAGTCCAGTTGGTCCAGCCGGTCCAATTGACCAACAGTCCAGCTGGTCCAACCGGTCCAATTGACCAACAGGCCAGTTGGCCCAGCCGGTCCAATTGACCCACAGTCCAGTTGGTCCAGCCGGTCCAATTGACCAACAGGCCAGTTGGTCCAGCCGGTCCAATTGACCAACAGGCCAGTTGGTCCAGCCGGTCCAAATGACCAACTGGCCAATTGGTCCAGCCGGTCTGATTGACCAACATTCCAGTTGGTCCAACCGGTCCAATTGACCAACAGGCCAGTTGGTCCAGCCAGTCCAATTGACCAACAGTCCAGTTGGTCTAGCCGGTCCAATTGACCAACAATCCAGTTGGTCCAGCCGGTCCAATTGACCAACAGTCCAGTTGGTCCAGCCGGTCCAATTGACCAACAGTCCAGTTGGTCCAGCCGGTCCAATTGACCAACAGTCCAGTTGATCCAACCGGTCCAATTGACCAACAGGCCAGTTGGTCTAGCTGGTCCAATTGACCACTAGGCCAGTTGGGCCAGCCGGTCCGATTGACCAACACTCCAGTTGGTCCAACCAGTCCAATTGACCAACAGGCCAGTTGGTCCAGCCGGTCGAATTGACCAACAGGCCAGTTGGGCCAGCCGGTCTGATTGACCAACACTCCAGTTGGTCCAACCGGTCCAATTGACCAACAGGCCAGTTGGTCCAGCCGGTCGAATTGACCAACAGGCCAGTTGGGCCAGCCGGTCCGATTGACCAACACTCCAGTTGGTCCAACCGGTCCAATTTACCAACAGGCCAGTTGGTCTAGCAGGTCCGATTGACCAACAGTCCAGTTGGTCCAACCGGTCCAATTGACCAACAGGCCAGTTGGGCCAGCCTGTCCGATTGACCAACAGGCCAGTTGGTCCAGCCGGTCCAATTGACCAACAGGCCAGTTGGTCCAGCCTGTCCGATTGACCAATAGGCCAGTTGGTCCAGCCGGTCCAATCGACCAGCAGGTCAGTTGTTCCAGCCGGTCGGATTGACCAACAGGTCAGTTGGTCCAGCCGGTCCGATTGACCAACAGTCCAGTTGGGCCAACCGGTCCAATTGACCAACAGGCCAATTGGTCCAGCCTGTTTGACCAACAGGCCAGTTGGTCCAGCCGGTCCAATTGACCAACAGGCCAGTTGGGCCAGCCGGTCCGATTGACCAACAGGCCAGTTGGTCCAACCGGTCCAATTGACCAACAGGCCAGTTGGTCCAGCCGGTCCAATTGACCAATAGGCCAGTTGGTCTAGCCGGTCCAATTGACCAACAGGCCAGTTGGTCCAGACGGTCCGATTGACCAACATTCCAGTTGGTCCAACCGGTCCAATTGACCAACAGGCCAGTTGGTCCAGCCGGTCCAATTGACCAACAGTCCAGTTGGTCCAGCCGGTCCAATTGACCAACAGTCCAGTTGGTCCAGCCGGTCCAATTGACCAACGGGCCAGATGGTCTAGCCGGTCCAATTGACCAACAGTCCAGTTGGTCCAACCGGTCCAATTGACCAACAGGCCAGTTGGTCTAGCTGGTCCAATTGACCAACAGGCCAGTTGGGCCAGCCGGTCCGATTGACCAACACTCCAGTTGGTCCAATTGACCAACAGGCCAGTTGGTCCAACCAGTCGAATTGACCAACAATCCAGTTGGTCCAGCCGGTCCGATTGACCAATAGTCCAGTTGGTCCAACCGGTCCAATTGACCAACAGGCCAGTTGGTCCAGCCGGTCCAATTGACCAACAGGCTAGTTGGTCCAACCGGTCCAATTGACCAACAGGCCAGTTGGTCCAACCAGTCCAATTGACCAACAGGCCAGTTGGTCCAGCCGGTCCAATTAACCAACAGTCCAGTTGGTCCAACCGGTCCAATTGACCATCAGGCTAGTTGCTCCAGCCGGTCCGATTGACCAACAGTCCAGTTGGTCCAACCGGTCCAATTGACCAACAGGCCAGTTGGTCCAGCCGGTCCAATTGACCAACAGTCCAGTTGGTCCAGCCTGTCCGATTGACCAACAGGCCAGTTCGTCCAGCCTGTCCGATTGACCAACAGGCCAGTTGGTCCAACCGGTCCAAATGACCAACTGGCCTGTGGTCCAACCGGTCCAATGACCTTGGTCCAACCGGTCCAAATGACCAACTGGCCAGTTGGTCCAACCGGTCCAATTGACCAACAGGCGAGTTGGTCCAGCCGGTCGAATTGACCAACAGGCCAGTTGGTCCAGCCGGTCCGATTGACCAACAGTCCAGTTGGTCCAACCGGTCCAATTGACCAACAGGCCAGTTGGTCCAGCCGGTCCAATTGACCAACAGGCTAGTTGGTCCAACCGGTCCAATTGACCAACAGGCCAGTTGGTCCAACCGGTCCAATTGACCAACAGGCCAGTTGGTCCAGCCGGTCCAATTGACCAACAGGCCAGTTGGTCCAGCCTGTCCGATTGACCAACAGGCCAGTTGGTCCAGCCGGTCCAATCGAACAGCAGGTCAGTTGGTCCAGCCGGTCCGATTGACCAACAGGTCTGTTGGTCCAGCCGGTCCGATTGACCAACAGTCCAGTTGGTCCAACCGGTCCAATTGACCAACAGGCCAATTGGTCCAGCCTGTTTGACCAACAGGCCAGTTGGTCCAGCCGGTCCAATTGACCAACACGCCAGTTGGGCCAGCCGGTCCGATTGACCAACAGGCCAGTTGGTCCAACCGGTCCAATTGACCAACAGGCCAGTTGGTCCAGCCGGTCCAATTGACCAACAGGCCAGTTGGTCCAGCCGGTCCAATTGACCAACAGGCTTGTTGGTCCAGCCGGTCCGATTGACCAACATTCCAGTTGGTCCAACCGGTCCAATTGACCAACAGGCCAGTTGGTCTAGTCGGTCCAATTGACCAACTGTCCAGTTGGTCCAGCCGGTCCAATTGACCAACGGGCCAGATGGTCTAGCCGGTCCAATTGACCAACAGTCCAGTTGGTCCAACCGGTCCAATTGACCAACAGGCCAGTTCGTCTAGCTGGTCCAATTGACCAACAGGCCAGTTGGGCCAGCCGGTCCGATCGACCAACACTCCAGTTGGTCCAACCGGTCCAATTGACCAACAGGCCAGTTGGTCCAACCGGTCGAATTGACCAACAGGCCAGTTGGTCCAGCCGGTCCGATTGACCAACAGTCCAGTTGGTCCAACCGGTCCAATTGACCAACAGGCCAGTTGGTCCAGCCGGTCCAATTGACCAACAGGCTAGTTGGTCCAACCGGTCCAATTGACCAACAGGCCAGTTGGTCCAACCGGTCCAATTGACCAATAGGCCAGTTGGTCCAGCCGGTCCAATTAACCAACGGGCCAGTTGGTCCAACCGGTCGAATTGACCATCAGGCTAGTTGCTCCAGCCGGTCCGATTGACCAACAGTCCAGTTGGTCCAACCGGTCCAATTGACCAACAGGCCAGTTGGTCCAGTTGGTCCAATTGACCAACAGTCCAGTTGGTCCAGCCGGTCCAATTGACCAACAGTCTAGTTGGTCCTGCCTGTCCGATTGACCAACAGGCCAGTTCGTCCAGCCTGTCCGATTGACCAACAGGCCAGTTGGTCCAACCGGTCCAATTGACCAACAGTTTAGTTCATCCAACCTGTCCGATTGACCAACAGGCCAGTTCGTCCAGCCTGTCCGATTGACCAACAGGCCAGTTGGTCCAACCGGTCCAAATGACCAACTGGCCAGTTGGTCCAACCAGTCCAAATGACCAACTGGCCAGTTGGTCCAACCGGTCCAAATGACCAACAGTCCAGTTGGTCCAGCCTATCCGATTGACCAACAGGCCAGTTGGTCCAGCCGGTCCAATTGACCAACAGGCCAGTTGGTCCAGCCGGTCCACTTGACCAACAGGCCAGTTGGTCCAGCCGGTCCAATTGACCAACAGTCCAGTTGGTCCAACCGGTCCAATTGACCAACAGTTTAGTTCATCCAACCTGTCCGATTGACCAACAGGCCAGTTCGTCCAGCCTGTCCGATTGACCAACAGGCCAGTTCGTCCTGCCGGTCCAGTTTACCAACAGTCCAGTTGGTCCAGTCGGTCCAATTGACCAACAGTTTAGTTCATCCAACCTGTCCGATTGACCAACAGGCCAGTTCGTCCAGCCTGTCCGATTGACCAACAGGCCAGTTGGTCCAACCGGTCCAAATGACCAACTGGCCAGTTGGTCCAACCGGTCCAAATGACCAACTGGCCAGTTGGTCCAACCGGTCCAAATGACCAACAGTCCAGTTGGTCCAGCCTATCCGATTGACCAACAGGCCAGTTGGTCCAGCCGGTCCAATTGACCAACAGTCCAGTTGGTCCAACCGGTCCAGTTGACCAACAGGCCAGTTGGTCTAGCTGGTCCAATTGACCAACAGGCCACTTGGGCCAGCCGGTTCGATTGACCAACAGTCCAGTTGGTCCAACCGGTCCAATTGACCAACAGGCCAGTTGGTCCAGCCGGTCCAATTGACCAACAGGCTAGTTGGTCCAACCGGTCCAATTGACCAACAGGCCAGTTGGTCCAACTAGTCCAATTGACCAACAGGCCAGTTGGTCCAGCCGGTCCAATTAACCAACAGGCCAGTTGGTTCAGCCGGTCCAATTGACCAACAGGCCAGTTGCTCCAGCCGGTCCGATTGACCAACAGTCCAGTTGGTCCAACCGGTCCAATTGACCAACAGGCCAGTTGGTCCAGCCGGTCCTATTGACCAACAGTCCAGTTGGTCTAGCCGGTCCAATTGACCAACAGTCCAGTTCATCCAACCTGTCCGATTGACCAACAGGCCAGTTCGTCCAGCCTGTACGATTGACCAACAGGCCAATTGGTCCAACCGGTCCAAATGACCAACTGGCCAGTTGGTCCAACCGGTCCAAATGACCAACAGTCCAGTTGGTCCAACCGGTCCAAATGATCAACAGTCCAGTTGGTCCAGCCTATCCGACTGACCAACAGGCCACTTGGTCCAGCCGGTCCAATTGACCAACAGGCCAGTTGGTCCAGCCGGTCCACTTGACCAACAGGCCAGTTGGTCCAGCCGGTCCAATTGACCAACAGGCCAGTTGGTCCAGCCGGTCCGATTGACCAACAGTCCAGTTGATCCAACCGGTCCAATTGACCAACAGGCCAGATGGCCCAGCCGGTCCAATTGACCAACAGTCCAGTTGGTCCAGCCGGTCCAATTGACCAACAGTGCAGTTGGTCCAGCCGGTCTAATTGACCAACAGTCCAGTTGGTCCAGCCGGTCCAATTGACCAACAGGCCAGTTGGTCCAGCCGGTCCGATTGACCAACAGTCCAGTTGGTCGAGCCGGTCCAATTGACCAACAGGCCACTTGGCCCAGCCGGTCCAATTGACCAACAGTCCAGTTGGTCTAGCCGGTCCAATTGACCAACAGTCCAGTTGGTCCAGCCGGTCCAATTGACCAACAGGCCAGTTGATCCAGCCGGTCCAATTGACCAACAGGCCAGTTGGTCCAGCCGGTCCAAATGACCAATTGGCCAGTTGGTCCAGCCGGTCTGATTGACCAACATTCCAGTTGGTCCAAACGGTCCAATTGACCAACAGGCCAGTTGGTCCAGCCGGTCCAATTGACCAACAGTCCAGCTGGTCCAGCCGGTCCAATTGACCAATAGTCCAGTTGGTCCAGCCGGTCCGATTGACCAACAGTCCAGCTGGTCCAACCGGTCCAATTGACCAACAGGCCAGTTGGTCCAGCCGGTCCAATTGACCAACAGTCCAGTTGGTCCAGCCTGTCCGATTGACCAACAGGCCAGTTCGTCCAGCCTGTCCGATTGACCAACAGGCCAGTTGGTCCAACCGGTCCAAATGACCAACTGGCCAGTTGGTCCAACCGGTCCAAATGACCAACTGGCCAGTTGGTCCAACCGGTCCAATTGACCAACAGGCGAGTTGGTCCAGCCGGTCGAATTGACCAACAGGCCAGTTGGTCCAGCCGGTCCGATTGACCAACAGTCCAGTTGGTCCAACCGGTCCAATTGACCAACAGGCCAGTTGGTCCAGCCGGTCCAATTGACCAACAGGCTAGTTGGTCCAACCGGTCCAATTGACCAACAGGCCAGTTGGTCCAACCGGTCCAATTGACCAACAGGCCAGTTGGTCCAGCCGGTCCAATTGACCAACAGGCCAGTTGGTCCAGCCTGTCCGATTGACCAACAGGCCAGTTGGTCCAGCCGGTCCAATCGAACAGCAGGTCAGTTGGTCCAGCCGGTCCGATTGACCAACAGGTCTGTTGGTCCAGCCGGTCCGATTGACCAACAGTCCAGTTGGTCCAACCGGTCCAATTGACCAACAGGCCAATTGGTCCAGCCTGTTTGACCAACAGGCCAGTTGGTCCAGCCGGTCCAATTGACCAACACGCCAGTTGGGCCAGCCGGTCCGATTGACCAACAGGCCAGTTGGTCCAACCGGTCCAATTGACCAACAGGCCAGTTGGTCCAGCCGGTCCAATTGACCAACAGGCCAGTTGGTCCAGCCGGTCCAATTGACCAACAGGCTTGTTGGTCCAGCCGGTCCGATTGACCAACATTCCAGTTGGTCCAACCGGTCCAATTGACCAACAGGCCAGTTGGTCTAGCCGGTCCAATTGACCAACTGTCCAGTTGGTCCAGCCGGTCCAATTGACCAACGGGCCAGATGGTCTAGCCGGTCCAATTGACCAACAGTCCAGTTGGTCCAACCGGTCCAATTGACCAACAGGCCAGTTCGTCTAGCTGGTCCAATTGACCAACAGGCCAGTTGGGCCAGCCGGTCCGATCGACCAACACTCCAGTTGGTCCAACCGGTCCAATTGACCAACAGGCCAGTTGGTCCAACCGGTCGAATTGACCAACAGGCCAGTTGGTCCAGCCGGTCCGATTGACCAACAGTCCAGTTGGTCCAACCGGTCCAATTGACCAACAGGCCAGTTGGTCCAGCCGGTCCAATTGACCAACAGGCTAGTTGGTCCAACCGGTCCAATTGACCAACAGGCCAGTTGGTCCAACCGGTCCAATTGACCAACAGGCCAGTTGGTCCAGCCGGTCCAATTAACCAACGGGCCAGTTGGTCCAACCGGTCGAATTGACCATCAGGCTAGTTGCTCCAGCCGGTCCGATTGACCAACAGTCCAGTTGGTCCAACCGGTCCAATTGACCAACAGGCCAGTTGGTCCAGTTGGTCCAATTGACCAACAGTCCAGTTGGTCCAGCCGGTCCAATTGACCAACAGTCCAGTTGGTCCTGCCTGTCCGATTGACCAACAGGCCAGTTCGTCCAGCCTGTCCGATTGACCAACAGGCCAGTTGGTCCAACCGGTCCAATTGACCAACAGTTTAGTTCATCCAACCTGTCCGATTGACCAACAGGCCAGTTCGTCCAGCCTGTCCGATTGACCAACAGGCCAGTTGGTCCAACCGGTCCAAATGACCAACTGGCCAGTTGGTCCAACCAGTCCAAATGACCAACTGGCCAGTTGGTCCAACCGGTCCAAATGACCAACAGTCCAGTTGGTCCAGCCTATCCGATTGTCCAACAGGCCAGTTGGTCCAGCCGGTCCAATTGACCAACAGGCCAGTTGGTCCAGCCGGTCCACTTGACCAACAGGCCAGTTGGTCCAGTCGGTCCAATTGACCAACAGTCCAGTTGGTCCAACCGGTCCAATTGACCAACAGTTTAGTTCATCCAACCTGTCCGATTGACCAACAGGCCAGTTCGTCCAGCCTGTCCGATTGACCAACAGGCCAGTTCGTCCTGCCGGTCCAGTTTACCAACAGTCCAGTTGGTCCAGTCGGTCCAATTGACCAACAGTTTAGTTCATCCAACCTGTCCGATTGACCAACAGGCCAGTTCGTCCAGCCTGTCCGATTGACCAACAGGCCAGTTGGTCCAACCGGTCCAAATGACCAACTGGCCAGTTGGTCCAACCGGTCCAAATGACCAACTGGCCAGTTGGTCCAACCGGTCCAATTGACCAACAGGCGAGTTGGTCCAGCCGGTCGAATTGACCAACAGGCCAGTTGGTCCAGCCGGTCCGATTGACCAACAGTCCAGTTGGTCCAACCGGTCCAATTGACCAACAGGCCAGTTGGTCCAGCCGGTCCAATTGACCAACAGGCTAGTTGGTCCAACCGGTCCAATTGACCAACAGGCCAGTTGGTCCAACCGGTCCAATTGACCAACAGGCCAGTTGGTCCAGCCGGTCCAATTGACCAACAGGCCAGTTGGTCCAGCCTGTCCGATTGACCAACAGGCCAGTTGGTCCAGCCGGTCCAATCGAACAGCAGGTCAGTTGGTCCAGCCGGTCCGATTGACCAACAGGTCTGTTGGTCCAGCCGGTCCGATTGACCAACAGTCCAGTTGGTCCAACCGGTCCAATTGACCAACAGGCCAATTGGTCCAGCCTGTTTGACCAACAGGCCAGTTGGTCCAGCCGGTCCAATTGACCAACACGCCAGTTGGGCCAGCCGGTCCGATTGACCAACAGGCCAGTTGGTCCAACCGGTCCAATTGACCAACAGGCCAGTTGGTCCAGCCGGTCCAATTGACCAACAGGCCAGTTGGTCCAGCCGGTCCAATTGACCAACAGGCTTGTTGGTCCAGCCGGTCCGATTGACCAACATTCCAGTTGGTCCAACCGGTCCAATTGACCAACAGGCCAGTTGGTCTAGCCGGTCCAATTGACCAACTGTCCAGTTGGTCCAGCCGGTCCAATTGACCAACGGGCCAGATGGTCTAGCCGGTCCAATTGACCAACAGTCCAGTTGGTCCAACCGGTCCAATTGACCAACAGGCCAGTTCGTCTAGCTGGTCCAATTGACCAACAGGCCAGTTGGGCCAGCCGGTCCGATCGACCAACACTCCAGTTGGTCCAACCGGTCCAATTGACCAACAGGCCAGTTGGTCCAACCGGTCGAATTGACAAACAGGCCAGTTGGTCCAGCCGGTCCGATTGACCAACAGTCCAGTTGGTCCAACCGGTCCAATTGACCAACAGGCCAGTTGGTCCAGCCGGTCCAATTGACCAACATGCTAGTTGGTCCAACCGGTCCAATTGACCAACAGGCCAGTTGGTCCAACCGGTCCAATTGACCAACAGGCCAGTTGGTCCAGCCGGTCCAATTAACCAACGGGCCAGTTGGTCCAACCGGTCGAATTGACCATCAGGCTAGTTGCTCCAGCCGGTCCGATTGACCAACAGTCCAGTTGGTCCAACCGGTCCAATTGACCAACAGGCCAGTTGGTCCAGTTGGTCCAATTGACCAACAGTCCAGTTGGTCCAGCCGGTCCAATTGACCAACAGTCCAGTTGGTCATGCCTGTCCGATTGACCAACAGGCCGGTTCGTCCAGCCTGTACGATTGACCAACAGGCCAGTTGGTCCAACCGGTCCAATTGACCAACAGTTTAGTTCATCCAACCTGTCCGATTGACCAACAGGCCAGTTCGTCCAGCCTGTCCGATTGACCAACAGGCCAGTTGGTCCAACCGGTCCAAATGACCAACTGGCCAGTTGGTCCAACCAGTCCAAATGACCAACTGGCCAGTTGGTCCAACCGGTCCAAATGACCAACAGTCCAGTTGGTCCAGCCTATCCGATTGACCAACAGGCCAGTTGGTCCAGCCGGTCCAATTGACCAACAGGCCAGTTGGTCCAGCCGGTCCACTTGACCAACAGGCCAGTTGGTCCAGCCGGTCCAATTGACCAACAGTCCAGTTGGTCCAACCGGTCCAATTGACCAACAGTTTAGTTCATCCAACCTGTCCGATTGACCAACAGGCCAGTTCGTCCAGCCTGTCCGATTGACCAACAGGCCAGTTCGTCCTGCCGGTCCAGTTTACCAACAGTCCAGTTGGTCCAGTCGGTCCAATTGACCAACAGTTTAGTTCATCCAACCTGTCCGATTGACCAACAGGCCAGTTCGTCCAGCCTGTCCGATTGACCAACAGGCCAGTTGGTCCAACCGGTCCAAATGACCAACTGGCCAGTTGGTCCAACCGGTCCAAATGACCAACTGGCCAGTTGGTCCAACCGGTCCAAATGACCAACAGTCCAGTTGGTCCAGCCTATCCGATTGACCAACAGGCCAGTTGGTCCAGCCGGTCCAATTGACCAACAGGCCAGTTGGTCCAGCCGGTCCACTTGACCAACAGGCCAGTTGGTCCAACCGGTCCAGTTGACCAACAGGCCAGTTGGTCTAGCTGGTCCAATTGACCAACAGGCCACTTGGGCCAGCCGGTCCGATTGACCAACAGTCCAGTTGGTCCAACCGGTCCAATTGACCAACAGGCCAGTTGGTCCAGCCGGTCCAATTGACCAACAGGCTAGTTGGTCCAACCGGTCCAATTGACCAACAGGCCAGTTGGTCCAACTAGTCCAATTGACCAACAGGCCAGTTGGTCCAGCCGGTCCAATTAACCAACAGGCCAGTTGGTTCAGCCGGTCCAATTGACCAACAGGCCAGTTGCTCCAGCCGGTCCGATTGACCAACAGTCCAGTTGGTCCAACCGGTCCAATTGACCAACAGGCCAGTTGGTCCAGCCGGTCCTATTGACCAACAGTCCAGTTGGTCTAGCCGGTCCAATTGACCAACAGTTTAGTTCATCCAACCTGTCCGATTGACCAACAGGCCAGTTCGTCCAGCCTGTCCGATTGACCAACAGGCCAGTTGGTCCAACCGGTCCAAATGACCAACTGGCCAGTTGGTCCAACCAGTCCAAATGACCAACTGGCCAGTTGGTCCAACCGGTCCAAATGACCAACAGTCCAGTTGGTCCAGCCTATCCGATTGACCAACAGGCCAGTTGGTCCAGCCGGTCCAATTGACCAACAGGCCAGTTGGTCCAGCCGGTCCACTTGACCAACAGGCCAGTTGGTCCAGCCGGTCCAATTGACCAACAGTCCAGTTGGTCCAACCGGTCCAATTGACCAACAGTTTAGTTCATCCAACCTGTCCGATTGACCAACAGGCCAGTTCGTCCAGCCTGTCCGATTGACCAACAGGCCAGTTCGTCCTGCCGGTCCAGTTTACCAACAGTCCAGTTGGTCCAGTCGGTCCAATTGACCAACAGTTTAGTTCATCCAACCTGTCCGATTGACCAACAGGCCAGTTCGTCCAGCCTGTCCGATTGACCAACAGGCCAGTTGGTCCAACCGGTCCAAATGACCAACTGGCCAGTTGGTCCAACCGGTCCAAATGACCAACTGGCCAGTTGGTCCAACCGGTCCAAATGACCAACAGTCCAGTTGGTCCAGCCTATCCGATTGACCAACAGGCCAGTTGGTCCAGCCGGTCCAATTGACCAACAGGCCAGTTGGTCCAGCCGGTCCACTTGACCAACAGGCCAGTTGGTCCAACCGGTCCAGTTGACCAACAGGCCAGTTGGTCTAGCTGGTCCAATTGACCAACAGGCCACTTGGGCCAGCCGGTCCGATTGACCAACAGTCCAGTTGGTCCAACCGGTCCAATTGACCAACAGGCCAGTTGGTCCAGCCGGTCCAATTGACCAACAGGCTAGTTGGTCCAACCGGTCCAATTGACCAACAGGCCAGTTGGTCCAACTAGTCCAATTGACCAACAGGCCAGTTGGTCCAGCCGGTCCAATTAACCAACAGGCCAGTTGGTTCAGCCGGTCCAATTGACCAACAGGCCAGTTGCTCCAGCCGGTCCGATTGACCAACAGTCCAGTTGGTCCAACCGGTCCAATTGACCAACAGGCCAGTTGGTCCAGCTGGTCCTATTGACCAACAGTCCAGTTGGTCTAGCCAGTCCAATTGACCAACAGTCCAGTTCATCCAACCTGTCCGATTGACCAACAGGCCAGTTCGTCCAGCCTGTACGATTGACCAACAGGCCAGTTGGTCCAACCGGTCCAAATGACCAACTGGCCAGTTGGTCCAACCGGTCCAAATGACCAACAGTCCAGTTGGTCCAACCGGTCCAAATGATCAACAGTCCAGTTGGTCCAGCCTATCCGATTGACCAACAGACCACTTGGTCCAGCCGGTCCAATTGACCAACAGGCCAGTTGGTCCAGCCGGTCCACTTGACCAACAGGCCAGTTGGTCCAGCCGGTCCAATTGACCAACAGGCCAGTTGGTCCAGCCGGTCCGATTGACCAACAGTCCAGTTGATCCAACCGGTCCAATTGACCAACAGGCCAGATGGCCCAGCCGGTCCAATTGACCAACAGTCCAGTTGGTCCAGCCGGTCCAATTGACCAACAGTGCAGTTGGTCCAGCCGGTCTAATTGACCAACAGTCCAGTTGGTCCAGCCGGTCCAATTGACCAACAGGCCAGTTGGTCCAGCCGGTCCGATTGACCAACAGTCCAGTTGGTCGAGCCGGTCCAATTGACCAACAGGCCACTTGGCCCAGCCGGTCCAATTGACCAACAGTCCAGTTGGTCTAGCCGGTCCAATTGACCAACAGTCCAGTTGGTCCAGCCGGTCCAATTGACCAACAGGCCAGTTGATCCAGCCGGTCCAATTGACCAACAGGCCAGTTGGTCCAGCCGGTCCAAATGACCAATTGGCCAGTTGGTCCAGCCGGTCTGATTGACCAACATTCCAGTTGGTCCAAACGGTCCAATTGACCAACAGGCCAGTTGGTCCAGCCGGTCCAATTGACCAACAGTCCAGCTGGTCCAGCCGGTCCAATTGACCAACAGTCCAGTTGGTCCAGCCGGTCCGATTGACCAACAGTCCAGCTGGTCCAACCGGTCCAATTGACCAACAGGCCAGTTGGCCCAGCCGGTCCAATTGACCAACAGTCCAGTTGGTCCAGCCGGTCCAATTGACCAACAGGCTAGTTGGTCCAGCCGGTCCAATTGACCAACAGTCCAGTTGGTCCAGCCGCTCCAAATGACCAATTGGCCAGTTGGTCCAGCCGGTCCAATTGACCAACATTCCTGTTGGTCCAACCGGTCGAATTGTCAACAGGCCAGTTGGTCCAGCCGGTCCAATTGACCAACAGTCCAGTTGGTCCACCCGGTCCGATTGACCAACAGTCCAGTTGGTCCAGCCGGTCCAATTGACCAACAGGCCAGTTGGGCCAGCCGGTCCAATTGACCGACAGGCTAGTTGGTCCAACCGGTCCAATTGACCAACAGGCCAGTTGGACCAGCCGGTCCAATTGACCGACAGGCTAGTTGGTCCAACCGGTCCAATTGACCAACAGGCCAGTTGGTCCAACTGGTCCAATTGACCAACAGGCCAGTTGGTCCAGCCGGTCCAATTAACCAACAAACCAGTTGGTCCAGCCGGTCCAATTGACCAACAGGCCAGTTGCTCCAGCCGGTCCGATTGACCAACAGTCCAGTTGGTCCAACCGGTCCAATCGACCAACAGGCCAGTTGGTGCAGCCGGTCCTATTGACCAACAGTCCAGTTGGTCTAGCCGGTCCAATTGACCAATAGTCCAGTTCATCCAACCTGTCCGATTGACCAACAGGCCAGTTCGTCCAGCCTGTCCGATTGACCAACAGGCCAGTTGGTCCAACCGGTCCAAATGACCAACTGGCCAGTTGGTCCAATCGGTCCAAATGACCAACTGGCCAGTTGGTCCAACCGGTCCAAATGACCAACAGTCCAGTTGGTCCAGCCTATCCGATTGACCAACAGGCCAGTTGGTCCAGCCGGTCCAATTGACCAACAGGCCAGTTGGTCCAGCCGGTCCACTTGACCAACAGGCCAGTTGGTCCAGCCGGTCCAATTGACCAACAGTCGAGTTGGTCCAACCAGTCCAATTGACCAACAGGCCAGTTGGTCTAGCTGGTCCAATTGAACAACAGGACACTTGGGCCAGCCGGTCCGATTGACCAACAGTCCAGTTGGTTCAACTGGTCCAATTGACCAACAGGCCAGTTGGTCCAGCCGGTCCAATTAACCAACAGGCCAGTTGGTCCAGCCGGTCCAATTGACCAACAGGCCAGTTGCTCCAGCCGGTCCGATTGACCAACAGTCCAGTTGGTCCAACCGGTCCAATTGACCAACAGGCCAGTTGGTCCAGCCGGTCCTATTGACCAACAGTCCAGTTGGTCTAGCCGGTCCAATTGACCAACAGTCCAGTTCATCCAACCTGTCCGATTGACCAACAGGCCAGTTCGTCCAGCCTGTCCGATTGACCAACAGGCCAGTTGGTCCAACCGGTCCAAATGACCAACTGGCCAGTTGGTCTAACCGGTCCAAATGACCAACTGGCCAGTTGGTCCAACCGGTCCAAATGACCAACAGTCCAGTTGGTCCAGCCTATCCGATTGACCAACAGGCCAGTTGGTCCAGCCGGTCCAATTGACCAACAGGCCAGTTGGTCCAGCCGGTCCACTTGACCAACAGGCCAGTTGGTCCAGCCGGTCCAATTGACCAACAGGCCAGTTGGTCCAGCCGGTCCGATTGACCAATAGTCCCGTTGGTCCAACCGGTCCAATCGACCAACAGGCCAGTTGGCCCAGCCGGTCCAATTGACCAACAGTCCAGTTGGTCCAGCCGGTCCAATTGACCAACAGTCCAGTTGGTCCAGCCGGTCCAATTGACCAACGGGCCAGATGGTCTAGCCGGTCCAATTGACCAACAGTCCAGTTGGTCCAACCGGTCCAATTGACCAACAGGCCAGTTGGTCTAGCTGGTCCAATTGACCAACAGGCCAGTTGGGCCAGCCGGTCCGATTGACCAACACTCCAGTTGGTCCAACCGGTCCAATTGACCAACAGGCCAGTTGGTCCAACCGGTCGAATTGACCAACAGGCCAGTTGGTCCAGCCGGTCCGATTGACCAACAGTCCAGTTGGTCCAACCGGTCCAAATGACCAACTGGCCAGTTGGTCCAACCGGTCCAAATGACCAACTGGCCAGTTGGTCCAACCGGTCCAAATGACCAACAGTCCAGTTGGTCCAGCCTATCCGATTGACCAACAGGCCAGTTGGTCCAGCCGGTCCAAATGACCAACTGGCCAGTTGGTCCAACCGGTCCAAATGACCAACTGGCCAGTTGGTCCAACCGGTCCAAATGACCAACAGTCCAGTTGGTCCAGCCTATCCGATTGACCAACAGGCCAGTTGGTCCAGCCGGTCCAATTGACCAACAGGCCAGTTGGTCCAGCCGGTCCACTTGACCAACAGGCCAGTTGGTCCAGCCGGTCCAATTGACCAACAGTCCAGTTGGTCCAACCAGTCCAATTGACCAACAGGCCAGTTGTTCTAGCTGGTCCAATTGACCAACAGGACACTTGGGCCAGCCGGTCCGATTGACCAACAGTCCAGTTGGTTCAACTGGTCCAATTGACCAACAGGCCAGTTGGTCCAGCTGGTCCAATTAACCAACAGGCCAGTTGGTCCAGCCGATCCAATTGACCAACAGGCCAGTTGCTCCAGCCGGTCCGATTGACCAACAGTCCAGTTGGTCCAACCGGTCCAATTGACCAACAGGCCAGTTGGTCCAGCCGGTCCTATTGACCAACAGTCCAGTTGGTCTAGCCGGTCCAATTGACCAACAGTCCAGTTCATCCAACCTGTCCGATTGACCAACAGGCCAGTTCGTCCAGCCTGTCCGATTGACCAACAGGCCAGTTGGTCCAGCCGGTCCAATTGACCAACAGTCCAGTTGGTCCAGCCGGTCCAAATGACCAACTGGCCAGTTGGTCCTGCCGGTCCGATTGACCAACATTCCAGTTGGTCCAACCGGTCCAATTGACCAACAGTCCAGTTGGTCCAGCCGGTCCAATTGACCAACAGTCCAGTTGGTCTTGCCAGTCCAATTGACCAACAGTCCAGTTGGTCCAGCCGGTCCGATTGACCAACAGTCCAGCTGGTCCAACCGGTCCAATTGACCAACAGGCCAGTTGGCCCAGCCGGTCCAATTGACCAACAGTCCAGTTGGTCCAGCCGGTCCAATTGACCAACAGGCCAGTTGGTCCAGCCGGTAGTTGGGCCAGCCGGTCCGATTGACCAACAGTCCAGTTGGTCCAACCAGTCCAATTGACCAACAGGCCAGTTGGTCCAGCCGGTCCAATTGACCAACAGGCTAGTTGGTCCAACCGGTCCGATTGACCAACAGGCCAGTTGGTCCAACTGGTCCAATTGACCAACAGGCCAGTTGGTCCAACCGGTCCAATTAACCAACAGGCCAGTTGGTCCAGCCGGTCCAATTGACCAACTGGCCAGTTGCTCCAGCCGGTCCGATTGACCAACAGTCCAGTTGGTCCAACCGGTCCAATTGACCAACAGGCCAGTTGGTCCAGCCGGTCCTATTGACCAACAGTCCAGTTGGTCTAGCCGGTCCAATTGACCAACAGTCCAGTTCATCCAACCTGTCCGATTGACCAACAGGCCAGTTCGTCCAGCCTGTCCGATTGACCAACAGGCGAGTTGGTCCAACCGGTCCAAATGACCAACTGGCCAGTTGGTCTAACCGGTCCAAATGACCAACTGGCCAGTTGGTCCAACCGGTCCAAATGACCAACAGTCCAGTTGGTCCAGCCTATCCGATTGACCAACAGGCCAGTTGGTCCAGCCGGTCCAATTGACCAACAGGCCAGTTGGTCCAGCCGGTCCACTTGACCAACTGGCCAGTTGGTCCAGCCGGTCCAATTGACCAACAGGCCAGTTGGTCCAGCCGGTCCGATTGACCAACAGTCCCGTTGGTCCAACCGGTCCAATCGACCAACAGGCCAGTTGGCCCAGCCGGTCCAATTGACCAACAGTCCAGTTGGTCCAGCCGGTCCAATTGACCAACAGTCCAGTTGGTCCAGCCGGTCCAATTGACCAACAGGCCAGTTGGTCCAGCCGGTCCACTTGACCAACAGTCCAGTTGGTCCAACCGGTCGAATTGACCAACAGGCCAGTTGGTCCAGCCGGTCCGATTGACCAACAGGCCAGTTGGTCCAACCGGTCCAAATGACCAACTGGCCAGTTGGTCCAACCGGTCCAAATGACCAACTGGCCAGTTGGTCCAACCGGTCCAAATGACCAACAGTCCAGTTGGTCCAGCCTATCCGATTGACCAATAGGCCAGTTGGTCCAGCCGGTCCGATTGACCAACAGTCCCGTTGGTCCAACCGGTCCAATCGACCAACAAGCCAGTTGGCCCAGCCGGTCCAATTGACCAACAGTCCAGTTGGTCCAACCGGTCCAATTGACCAACAGTCCAGTTGGCCCAGCCGGTCCAATTGACCAACAGGCCAGTTGGTCCAGCCGGTCCACTTGACCAACAGTCCAGTTGGTCCAACCGGTCGAATTGACCAACAGGCCAGTTGGTCCAGCCTATCCGATTGACCAACAGGCCATTTGGTCCAGCCGGTCCAATTGACCAACAGGCCAGTTGGTCCAGCCGGTCCACTTGACCAACAGGCCAGTTGGTCCAGCCGGTCCAATTGACCAACAGTCCAGTTGGTCCAACCAGTCCAATTGACTAACAGGCCAGTTGGTCTAGCTGGTCCAATTGACCAACAGGACACTTGGGCCAGCCGGTCCGATTGACCAACAGTCCAGTTAGTTCAACTGGTCCAATTGACCAACAGGCCAGTTGGTCCAGCCGGTCCAATTAACCAACAGGCCAGTTGGTCCAGCCGGTCCAATTGACCAACAGGCCAGTTGCTCCAGCCGGTCCGATTGACCAACAGTCCAGTTGGTCCAACCGGTCCAATTGACCAACAGGCCAGTTGGTCCAGCCGGTCCTATTGACCAACAGTCCAGTTGGTCTAGCCGGTCCAATTGACCAACAGTCCAGTTCATCCAACCTGTCCGATTGACCAACAGGCCAGTTCGTCCAGCCTGTCCGATTGACCAACAGGCCAGTTGCTCCAGCCGGTCCAATTGACCAACAGGCCAGTTGGTCCAGCCGGTCCAAATGACCAACTGGCCAGTTGGTCCAGCCGGTCCGATTGACCAACATTCCAGTTGGTCCAACCGGTCCAATTGACCAACAGTCCAGTTGGTCCAGCCGGTCTAATTGACCAACAGTCCAGTTGGTCTTGCCGGTCCAATTGACCAACAGTCCAGTTGGTCCAGCCGGTCCGATTGACCAACAGTCCAGCTGGTCCAACCGGTCCAATTGACCAACAGGCCAGTTGGCCCAGCCGGTCCAATTGACCAACAGTCCAGTTGGTCCAGCCGGTCCAATTGACCAACAGGCCAGTTGGTCCAGCCGGTAGTTGGGCCAGCCGGTCCGATTGACCAACAGTCCAGTTGGTCCAACCAGTCCAATTGACCAACAGGCCAGTTGGTCCAGCCTATCCGATTGACCAACAGGCCAGTTGGTCCAGCCGGTCCGATTGACCAACAGTCCCGTTGGTCCAACCGGTCCAATCGACCAACAGGCCAGTTGGCCCAGCCGGTCCAATTGACCAACAGTCCAGTTGGTCCAACCGGTCCAATTGACCAACAGTCCAGTTGGCCCAGCCAGTCCAATTGACCAACAGGCCAGTTGGTCCAGCCGGTCCACTTGACCAACAGTCCAATTGGTCCAACCGGTCGAATTGACCAACAGGCCTGTTGGTCCAGCCTATCTGATTGACCAACAGGCCAGTTGGTCCAGCCGGTCCAATTGACCAACAGGCCAGTTGGTCCAGCCGGTCCACTTGACCAACAGGCCAGTTGGTCCAGCCGGTCCAATTCACCAACAGTCCAGTTGGTCCAACCAGTCCAATTGACCAACAGGCCAGTTGGTCTAGCTGGTCCAATTGACCAACAGGACACTTGGGCCAGCCGGTCCGATTGACCAACAGTCCAGTTGGTTCAACTGGTCCAATTGACCAACAGGCCAGTTGGTCCAGCCGGTCCACTTGACCAACAGTCCAGTTGGTCCAACCGGTCCAATCGACCAACAGGCCAGTTGGCCCAGCCGGTCCAATTGACCAACAGTCCAGTTGGTCCAACCGGTCCAATTGACCAACAGTCCAGTTGGCCCAGCCGGTCCAATTGACCAACAGGCCAGTTGGTCCAGCCGGTCCACTTGACCAACAGTCCAGTTGGTCCAACCGGTCGAATTGACCAACAGGCCAGTTGGTCCAGCCTATCCGATTGACCAACAGGCCAGTTGGTCCAGCCGGTCCAATTGACCAACAGGCCAGTTGGTCCAGCCGGTCCACTTGACCAACAGGCCAGTTGGTCCAGCCGGTCCAATTGACCAACAGTCCAGTTGGTCCAACCAGTCCAATTGACCAACAGGCCAGTTGGTCTAGCTGGTCCAATTGACCAACAGGACACTTGGGCCAGCCGGTCCGATTGACCAACAGTCCAGTTGGTTCAACTGGTCCAATTGACCAACAGGCCAGTTGGTCCAGCCGGTCCACTTGACCAACAGTCCAGTTGGTCCAACCAGTCGAATTGACCAACAGGCCAGTTGGTCCAGCCGGTCCGATTGACCAACAGGCCAGTTGGTCCAACCGGTCCAAATGACCAACAGGCCAGTTGGTCCAACCGGTCCAAATGACCAACTGGCCAGTTGGTCCAACCGGTCCAAATGACCAACAGTCCAGTTGGTCCAGCCTATCCAATTGACCAACAGGCCAGTTGGTCCAGCCGGTCCGATTGACCAACAGTCCCGTTGGTCCAACCGGTCCAATCGACCAACAGGCCAGTTGGCCCAGCCGGTCCAATTGACCAACAGTCCAGTTGGTCCAACCGGTCCAATTGACCAACAGTCCAGTTGGCCCAGCCGGTCCAATTGACCAACAGGCCAGTTGGTCCAGCCGGTCCACTTGACCAACAGTCCAGTTGGTCCAACCGGTCGAATTGACCAACAGGCCAGTTGGTCCAGCCGGTCCGATTGACCAACAGGCCAGTTGGTCCAACCGGTCCAAATGACCAACTGGCCAGTTGGTCCAACCGGTCCAAATGACCAACTGGCCAGTTGGTCCAACCGGTCCAAATGACCAACAGTCCAGTTGGTCCAGCCTATCCGATTGACCAACAGGCCAGTTGGTCCAGCCGGTCCAATTGACCAACAGGCCAGTTGGTCCAGCCGGTCCACTTGACCAACAGGCCAGTTGGTCCAGCCGGTCCAATTGACCAACAGTCCAGTTGGTCCAACCAGTCCAATTGACCAACAGGCCAGTTGGTCTAGCTGGTCCAATTGACCAACAGGACACTTGGGCCAGCCGGTCCGATTGACCAACAGTCCAGTTGGTTCAACTGGTCCAATTGACCAACAGGCCAGTTGGTCCAGCCGGTCCAATTAACCAACAGGCCAGTTGGTCCAGCCGGTCCAATTGACCAACAGGCCAGTTGCTCCAGCCGGTCCGATTGACCAACAGTCCAGTTGGTCCAACCGGTCCAATTGACCAACAGGCCAGTTGGTCCAGCCGGTCCTATTGACCAACAGTCCAGTTGGTCTAGCCGGTCCAATTGACCAACAGTCCAGTTCATCCAACCTGTCCGATTGACCAACAGGCCAGTTCGTCCAGCCTGTCCGATTGACCAACAGGCCAGTTGGTCCAGCCGGACCAATTGACCAACAGGCCAGTTGGTCCAGCCGGTCCAAATGACCAACTGGCCAGTTGGTCCAGCCGGTCCGATTGACCAACATTCCAGTTGGTCCAACCGGTCCAATTGACCAACAGTCCAGTTGGTCCAGCCGGTCCAATTGACCAACAGTCCAGTTGGTCTTGCCGGTCCAATTGACCAACAGTCCAGTTTGTCCAGCCGGTCCGATTGACCAACAGTCCAGCTGGTCCAACCGGTCCAATTGACCAACAGGCCAGTTGGCCCAGCCGGTCCAATTGACCAACAGTCCAGTTGGTCCAGCCGGTCCAATTGACCAACAGGCCAGTTGGTCCAGCCGGTAGTTGGGCCAGCCGGTCCGATTGACCAACAGTCCAGTTGGTCCAACCAGTCCAATTGACCAACAGGCCAGTTGGTCCAGCCGGTCCAATTGACCAACAGGCTAGTTGGTCCAACCGGTCCGATTGACCAACAGGCCAGTTGGTCCAACTGGTCCAATTGACCAACAGGCCAGTTGGTCCAGCCGGTCCAATTAACCAACAGGCCAGTTGGTCCAGCCGGTCCAATTGACCAACAGGCCAGTTGCTCCAGCCGGTCCGATTGACCAACAGTCCAGTTGGTCCAACCGGTCCAATTGACCAACAGGCCAGTTGGTCCAGCCGGTCCTATTGACCAACAGTCCAGTTGGTCTAGCCGGTCCAATTGACCAACAGTCCAGTTCATCCAACCTGTCCGATTGACCAACAGGCCAGTTCGTCCAGCCTGTCCGATTGACCAACAGGCCAGTTGGTCCAACCGGTCCAAATAACCAACTGGCCAGTTGGTCTAACCGGTCCAAATGACCAACTGGCCAGTTGGTCCAACCGGTCCAAATGACCAACAGTCCAGTTGGTCCAGCCTATCCGATTGACCAACAGGCCAGTTGGTCCAGCCGGTCCAATTGACCAACAGGCCAGTTGGTCCAGCCGGTCCACTTGACCAACAGGCTAGTTGGTCCAGCCGGTCCAATTGACCAACAGGCCAGTTGGTCCAGCCGGTCCGATTGACCAACAGTCCCGTTGGTCCAACCGGTCCAATCGACCAACAGGCCAGTTGGCCCAGCCGGTCCAATTGACCAACAGTCCAGTTGGTCCAGCCGGTCCAATTGACCAACAGTCCAGTTGGTCCAGCCGGTCCAATTGACCAACGGGCCAGATGGTCTAGCCGGTCCAATTGACCAACAGTCCAGTTGGTCCAACCGGTCCAATTGACCAACAGGCCAGTTGGTCTAGCTGGTCCAATTGACCAACAGGCCAGTTGGGCCAGCCGGTCCGATTGACCAACACTCCAGTTGGTCCAACCGGTCCAATTGACCAACAGGCCAGTTGGTCCAACCGGTCGAATTGACCAACAGGCCAGTTGGTCCAGCCGGTCCGATTGACCAACAGTCCAGTTGGTCCAACCGGTCCAATTGACCAACAGGCCAGTTGGTCCAGCCGGTCCAATTGACCAACAGGCTAGTTGGTCCAACCGGTCCAATTGACCAACAGGCCAGTTGGTCCAACCGGTCCAATTGACCAACAGGCCAGTTGGTCCAGCCGGTCCAATTAACCAACGGGCCAGTTGGTCCAACCGGTCCAATTGACCATCAGGCTAGTTGCTCCAGCCGGTCCGATTGACCAACAGTCCAGTTGGTCCAACCGGTCCAATTGACCAACAGGCCAGTTGGTCCAGCCGGTCCAATTGACCAACAGTCCAGTTGGTCCAGCCGGTCGAATTGACCAACAGTCCAGTTGGTCCAGCGTGTCCGATTGACCAACAGGCCAGTTCGTCCAGACTGTCCGATTGACCAACAGGCCAGTTGGTCCAACCGGTCCAAATGACCAACTGGCCAGTTGGTCCAACCGGTCCAAATGACCAACTGGCCAGTTGGTCCCACCGGTCCAATTGACCAACAGGCTTGTTGGTCCAGCCGGTCGAATTGACCAACAGGCCAGTTGGTCCAGCCGGTCCGATTGACCAACAGTCCAGTTGGTCCAACCGGTCCAATTGACCAACAGGCCAGTTGGTCCAGCCGGTCCAATTGACCAACAGGCTAGTTGGTCCAACCGGTCCAATTAACCAACAGGCCAGTTGGTCCAACCGGTCCAATTGACCAACAGGCAAGTTGGTCCAGCCGGTCCAATTGACCAACAGGCCAGTTGGTCCAACCGGTCCAATTGACCATCAGGCCAGTTGCTCCAGCCGGTTCGATTGACCAACAGTCCAGTTGGTCCAACCGGTCCAATTGACCAACAGGCTAGTTGGTCCAGCCGGTCCAATTGACCAACAGGCCAGTTGGTCCAGCCGGTCCAATTAACCAACAGGCCAGTTGGTCCAACCGGTCCAATTGACCATCAGGCCAGTTGCTCCAGCCGGTCCGATTGACCAACAATCCAGTTGGTCCAACCGGTCCAAATGACCAACTGGTAAGTTGGTCCAACCGGTCTAATTGACCAACAGGCCAATTGGTCCAGCCGATCGATTTGACCAACAGGCTAGTTGGTCGAGCCGGTCCAATTGACCAACAGGCCAGTTGGTCCAGCCGGTCCACTTGACCAACAGGCCAGTTGGACCAGCCGGTCCGATTGACCAACAGTCTAGTTGGTCCAACCGGTCCAATTGACCAACAGGCCAGTTGGTCCAGCCGGTCCGATTGACCAACAGTCCAGTTGGTCCAACCGGTCCAATTGACCAACAGGCCAGTTGGTCCAACCGGTCCAATTGACCAACAGTCCAGTTGGGCCTCCACCAACACAACAAATGAACCCTCCAACACTTGTCATGTCCTCTGGTTCCGATGCATAAGAAGTATCCGAGAATGCGGTGAGGAACTAACGGCCGGGTTCAACACCATCCGCGCCCTTTTGGCGCCTTTGCTCCGCCGCCGAGTATTGCAGCCCAACGGTCGGTGTTTGGCAAAGGTACTTGGCCACCCTCATTCCAGCTGCCACCTGCTCCTCATTAGGGCATTGCACAACCCTAGCTAACTGCCTTATAGCAAAGGCAACGGTCGGCCGAGTGTTTACCACCGAATACATAAGGCTGCCCACCAACGAGTGAAAACGGCTCCTCTCTTCTTCGTCAATTATCTCCTACACTGGTCCCTTCACACACTTGAACCCAGAAGGGAATGGAGTAGCCACATGACCTTCACTCTGCCCAAAGTTGGCAACCAAGGCCTCCAGGTACTTGCGTTGGTGCACTCGCATGCACCGCTTCTCCACATCACACTCGATGTGAAACCCAAGGTAGAAGTTCACATCACCAAGGCCTTGCACTTGAATTTATCCTGAAGCTTCAGCATCACCTCCTTCACAAGGTCAGAGGAGGGTGAGAAGATAAGGATGTCGTCCACACAGACCACCATGAAGCTCCTCTGCTCCCCCTTGCCAAGCATGAACAATGAGTGATCGGCCGTTGATGGAGTGAAGCCGATCTCCTCCAAAACTTCTCGCAGCTTCAAGTACCACTGCCTAGGGGCTTCCTTCAGCCCATAGAGGGCCTTCTTCAGCTTGGACGTAATCGCCTTACGCCCCTCCGGTAGCTCCACCAATTCCCACGTGCCGTTCTCCTCAACGCTTTTCAGCTCACTCTCCATGGCCTTCTTCCACTCCTCATCATCACTACTCTCCAAGGCCTCATTGAGAGTTGCTAGTTCTCCCAGCATCTCCACCGGAGAGAAAAACACGAACGCACATTCCTCGTACTCACTTTCCTCATCATCTCCGACCATCATTGCCGCTCCGGCCAGGGCTGACTTGCCCTGCTTTCCCGGTGCATCATAGATCAGCCGATTAGGGGCTTGAACTCTCCTCTTGCCCCTTCTTTCCTCCTCAGCTGCAGGAACATGAAGGCATTGGCGTTGCTGCAGGGTGACTCGGATCCGTGGAGCACTCGTAGTGCGAGAAGGAAGTGTCGGTGCACGCTCGCTCACTTGTTGCACCTCCTCCTCTTCTTCCTCTGCATCCTTGGCCTCCTCTCCCCCATTCACAAGGGAAGTTTGCCTTATGGTGGTGCTGCCGCTGCTCAGCTCCAAAGGCAGCTCCACATGCTCCAAACCGGAACTCTTCACCTCCCCAAACTGCACGCCTATCTTTGCCTCATTCTCCGTCTTCCAACCTTATGCATCAGGTTCTCCATGAATTTGCAATCCCTGCTCACCATGAATTTCTTGGTGAATGGGTCCCAAAGAAGCCACCCTTTGCAGTTTTGAGCCATGCCGAAGTGCACAGCCCATATCGCCTTGGCACCAAGCTTGCTGTGCCGAAGATGCTTAGGTACGAGCGCCATGCACATGCACCCAAACACCCGAAGCATATCCACCTTAGGCTTCCTTCCAATCCACTCCACATAGGGCACCCATTTGTCTGCTCCCTCATGGGTCAAAGCTCTGTTCTTGGCCACACACGCACTCCGCACCGCATCAGGCCAAAGGTTTTCGAGTAGCCCGGCTTCAGTGAGCAACCCGCGTGCCGTCTCCGTGATTGTACGGTTCACTCGCTCGGCGATGCCATTCATTACAGGAGAGTATGGCATGGTGAGGGAGTGCCTTATGCCATTCAGCCACATATAGAACTCCTCGCTCATGAACTCTCCTCCTCGATTGGTGCGGATTGACTTGACTAGCCAGTCTTGTTGCCGTTCCACCATCGGCAACCAATCGGTCTTCACCGTTTCTGCCACGTCGTTTTTCTTGGACAGCACATACACTCAAGTTATGCAGGTGTAGACGACTATCTATGTTACATACAAGTCAGCTAATACACTTAAATCAGAGTGAGTGTAGACGACTATCTATGTTACATACAAGTCAGCACATACACTCAAGTCATGCGGGTGTAGACGACTATCTATGTTACATACAAGTCAACACATACACTCAAGTCAGAGCGAGTTTACCATATCAAACTCTCAACCGGCCGCTTCGCTGCCCACCGTGCCTATCGCGTTTAAAACTCCATAGCGTCGGGACCTCCATTTTCGCTGCTACACCTTCATCGCGTAGACCATTGAATCAGGAGAAACACAGCCAGCTGCCACAATTTCTTCAACTCCGAAATTTTCGGCGGGTTACTGTTGCCGATGGTCGTGTTCTGTCGGAGCCGAAACAGTGTCGCGTCATGAAATTTTCTTGTAAGCCCAACTGTCGAACCAGCGCAATACCTATGCTTTTTAACCAGCACTGGGCTAAACACAGGGCCCCACCCTTTTTCGTTCAGGGCCAACAGGACTTACGAATTGCCTTCGAGGCCTTCTGGTGTGAGGTACTTGAGCCGTTCGGAAACCTCGGCCGGTAGTGGTAACCATCATGGCTACCGCCGCTTAGCCGCAAACGTTTAGGCATCAGCTTGAGCGTTTCCCTATAGGTCATTTTCTCGCCTCTTGAAGCGCGAAACCCGTTTCTCTCGCCAGAACCCGCATTTCTCGCAACCCCGTATATTGTAGCCGGTAGAACCCCCAAAAATTGTGGGTCTAGACACTGCACAAAACCGTTGTCCCGTCGATCTACTGCCCTGTCTGTGGCAAATTCCCTTGATCAGGTGGAACATGTGTCGCTTGAAGTATAGTGTCGGCTGGTGCTGTTGCTCCGAGATTTTCGCCGACTTCGTTGTAGGTGCACTCTAACGCGAACAGTCTAGTCGTAGGCGGCCTTTTTCCGAACTTTT
Source organism: Closterium sp. Naga37s-1 (assembly GCA_947471745.1). NCBI lineage: Eukaryota > Viridiplantae > Streptophyta > Zygnematophyceae > Desmidiales > Closteriaceae > Closterium > Closterium sp. Naga37s-1. The sequence continues at coordinate 141,016 of CANJKZ010000964.1, forward strand.
CGGTGGTCTAAAAATAACTTCCGTCCCACACTGTGCCGCTCCTGCAGAAAAACGCCCATGACGTACCCTCCTGCAGAACGTTGCTGCACCTGGGTGGGACGACGGTAGACCCCCGCTTTCTTCTGGCACTCGTCACACCGCCTCTTCTCGCCGTCGGTTTTTCTGACGCAAATCACCATGCGCCTGGCTGTCAGAAGTACGAACGAGAATGTGTGAACTAGAAGCATGCATGAGTACAAGTAGTAAACCCTTATTGGGTTGTACCCCATATGGGCTACCCCACTACAGCCTACACAACATGCAGCATATAAGTTTGACACACACCCATAGGCGAAATGGGGGAAAACAAGAGGTCACAAGACCAGTCAAGAAAAACAAAGCAAGCTCAGGCTGGATCACCAAGTCACCACACAATCTGGGCACAAGCAAATGGCCACAAGGCCAGTTCACATGCAGAGTTATATGAAGCATAACAAGCAGTACAGTGATCAAAATCTAGCAAGTGTAAGCATGCAGGTATAAGCATATAGATCACAGTACAAGCAAAGTCAAGAAGTGAGCAAGTGAGGCCAAGTAGGCACAAGTCCTGGAACAGTACAGAAATACTGATGATTACAAGGCTGAAGTGCCTTGGTGAAAATATCAGCAGTGTTGGCCCGTGAGGCCACGTAAGCAAGATGATGCTGTCCACGCTACTGCAACTCTCGAGCAAGGAAGTAACGCAGAGCAATGTGCTTCGTCCTGGAGGACACAAGGCAATCATGGCCTTGTTGTCGACGTACAGAACTGGAGGAGAACGAGGCGCCTCGCCCAAGTCGGTCAGCAGGTAGGTGAGCCAGCGTAGCTCCTGTGCAGCCATGGCCCCCGCGTAGATCTCTGCCTCACAACTGGAACTGAGAACAGAAGACGAGCGGGTAGACCGCCAAGAAACAGAGCCGGAGCCAAGGCTGAATGTGTAACCCTGTGACGACCGCTGCGTAGCCAAGTCGTCAACCCAAGAAGCGTCTGCGTGTCCAGTGAGAACAACTCGAGCCCGTCCTCCAAGCACGAGCCCCATGCCCAACGTACTACACAAGTAGCGCAACACCCTCTTAGCGGCCTCCCAGTGCTCTGGCCGGTGTCTCCCGGGCACAACGTAGCGTGCAAGGATGCTAAGAGGGTATGCAAGGTCAGGACGAGTGCAAGTCATCGGGTACATGAGGCACCCCGCAAGCTCTGGATATGGGCCTCTCGGCTCTACGGACTCATCAGAAGGCAGAGCTGAGAGCGAGTGACCGGTAGGCAGAGGAGTGGACAGTGGCGAGGAGTACGTGAAGCGGAAGCGCTGAAGGACCTGCTGCACCATGTGTGATTGAGTCAGGGTAATGGTGCGCCGTGCTCCGTCCCGGGTAATCTGCAAGCCAAGATAGCTATGCAGCTCTCCCAGGTCTGTGCACGTGTGTCTCTTCTGCAGCTCCGACTTCACGTGGGTGAGTTCCAGGTGCCACTGACGATGTTCGCCCCAAGTGGGGGAACCTCGTCGACGTAAGTGCCTGTGGACTTACAGGATGCCATCTCTGCGTCCATGGCTGACTACCACTGAGAGGAGTAGGGACCCTCAATCGCCTCTGCGTAAGAGCGCGGGGTCGGGATGTCTGGTGCATCCGGGTCTCTTTCAGGTGCAATCAGCATGGACACGAGATGAGGTATAGCAGCCGCAAAGCACTCAAAATCCTCCTGCCTGTCCTCAGGGACATTCGTGCCAAGAGCACACTCACCCCCAACGGACAGAGGACAGACATACTCAGACTCAGCAACAATACTAGCGGCGTAATCGAGGCGACAGGCAGCAGCAAAGTCAACAAGCTCAGAAACAAGGGCAGACGCAGCAGTGAACTCAAACGAAGGCTCAGTGACAACAGTGGCGAGCAGACGCATGACAGTAGGGCTGGCAGCACGAAGTAAGTCAGACTCCGGGTCCGGATCGTCAGTAAGGGAGGACGCAGGAGGAGAAGGCAGAGGGACACGCAGTGGAACAGAGGAAGGACGAAGTGCCATCTGGTGCGTGCCGGGGACAGGAGGAGGACGCTCATACGGAACACGACGCCTAGTGTGGAGAGCGCGAACAGGCGACGCGTTCAGTGTAAGGAGAAGGAGCCGGCAGTGGAGAGTCTGGCTCTAGCTGCGATTGCGGCTGGGCAGGCTGTGGACACAGTAAGGGAAGAGTGGGACCAGTAGAAGGTGGGAGACCAAGAACCTGCTAAAGTAGCGGAACAAAGTACGGTCGCGGCCGCATAGCGCCTCCAGAACCAGCTCCGACAGCACCAGCACCCCCAGGGCCAGCACCTCCAGCTCTAGGGCCTCCAGCTCCAACACCTGTAGCACCACCAGCTCCAGCAGCTCCAGTACCTGTAGCACCACCAGCTCCAGCAGCTCCAGTACCTGTAGCAGCACCAGCTCCGGCAGCACCCCCAGCTCCAGCAGCTCCAGTACCTCCAGTAGCTCCAGCTCCAGCAGCTCCAGTACCTCCAATACGAGCACCTCTGGGACTAGCGGCTCTAGCACCTCCAGCAGCTCCAGCGCGTGTAGTACCTCCAGCTTCAGGGCCTCCAACAGCAGGCCCCTCAGCTCCAGCAGCACCACTCCGGAGGCTCCAGCGCCGAGCAAACCACTCGCGCAGCTGCAGTGGAGAGAGGGGCTCCCACCGTGACAAGACACCCGAAGGACCTCCACGCTCAGAACACCCGGTTCAGCAGCCCCAAGCCTAGTACCCCCAGGCTCCGCACGCTCAGGCTCAGCACCCCTAGGCTCCGCACGCTCAGTCTCACCACCCCCAGGCTCCGCACCCTCACACTCAACAACCCCAGGCTCAACACCCCCAGGCTCCGCACGCTCAAGCTCAGCACCCCCAGGCTCCGCACACTCAGGCCCAGTACCCCGAGGCCCCGCACCCGCAAGCTCAGCACCCCCAGACGCAGCACCCCTAGCAGCATCAGAGTCGACAGCTACACTGAACGAAATAATTGTCCATATGTTCATGTTTCAAGACATGAACGGGCATTAGTGGCCATGGTGATTAAGCCTTAATAACTGGACCACATGAGGTTAAAGCCTGAAGGGTTGTACATCTAAACACGCTGCATGTTGGCCATAAACTCGGTTAAACAAGCAGTGAATATAGAAATAGGCAAATACTAGCATAAGGACAGTTTTTTACAATTACAGTCACACATGCAAAGCAAGCAGAATCTAGTACTTGGTCCAGCGACCCTTGGCCTTGAGCACAGCCCGCACACGCCTAGGCATGCTGTCGATCAGCTCACTGCACCAAGCCGCAGGGATTTTCTCCCATTCCACTTGTACTCTGTCCCATAGCTCGAGAATGCCTGCAGGGGGGTGGGGGTAAGCAAGCAGCTGCTTCTTCAAGTAAACCCACAGATGTTCTATGGGGTTGAGGTCCGGACTAGATGCTGGCCATGGGAGCACAGAGTACGGCTGCTCGGCAAGGTAAGTTTTGACCATCTTGCATGTATGCTTCGGGTCATTGTCATGCTGGAACACAACGGTCTCGGGATCAAACTCGTAATGCTCAATAGTCTGCTGCAGCTCATCCTGCAGGATTGAACGGTACAACTCGCCGTTCATTCTTCCCTTTATCTTGCACATGAAACCCGCGCCGTTGTATGTCATGCACCCCCAAATCATGATGGAGCCGCCGCCATGTTTGACGGTCTGTTTCACATGGTGCGGCTCCATGTGACAGTCCTCCCTAATCCAGGCCCAACTACGGCCGTCGCTACTAAACCGGCATATCTTCGTTTCGTCGCTCCACACCACACGTTTCCAGTCGTCGATCGTCCAGTGCTGATGGTCCTTGGCCCACTGTCTGCGGTCCTTGACATTTTTCGCCGATAATCTAGGCTTCGACGGCTTTTCTACCGCCCTAACTCTGTGCCGCTTGAGAGTGTTTCGCACGGTGGCGCCCGTGACACTGATGCCGTGCGATGAGGAGATCATTCCCGCTGCCGCCTCGGCGGATTTCGATTCACCAGACACTATCGACCTTATAACTATCCTCGCGATTTGCTCTGGTAACTTGCGCGGCCGACCAGGTTTCACCGGGGACGGCACTAGCTCGTCGAACGTTTTCGGACCGAGGTGGCGGAGGAGCTCGTCATGAACTGCAGACTTTGAAACTCCCAACTCCTGCGCGATTTGGCGGTAACTACGCCCCTCCGCAATTCGCTACATGATCCGCTTCTGTTTCTCCTCGCTAAGGCGCTTCATGCTGCGGGGGTGTTAGCGCTACTCATAAATCGTAGTATCCGCCCGTAATCTCCTGTGTACCTAATTACTCTAGATCTAACAGCGCACCAAATAAGGAGCGGGACATTTCGGAAAGATTTGTCCGTGTGGGGTGTCGAGAGGGAAGAGCTGACTCGTTAGAGCAAGAGGTTTTGTGGGGACTATAGGTAGCCTACACAAACTCGTAACAGTCAAACCTAAACCCTGTATGCAATATGCTTATTACAAAACTTGTTAAGGCCCCAATTGGGTGGAAGTTATCATACATTTCGAATGCATAAGGACAATATTTTCGTTCAGTGTACCTCGACAGGCTCGACAGGGTCTACCTGGGACACCCTTGAGGGAGCAGGACTTTGAGGGGGGACGGCGTCTACCGGAGGAGGACATGGTGCGAGGAAGAGCGGCGGAGGCGGGAGAGGGGCAGTGCGGTAGGGGAAGAGACGGTAAAAGGGAACCAACTTGTCAAACATGACGTCCTGAGAGGGCAGGACACGGCACGAGGTGGGGTGGTAAAACTGCCAGCCAGGCTCGTCAAGGGGAAAGCCGAGGAAGACACAGGGAACGGCGCGGGAGGAGAGCTTGTCTGCGGAAGTATCGCGGACAAAAGCACGACATCCCCAGACCCAGAACACCAACGCATCGCCAACCTCTCCCATCCAACGCAGTGTCGGCGAGGTCTGCGGCAAGGAGACACGGGGCCAGAGGTTGAGCTGATGCGCAGCGTACCGGACCGCAAACGGCCACAGAAAATGGGGGGCAGCCGCATGGATCACGGAGGTACGAGCGACCTCCATGACTAAGCCAATGCGGCGCTCAACAATCCCATTCTGCTGCGGAGAGGCCGGAAGCATGAAGTCTGGCGAATGCCCTCCCCACGACAAAATTCCCGCAAGAGGTCGGAGGAAAACTCACCACCTCTGTCAGAGTGCAGACGCAGGACGGGAAGGTCCGTCTCGAACCGCTCGCGGAGCTGGAGATGAACATCATGAGGTCAGGGACCTCCCCCTTGCTGCGCAAGGAGAAGACCGTGGTGTAACGCGTGTAGTTGTCGACAACCAGCAGAAAGTACCGCTCGCGGCCCTGTCCACGGACGCGGGCTAGGCCCCACACGTCCATGTGGAGAGTCTGCAGGGGAGCAGTCGTCGATGGGAACGAGGAGGAGTGAGGAGCGGCGCGCCGCCGCCCCTCGACACAGGGAAGATAGGGAGGCGCAGGTGAGGGTGGGAGGGGAGGCAGAGACCTGGGAAGATCAGAGACAAGGAGATGGGAGTGCATGCCACGGAGGCGTGCCACGGAGGGGTGACCAAGGCGGTGGTGCCAAACGAGCAGGGGGGCGCAAGCTGACCTGACGTAGACGTAGACGCAGCTACCAGAGGAGGCGTAGTAGTCAGTGTGTACAGACTCGACCCAGGCCGACGGGTGAACGTGGCCAGGTGCCTGCCAATCCTGGAGCACGTACAAGGCGCCACACGCTGTCCTCCAGGGGTGAAGGTATCAACCCACTCATCCTGAAGGACAGCGTTGCTCACCAAGTTCATAGAGAACGAGGGGAGGTGGAGACCTGACAGTGAGCCAGACGGAACCGCCGGACACGGCAGAATAGTGGAGGAACGTGGAAGGACTGGGCGCTCAGAGGGGTCAGCCAGAGAGACAGCAACAGGTGCAGAGAGCGGTGTGAATGTGGTACTTTCGCGAAAGAAACAGCGTGAAGCACCTGAGTCAAGCATGAACGTGTGCAAGGCCGCAGCAGACGCATTACCAGAGAGAGCAGACTCACCAGCACCTAGAGCAGCAGACTCACTAGCACCTAGAGCAGCAGCCTCTATACCTGGGTCCGGCAGCATACAAACAAAACAGTCACCCTCAGCACTAACAGTCAATGTATACATGGCAGAAAGGATAGCATCATAATCAAGAGCAAAGATGTCCACACCCTGCCTAAGCAGCTCTGCCCAGCGGGGGAGCTCAGCCGCGTCAGGAAACTCTGTGCGGAAGGCGTCGGTAAGACAAGAGAAGCAGCGGTACTGGGTGTGGAGCTTCCCGCATGTCTGACCAGAGCGATCACCTGTGCGAATGACATACGGGCAGGGACCACTACCCCCAGGCGCCCCACGCTAAGCAAACCACTCATGTAGCTCCTAGGGCCCTGCCCCTGTTCCCGCACGAGGTGGTTATCGCTACTTCCTTGTTATCGTCGATGACCACTCTCGCTACGTCTCTGTTCACCTCCTCCACACTAAGGCTGCGGTTCCAGAGGTCCTCATGGCGTGGGTTAAACAGGCACAGACCGCCTTTGACCGCAAAGTCAAGCGCTGTGAGGATCTAGGATCGAGCTCAGAAAAGAGAATGTGAATTTAATGATCACCTGGGTACAACACGAGGCTATAAATATGCTCGACACAAGGCCCCGTAACCAGGTGTTACGCGAAGGTTCCGCGGGTCGCGAAGCGTCCCGAACAGATCCTTCCCGAATTCGGTAGAAGGCAATTCGGTGGCAACCGAAGAGCCAGAATTCGGTGCACGCAACCTAGCTCGGTGCTATAACTATAATAAAATATAGGAAATCACCTAGCCTAGGAAATCAAGCAATTCATGCATGCATATAATTCTCCTATGCTAGAAATAGCATAATAAAGTAAAGGCAAGCAAGCATAGCTGGCATAAGCCGTCGTACTCTCACAAGAGCACGCGGCGGCGAGCGGCGCGCGGGTAGGGCAGGGCACGCGGCGGCGGGCGGCGCGCGGGCAGGGCAGGGCGCGCGGCGGCGGGCTGCGCGCGGGCAGGGCAGGGCGCGCAGCGACGGGCGGCGCGCGGGCAGGGCAGGGCGCGCTGCAGCGGGCGGCGCGCGGGCAGGGCAGGCCGCGCTGTGGCGGGCGACGTGCGGGAAAGGCGGCACGGTGCGGCGCGCGGGCAGGGCAGGGCAGGGCGTGCGCAGGCAGCGCGACGCAGGGCAGGGCAAGGCAGTGCGGCGCTAACACGGCGGCGTGACGAGTGGGGTAACGCTACTCGGTGGGCCCTAAAAAAACTGTCCTAGGCTAGGACCTGCTCTGAAAACATGTCAGAAGTACGAACGAGAATGTGTGAACTAGCAGCATGCATGAGTACAAGTAGTAAACCCTGATTGGGTTGTACCCCATATGGGCTACCCCACTACAGCCTACACAACATGCAGCATATAAGTTTGACACTGGCTTGCTCAACCAGCAGTCGTTTTCCACTTGCTGCTACCCGAAAACTTCGCGCACTGTGACGCCGCATGTCACTTGCCGAAGACGTCCAAAAGCTCGTGCGCAACAGGGCGAATACGCCCGACACCACTTGCCGCACGAAGCAGTTCCGATTTATTCGCGCGTAGTTGACGACCACGTGAAGAACGTCAACTCGGACCACGTTCCGCCAATTTGTGACGTTGCGCCGACGACGATCCTGCCAACGTCAGCCGCTACACAGAATCAATTCCGAAAATTACGACAACTAGCACTGTTAACTCCCGCATTAAATGCGACAACAGCCAAAGCTGTCCGCCACCCGGGGGGAGGGAGGTCGCGGTCCATCTCGACCGTCGAGGTTTAGGATTCGTCGGTGCCGCAGAAGCGCCTTTGAAATTCATGGCCGCTAGGAGCATCTACCCGTTCTCCTCGCCGACTACTGCGCTGCTCCTGTCACCACGGCATCCTTCCCTGTACTCTCCCCCCTCCCCCCCCCCCCCCCCCCCCCCCTCTCCCCGATGTCAACTCGCACCACAAACCGCCAATTTCTGACGTTGCGCCGACGACGATCCTGCCAACGTCAGCCGCTACACAGAATCAATTCCGAAAATTACGACAACTAGCACTCTTAACTCCCGCATTAAATGCGACAACAGCCAAAGCTGTCCGCCACCCGGGGGGAGGGAGGTCACGGTCCATCTCGACCGTCGAGGTTTAGGATTCGTCGGTGCCGCAGAAGCGCCTTTGAAATTCATGGCCGCTAGGAGCATCTACCCGTTCTCCTGGCCGACTACTGCGCTGCTCCTGTCACCACGGCATCCTTCCCTGTACTCTCCCCCCTCCCCGATGGGTCATACATTCTACAAAGCGGGGTGAGCTAGGAAACTAGCTATGATACCAAGTGTTATGAGTTGTACTAAACAGAGTGCGCGAAAGACTTTATAACGGATGAATTACAGAATGACGATTGAATGAACAAGGCAAGCATTTATATGGCGAATACGTGCTAGGTGAGAACCTCGTAACGTGCGAGGGTTGGATGTGTCGCGATTGGTGCGGGGCGACTCGGTAGTGGTTCGGACCGAAATGTAGGCCGAACCTGAAACTGATGCTAAGTGCTCTGGGCAGTCCTCGCTAGGAGCAGACTCAGTAATGAATTGTATATTCATTACAAGTCGTGTCTCAATCCTGATGGTAACTTGGTCCACTGCTGGTGACGAACTCAAGATTCCGCTTCATTTCGCGCCAATATTCACCAATCAGGGCAGATCCATTTTGCCTTAAAGGCCAAAGCCCGAATTACTCAACACTGGTCAACTAGAGCAAAACTAGGCTCGGCGCAGCCCATGAAAGGTTCGGAACAAAAGCGAAGGGTTTGGTTCTCGAAACAAACGCACGAAAAAAAACGGAATTTCGCAACGCGAATTGCGAGAGCAGCTTGGACAAACCCCGGCGCACTACCACTGCCAAATTGCAACCTTTGGGCCATACTGTCATCACTTTCTGCTGCAGCAGCCGAAATCACTCGACCATTAGAACACACGATAGACGCCTAATCTATCTCTGCTCCTAGCCTGTTCTATGCATACAATGCAAAGGCAGAGGAGGAGAGAAAGAGGCAGGTGGGGAGAGAAAGAGGCAGGTGGGGAGAGAAAGAGGCAGGTGGGGAGAGAAAGAGGCAGGTGGGGAGAGAAAGAGGCAGGTGGGGAGAGAAAGAGGCAGGTGGGTAGAGAAAGAGGCAGGTGGGGAGAGAAAGAGGCAGGCGGGCAGGGAGGGAGGCGGGTGGGAACGAAGGATGCAGGAGGGGGAGGAAGGCAGGCGGGGAGAGAGGGAGCAAGGAGGGGTTGTCACGTTCGGTTCCCGCCGCTCGTGAGGCTGTAAACATAGGGGAAACGTGGACACCATGCAGTTGTGAATGGATTTAACACATGCTGCACTGTATTGCCTGTGGTCCGCTCGAGTAGCAGGGCGGTGCTGCAGGGTTCATTGAGCAGCCAGTGCGAGATGGGGTGAACGTCCTTGGGCATGGGGCTGCCTGTGCTGGCATCAGCAGCATGATCTGTGCGTGGACTGAGGGGGGCGTGTGGAGACAGCGAGGAAAGTGGTGAAGGGAGAGGGGAAGGGGAAGTCGGGTTTTAGGGTGCAGGTGCTGTGACGGTGTGCAGGTGCTGTTACCCTGTCATGCTCCCACCATGTGCACTAGACTGTGGAGGGGAAGGGGGGAAGCAGAGGGGGAATAGACTCTGTCCTGAACGCAGCGGGGTGAGGGGAAGTAGCGGGGCGGGAATAAATGGGCAGCAGGAAGGGCGAGGAGCGCACTGGCAGAAGTGGCAGCAGACGGGAGAGCAAAGTGGGGTGGCGGGCATGGCAGTGAGAGCAAGCATGGCAGTGAGAGCAAGCATGGCAGTGATAGCAAGCATGGCAGTGAGAGCAAGCATGGCAGTGATAGCAAGTATGGCAGTGAGAGCAAGCATGGCAGTGAGAGCAAGCATGGCAGTGATAGCAAGCATGGCAGTGAGAGCAAGCATGGCAGTGATAGCAAGTATGGCAGTGAGAGCAAGCATGGCAGTGAGAGCAAGCATGGCAGTGAGAGCAAGCAAGGCAGTGATAGCAAGTATGGCAGTGAGAGCAAGCATGGCAGTGAGAGCAAGCATGGCAGTGAGAGCAAGCATGGCAGTGGGAGAAAGCAAGGCAGTGAGATGAAGCAAACAAGCAGGCACATGGAAAAGCATGCACATGGACAAGAGTGGGCATAGGCCAGCACACTCATCAACATGCGTGCACATAGACATGCATGCGCATAGACATGCATGCACATAGACATGCATGCACATAGATATGCATGCACATAGACATGCATGCACAAAGCAGAGCATGCACGTGGACATGCAGCCACCCACGCACCCACCCACCCACCCACCCACCCACCCACCCACCCACCCACCCACCCACGCATCCACCCATCCACGCACCCACCATCAATGGATAAAAGCTGACGGTGATGTGTGTAGTAGCGTGCGAAATTGGGGCGATGTGCGCGCCACAGAGGTGCCACGTGATAGCGCGGCGACCGATGGCATGCTAGCAGGGCGCGCGCCTGGTGGTGGGGAGGGGGATGGGGAGGGGGATGTGAGGGGATGCAGATAGAAGGAGGTGGGGGGAGTGCATTGGCCTGAATGGACTGTGGCGGGAGGGGGACATAAGGGCGCGTGAAATGTCGGGGTTGAGCAAAGTGGGGCGGCGGGCGAGGAGACCCTGCAGGGATGCAGGGAAGGGGACATGGGGAAGAAGGGAAGGGGACATGGGGAAGAAGGGAAGGGGACATGGGGAAGAAGGGAAGGGGACATGGGGAAGAAGGGAAGGGGACATGGGGAAGAAGGGAAGGGGACATGGGGAAGAAGGGAAGGGGACATGGGGAAGAAGGGAAGGGGACATGGGGAAGAAGGGAAGGGGACATGGGGAAGAAGGGAAGGGGACATGGGGAAGAAGGGAAGGGGACATGGGGAAGAAGGGAAGGGGACATGGGGAAGAAGGGAAGGGGACATGGGGAAGAAGGGAAGGGGACATGGGGAAGAAGGGAAGGGGACATGGGGAAGAAGGGAAGGGGACATGGGGAAGAAGGGAAGGGGACATGGGGAAGAAGGGAAGGGGACATGGGGAAGAAGGGAAGGGGACATGGGGAAGAAGGGAAGGGGACATGGGGAAGAAGGGAAGGGGACATGGGGAAGAAGGGAAGGGGACATGGGGAAGAAGGGAAGGGGGGGGGAAGGAAGGCGATTATTAGCGGGAGGGATAAGAGGGAGTAGGGGGAGAATACGTAGGGTGACTTGTGTGCGAGGTGGGAAGGGAGGCGGGAGGGAAGGCGAGGTCGACGAGCAGTGGATGGCAGGGCGACGGGGAAAGCATGCGCGACGGAGAGAGAAATGACGGGGAAAGCGAGCGCGACGGAGAGTGAATTGACAGGGAACGCGTGGGCGACGGGGAGAGAAATTGACGGGGAGAGCAGCGGACGAGCGGAAGGGAGGGGGACGAGACGAACGGACGGCGACGGAACAGAAGCGCGGGCGACGGGAAGGGTAGGCGACGGGAAGGGAAGGCGACGGGAAGGGAGGCAGAGGGGAAGGGAGGGCGACGGGAAGGGAGGGCGACGGGAAGGGAGCGCGACGGGAAGGGAGAGCGACGGGAAGAAGAGAGGGCAACCGGCGGATCTTACGCGGCAGCAGCAGATTGCCCGCGAAGAAGTTGAGATCGCGCTGCGATGGTGGGTAGGTGCGCGCTAGCGCGGAAATTGGAAAGCACGGCGCTGCTGGCCCCCTTGATTCATCTCAGTCGGAATCAAGTTTCACTGCGACTGTTGGGGGGGCAAGGGAAGTTATGAAGGGAGCGGCTGCACTGTGGAGTGAGTTATTCAATCTAGGTTTGACTGGATATTCGGCATAGCAGATGTAAGGACTGGTTAGACATATCGCCGTCTGCCGGCAACAACCCTCGCCCTTCCCCTTTCGACCTCCGCCCCCGCGCTACCATCCCTCCGGCCCGGCCTACAGCGCCCGATAGATCTCTCAACGAGGCCCGTTCCGCCGTGCGCGGAACCACGCACTACTGCGCGTGCCTGACGCCCTCTCCTATCCGCCGTACGCCGCGCCTGGCTCGTCCACGGGACTATATCCCCCAACCACCTTGTCTCTGCCAGGAAATGTCCTCTGCGCGTTTTCCACTTCCGCCGTTCTTTGTCGCGGCGCTCGGCAAAAATACTCAGATTGCGGGGTTTCCTCTCATCGGTAAAGAGATTGGGAATAGTGGGAGAGCATGGGCAGAAACTGACGTCGATTTGGAAACCCGAATTACAAGCACGTAGGCTGGGCTTTCCTAATGGCCTACCCCCGCGTGCTCGTATTTTCGACGGGGATGTGCTGCAAAACTCATTTTGGGCTTGTCGAAACTCGCACAGGCCAACGCATTTTTTTTTTTTGGGTTGCGAAGCAACCTATTACGATCGATTTGGCCAGTTTTTTTTTTTCACATTTTCACATTTTATTTATTTAAAATAAAATATGAAAATAAAAAAAAACTGATTTTCCTAATTGATAGCTACGGAAACTGTAGGAGGTCCTGTCTAGTTCAATTATACTAACGTGGTGGTACCGATTTTTTTAGACAACTAGGTTATTTCTGTGATTTACTTGGCTGTGATTTACTACCATATAATATGCACATAATATGATGAGATGAATACAATTATCGGTGAATGTAGATGAATAGATTGATATTATATGAAATATATTGTGTATGATATGATACGATATGATAAATGATAAATGCATGCCTTATGTTCGATACGAATAATGCTTACATATTACTGACAATCTATGATGCATATTTATAATGATAGAGATGCGTGAAAGCTAACGACCCAAAAACTATGCTACCACATCCCCCGCCTAGCATGTCGGGGAGTTGATAGCATAATCTTTGAACAATCAGCAGTCACATGAGACAACACAATCTGTGAACTCCAAAAAGATGGTCAACTCTATCATCTCCAGTTCAAGTGGGCTCCCGACAAGCGCGCCAATGAACCTTTTGGTAAAGATGATAGAGCCGATTCACCTTTTTAAAATTCAAAGACATGCATTGTTATTGCAATGATGGATGAATGCACACTCAGACAAGCAAACACATTCACAACAACCAAACGCATGCACAACAAAAAAACGAGCCGAAAACCCACGATAAGACATACGGTAAAAGATGCAAAACAAAATAAAGATGGCAATATGGGAAATCCTATAAGTGACAACTACAAATTGTCCAGATTGCACTCGTCTTCTTGATCAGCAAAACTCCTGAAAACAAAAACAAAGTAGATAAAGAGAAAAAGAAATCATAGAAAAGTGGTAAATATAAATAATCAGGACCAAGAGAGAGGGAACATGAGAGAGAGAGAACGAGAGAACAAGAACGAGAAAACGAGAGAGAAAGAGAACGAGAGAGAGAGAACGAGAGAGAGAGAGAACGAGAGAGAGAGAGAACGAGAGAACAAGAATGAGAAAACGAGAGAGAAAGAGAACGAGAGAGAGAGAGAGAACAAGAGAGAGAACGAGAGAGAGAACGAGAGAGAGAGAACGAGAGAGAGAGAGAGAGAGAACGAGAGAGAGATCGAGAGAGAGAGGACGAGAGAGGGAGAACGAGAGAGAGAGAGATCGAGAGAGAAAGAAAACGAGAGAGAACGAGAGAGAGAGAACGATAGAGAGAAAACGAGAAACGAGAGGGAGAGAACGAGAGAGGGAACGAGCGAGAGAGAACGAGGGTGAACGATCGAGAGCGAGAGCGAGAGTACGAGAGTGAAATAACGAGAGAGAGAGAGAGAGAGAAGAGAGAGAGAACGAGAAAACGAGGGAGAACGAGAGAACGAGAGAAAGAGAGAACAAGAGAGAGAGAGAGAGAGAACGCGAGAGAGAGAGAGAAAACGGGAGAGAAAGAACGAGGGAGAACGAACGAGAGAACGAGAAAGAACTAGACAACGAGAGAACGAGAAAGAGAACGAGAAAGAGAATGCTCCAACCTAATAATTTAACTCTCTGAACATAATTGTTAATAATCATGTCAAATTTCAATTAAGGAAGAGGAATAAATCAAGAAACAGCGTACGGAAGAAGACAAAAGTAAGAGCAAGAGCTGAAAAGAGCAAGCAAGTAGAATGTAAATCGAAATAAAGGAGAGAAGAAGATGGGAAGAAGTGGAGAGAAGGAGAGGGAAGGAGAGAACAAAAGTACGGTGCATAACCTAGGAAGAAAGCGAGGTTAAGAAACAAAAAACGTCTAGATCTCGTTTAAAAAAAAACAACTCTCAACCAAATGAGCTAAACTAGAACCCACTCTCAACTAGAATGAACTTAAGAATAGAGAGAATGAGGCTTACCTTAACTAGGAGTTATAGTCTGAGTGGTGTGAGTGGCGTGAGTGGCGTGAGGGACGGGGAGAAGTTAGAGTAGTCTGACTAGGTGGAAGAGAAACGGAGCAAAAAGACATGTGACGAAACCCTAGAATGGGACGTTTTTATTGAATTTAAGGTCGATAAAGTTCTACGCCACTACAAACACGGATTGTATAGCACAGCTCTGTCGAAGCCGCGTTTCATCGCGAAGGTTGGGAGTTCGAGTCTGGTCATGGACATTGTTTGGTAAAATAAAGCTTTTCCTTTCTGTAGCTTTTTTTGTTTCAGATTTTCAGTCACCCTAAAACCAAATTATGAACACAACAAGAATAACTTACCCTAAACAACCACACCCATCTGTTATGTACACCCTTTCATTTGTATACTCCCATATTATATGAAACATGTATCTATGAATAGCAATGATTCAGCAAATATCAAAGTCATGTTACGATATTATATAATTCTCACTATAGATCAGATGTATCTAAAAATAACAGTGTAATGTTGCTTCGCAACCCTAAGAAGATTTCGTCGCCTCTTGTTTTTTTTTTTTTTTTTTTAGAACGAGTTTGCACTATACCAACGCCAACGCATGGTAACCAAGCAGGTGCGGAACCCTCAACGTGGTTCGGCTAAAAAGGTGCGGGAGGCACAGTTTCACCAGTTTGCTTTTGACTTTGCAATTCGGGCTTTGGGCTTTAAACCATGTCAACACTGAGGAGAGGATACACCATCGAGTGGGCCTTTCAGCGATCTTGCTGGACTGCAATTGGTCGTCTCGTGGCCCTCGATTGTTTCTGCTTCTCCCCCATCATCTCTCCCCCTTCCCCTCACACGCGCTTTCCAAGGTGCCTATCACAGCCGATGCTCTAGTGATTGTTTGCCACAATTCACTCTAGGCCAGACGCGTCAAGATAGCTGGGCATGTGCTGGTTCTTTTTTGGCATCTCCGATGACGGGATAGATCTGCATTGCGCTGGTTAGGCTTGTTATTGGAACCGGAGGAGGCGGAGGAGCGGGATGTCGGGATGGTCGAGTCCCGTGTTTCGGGAGTCGCTGGAGGCGCTCGAGGACCCGCACACCAGGAGAGGGTCCTTGGCCGCTCTCAGGTACTGCCGTGCCGCTAATGCCACTGCCATGCCGTTTGTGAACTCCTGTCAGCTTCCACTTGAGCTCGCAATTTTATTGCATCCTCGTTCACCGAGATCCATTTCCGTTGATGGCAGGCGAACGGTCAAAGACGTGGCTCCGGAGGTGATGCCGCGGCTGCTGCACCACGTGGCGGAGACGACTGTGCGCCACACCAGCAGCAAGCGATATGCTGGTGAGAAGGGCGAAACATGCATCACGTACGGCCGTGTCGCGTCGTTGCAGCTTGCTGCGCGAGCGAATGGATCACAGCACAGTCCGTACGACTGATGGGTTTGCGTTCACCACTGATGGCTCACTGTAGCAAGAGAGGTAGATCATTCATTGCCGGCTGAGCGTGGCGAGAAAGGTACGGCATGCGACACGTCAGAAACAGAACCCACAAGAGGTGCGCGTTGCTTGCGCGTTGCTTGCGCGTTGCTTGCGTGCTGGCAGTGTCGCTGTTCGCAGAGTGTGCGCGCACGTACGGGCAGCAGATGGCGCTGCACGTGCCCAAGGTCATGACGGCGCTCGTGCGCGCCCTCGCCGCGGGCGCCGCCGCCGCCAACGGCAGCAGCATGGCGAGCAGCGGTGGAGCGGCGGCAGCGGCAGGAGGCACGCCGGGCGGTGGCGGCGGCAGGAGCGCGGCGTCGCTGCACGCGGCGTGCGCGGACGTGGTGGTGGAGATGGCCACGCACTGCGTCGCGCCCCCCCACGACCCCACTGCCGACTCCGCAGCCGCGGCGGAGACTCAGATAGGTGCGCTTCCCGCTGGCGAGGCAGTGCACGTGCGGGGTCGTGCAGGTTCCCACCCATTCCCCATGCTCTCTCATCCCACTGCCACGCTCTTCTGTTCCGATTTGTTCCATGATACGAGTGGCAGTGCCTTGCCTTGATACATTCGTGTTTGCCTCTGAACCGCCGTGGCTGTGGCCGTGCGTGTGTGCGCAGTGCTGGCGGCCATCTGCGACCCGCTCGCAGCGGAGCTGGCAGAGCAGCACCACCGCCACGTGCAGCAGCACCACGCACCGGGGGCAGGCGGGGGCGGAGGGGGCGGGGCGGTGGCAGCAGGGGGCGCGGAGCATGACGCGCTGGCGGGCGCGGCCAGGTGCCTGCTGGCGCTGGTGCAGGCGGGCAAGTGGAAGCAGGCGAGTGTGGGAGGGCGGACTGATTGAGGCTGTGCATTGCGCTAGATGTGTGGCAAGCGGAATCCAAAGCAGCGTCCCTCTCTGCCTGCTGTCATCCGCCTTCCTTCACCCTGCTCTGCACTCATCTCACGGGAGTTGACTGAATCTATTCTCACTGTTCTCTTCGCGTGCACATACAATCAGCCTTTTGTGAGTGTGTGTGTGTGTGTGTGTGTGTGAGTGTGTGTGTGTGTGTGAGTGTGTGTGTGTGTGTGTTTGTTTGTTTGCAGATGTGTGTGTGTGTGTGTGTGTGTGTGTGTGCGTGCACGTGTGTGTGTGTGCGTGTGCACGTGTGTGTGTGTGCGTGTGCACGTGTGTGTGTGTGCGTGTGCACGTGTGTGCGTTCATGGTGCATGGCCAGCAGGTGCCCAAGGAATCACAGGAGGGGGCGTTCAAGGCGCTCACAGCAGCGCTGGGCGGCGTGCACCGCCCGCTAGCGCTGCTGCAGCTGGCATGCGACCTCTGCCACCTCGACGCCTCGCTCGCCAAGGTTGCTGCCTCTGCCACGCGCCATGTGCCTGTGTCTGGTAGCAGTGCACTGCCTTGCAGTGTACGCCCCAAGCTGCGTGTGTCAGCTCCTCTAAGTCCGTGCCAGCGTCCTCTCCACTTGCGTCCTCTCCACTTGCGTCCTCTCCACTTGCGTCCTCTCCACTTGCGTCCTCTCCACTTGCGTCCTCTCCACTTGCGTCCTCTCCACTTGCGTCCTCTCCACTTGCGTCCTCTCCACTTGCGTCCTCTCCACTTGCGTCCTCTCCACTTGCGTCCTCTCCACTTGCGTCCTCTCCACTTGCGTCCTCTCCACTTGCGTCATCTCCACTTGCGTCCTCTCCACTTGTGTCCGCACTCCAGCTGCACTGTGCGTGCCTCTCACTTCCCGTGCATCCCTCCTTTTGTCCGCACCCCTTCCCTCGGTGCCAGTTCCACGCCAAGACGCTGCTGCGG
This sequence comes from Closterium sp. Naga37s-1, assembly GCA_947471745.1. Lineage (NCBI taxonomy): Eukaryota > Viridiplantae > Streptophyta > Zygnematophyceae > Desmidiales > Closteriaceae > Closterium > Closterium sp. Naga37s-1. The sequence goes on from CANJKZ010000964.1 coordinate 158,708, forward strand.
GCGGGCAAGGAGGTGCTGCGGGGGGCGGCGTCCGTGGAGCACCGCCTGTACGCCGTGCGCCTGCTCAAGGACGCCATGCGCAGGTGGGGGGCGAGAGGACGCCATGCGCAGGTGGGGGGCGAGAGGACGCCATGCGCAGGTGGGGGGCGAGAGAGGAGGGCGGGGGGGGGGGGGGGGGGGGTGGGTGGAAGCGCCGGGGGGAGAAGTTGTGGGAGGACATGTGCAGGAGGGGAAAGTGTGTGTGCCTGTCTCCGTCAGAGGCCCTGTGTGCCTGTCTCCGTCAGAGGCCCTGTGTGCCGAGCAGCCCGCACGGGGTTTAAACCGGACGACTACAGCGATGCCTGCCCCACGCGCCCTGCACTCACGCGGTTCATTAGAGTGTCCGCCTGTGCTCGTCTTGTGGCGCCCTTGCAACGCCACAGCATCACCCGGGCAGCCACACTGTGCAACTCTGCTCTTCGCCTCCATTACTTCGATCTGCCTGCATTTATCCACGGAAGCTCCTTTCTCCCCTTGGTCTCTAATTTCCAAGCCCTCGTGCACTGGCCTCCTGATGCCCCCCCGTGCCCCCAGCAGCTGCAGCGCGGCAGTGTTTCAGGCGGAGCTGAGGGACGTGGTGGCGCTGCTGCGGGAGGCCGCCAACCACCCCAAGCTCAAGCCCGACGCGCTCGCCGCTGGCAAGGCCATCCAGGACAAGAAGGTGCGCCCCTGCGCTGGCAGGACAAGAAGGTGCGCCCCTGCGCTGGCAGGACAAGAAGGTGCGCACCTGCGCTGGCAGGACAAGAAGGTGCGCCCCTGCGCTGGCAGGACAAGAAGGTGCGCCCCTGCGCTGGCAGGACAAGAAGGTGCGCCCCTGCGCTGGCAGGACAAGAAGGTGCGCCCCTGCGCTGGCAGGACAAGAAGGTGCGCCCCTGCGCTGGCAGGACAAGAAGGTGCGCCCCTGCGCTGGCAGGACAAGAAGGTGCGCCCCTGCGCTGGCAGCACATGTGGCCGCCTGCGGCATGCGTTCATTCAGAGCGATTAGGCGTTGCCGCTTGCACTGCCTGCCTGCATGCTGGGCACAAGACAGGCACACAGGGCGAGGCGGTCGCTCTCTGTCTCCTCATTTCTCTTATCGCCCTCCCGGCCCCACACGCCCCGTGCGCCCATCAGAAGCACTGCCCCAGGCCAGGCGCCACGTCCTCAGCCAGCAAGGCAGCAGCGCGCTGGCGCCCCGACACTGCCCCGCGCGCGCCACACGCCCACCCCGCGGACGGGCCTCGCCATGCCACGCCTGGTGCGGGCAGCAGCAGCAGCAGGAGCCCAGCGTGGATGGGTGGTGAGAGCGACGAGAGCAAGGTGGGTGAGGGGCGACAGCACGGGTGGCAGCAGGAGAGGCGGGCAGAGGGCGAGGGAGAGGGAGAGGGCCCCACGTCGCCCACGCACTCAGCTGCATCCTCCTCCGCTGCCCGCACCGCGCCCCTCGCCATTGCCCCTGCCGTGCCTGCGCTCGCTGCTGCACGAGCTGCCTCACAGCCATCGGAGCCTCCTCCACGCGACCCCACGCTCTACTTCACCCCCCTGCCCGCCCTGCCCCACCACGCCTCCTCTCTGCACTCCTCCACACACGCAGCAGCAGCGGCAGCAGAAGCGGAAGCAGGGGGGGCGCAGGGAGCAGCGGCGTCAGAGGGGAGTTGGGCGTTCCAGAGTCCGCCAGGGCAGTTCACGGCCTTCCAGGCGCGGGGCACCGCCACCTTCACCACCACGGCGGTGCACGGCAGCGCCCTCTCCGCCACGCCGCCCCCCTCCGCGCCCTACTCCGCGCGCTCGCCCGCCTCCCTCTCACACCTCGGCCCCTCGCCCTCCCTCTACCTCGGCCCCGGCGGTTCCACTCAAAGGAAAGCTTTTGTCTCCCCGGGCCCGGACCATGGTGTGGCCAGTGAGAGCCCGGACGACATGCGGTCAGTGCGGCGGAGGGTGTTTGAGGAGGAGATGGGGGCGAGGGATGTGCCCCGCAGCACTGTCTCACCTGACCCCGTGCCCTTTGGCTCCGCTGGCCAGTCGTTTGACTCGAATATAGTGCCACATGAGTTGCGTGAGCACGCAGCACACGAGGCATGGAGGGGCCCGGGGGGGAGAGGAGCCAGAGTGGTGGGGCATGGGGAGCAGGAGAATGCCGGCGCTGGGGGCAGCGGGCACAAGGCCATGGGGCGGGCTGCTGCTGCCAACGGTGCTGGCAACGGTGGGCGGGAGTGGAGCCCCACGAGTGAGAGCAGCAGGGGCAACGCAAGGAGCAGCCTGTCGCCCAGCACGAGTGGCGAGGGCCGTGAAGCGGTGCGAGGAGGCAAGGCCAGGTCGCCACACAGCCGCGGCAACTCGCCCCTCTACGAGCTCGCTGCTGCCTTCGTGCGCGCCCGCAAGTCGCCCGACCTCTCTGGCAGGCTCAGCACGTTTAGCCTCACCTCCGGCAGCCCTGACCAGCTGGGGGCGTACCGCCTGGGGGGCAGCAGGATGGCGGGGGGGGCGCTGGGCGGTGCTGCTGGTGGGGGTGGCGGCAGAGGGAGCCCCATGCGCATCACTCTCTCAGGTGTGCCCCCATGCGCATCACTCTCTCAGGTGTGCCCCCATCGTGCTTTCATAGGTGCGCGCAACTTGAACATTTGTTTGTTGTTCGTGCGAAACTGCCAGATTGTCTCAGTCGCCCCTCCTTCCCCCTCTGCTCCCTCACCCACCCCCATCCATGAACCACCGTCATCACCGTTTCCCACTCCCTGTGACTGCCCTCTGCCCGCGCCACCACAGACTCTGCCATGGCCCCAGACTCAGCCCATGCGGGGCTCTACTTGGAGCGCTCGCGCCACTTGACCTCGCCCTTGCCCTCGCCGCCCTCGCACTCACAGCCACCAGGCAGCCGGCAGGTGGGCACAGGAGGGGGTGTGGGGAAGGCGTCAGGGCAGGCGGGCTTCCTGCTGCACCTGCCCCCGCATGCCGGCACAGGCGCCAGCGCACAGGGCGCACGCGAGGGCAGCAGCAGCAGGGCACGCGAGGGCAGCAGCAGCGGGGCACGCGAGGGCAGCAGCAGCGGGGCACGCGAGGGCAGCAGCAGCGGGGCACGCGAGGGCAGCAGCAGCGGGGCACGCGAGGGCAGCAGCGAGTGGGAGGGATCATCGGGCTTCTGCCGCCTCATCTCCGACGCTGAGGTGGCCTTCGCGCTCGCCAGCATGCGCGCCACCCACGCGCTCTCCGCCCTCAGGTCTGTGCCGCGCTAGGCCGCACAGCCCTCTCCGCCCTCAGGTCTGTGCCGCGCTAGGCCGCACAGCCCTCTCCGCCCTCAGGTCTGTGCCGCGCTAGGCCGCACAGCCCTCTCCGCCCTCAGGTCTGTGCCGCGCTAGGCCGCACAGCCCTCTCCGCCCTCAGGTCTGTGCCGCGCTAGGCCGCACAGCCCTCTCCGCCCTCAGGGCTGTGCCGCGCTAGGCCGCACAGCCCTCTCCGCCCTCAGGGCTGTGCCGCGCTAGGCCGCACAGCCCACTCCGCCCTCAGGTCTGTGCCGCGCTAGGCCGCACAGCACAGCCCTCTTGTTCTTGCACCTCTCGGGGGCGCTTCCTCTTCCTCATGCTCTCCACCCTTTTCATCCCCGCACCCCGTCCACGCTCCTACCTTTCTGCACTATTTGCCCTTCCCCCCTTATGTCAACAGCCTTGCCTCTCCCCCCATTCTCCTGCCTTGCCCATCAGCAGCAACCCCTCAGGCGGTAGTAAGGACGGCAGCCGCAGCAGCAGCGCCAGCAACGCCCACCGCGCCACGCTCCCCATGGGCTCTGCGCCACCACCGCTGCACCGCACGTCTGAGCCGCCCCCGCCCTCCCACGCCCAGCCCTCCACACCCCTGCTCTTCGCCCCGCCTCCCCCCCTCCCACCCACCATGCAACTCGCCCCGCCCTCCCAGCCCGTGCAGCAGCAGTTGCAAGGGCAGCACAAGAGAGGCTCAGGGCTGGGGCGGGTGCACAAAGGGGATGAGGGAGAGAGTGAGGATGGGCAGGGGGAGGGGCAAGGAGAGGGGCGGGAGGAGGTGAGTGGGTTTGGCGCGAGCTGCCTGTCCCCGCCGGGCAGCATTGGCCGCTGGACGCTGCAGGGTAAGCCGCCCCCGCCCATGGCCCTCTTTATGGACGGGGGGAGTGGCATGACGTCCGCACGGGATAGTTTGGCATCAGGAAGAGGCAGTGCCACGTCAGCGAGGGGCGGAGGGGAGGTGCAGCATGTGGGTGCGTTGCAGTCGCTGTGTGGCAGTGTGCGGGCGAGCAGGGCAGGGGAGACTGCCAGCAAACACCGATATGTGAGCACACCGGGTCCCACCTCTCCCTCTCCTCCTCACGTCTCCCTCTCCTCCCCACCTCTCCCTCTCCTCCTCACGTCTCCCTCTCCTCCCACCTCTCCCTCTCCTCCCCACCTCCCCATCTCCTCCCCACCTCTCCCTCTCCTCTCCACCTCTCCCTCTCCTCCCCACCTCTTCCTCTCCTCTCCGCTGCCCCTCCTTCCCTTGCTCCCAACCTGTCCCTCTCAATTCCACCTGTCCCTCTCATTTCCACCAATCCTTCTGCTTCCCATCGTTCATTTGTCACTCTCCTACTCGTATCGCCCACCAGAGTCCTATCCCTTGCCTTACAATCATTGCTCCTTTTCCACAAAGAGCTATTCTCCCCACGTTTCCCTTCCGTTGATCCCTCTCTTGCACTTGTCGCTCTCCTTGTGCCAATCCATCTCTTTTTCGCTTCCCCTCCATTTCCGTTCTCCACCTACTCGCTCATTCGTTCTCCACCTACTCGCTCATTCGTTCTCCACCTACTCGCTCATTCGTTCTCCACCTACTCGCTCATTCGTTCTCCACCTACTCGCTCATTCGTTCTCCACCTACTCGCTCATTCGTTCTCCACCTACTCGCTCATTCGTTCTCCACCTATTCGCTCATTCGTTCTGCTCATCTGCTATACCCCATCTCCATCCTCTCCCTCTCCTCCCCCATTTCATCCCATGGCTCCGCCTGCCTTGTGCCCCTCCCATCCTTCCGTCCCACCCTGCGAATCAACCCCATCCTTTTCTCCAGCCTCAGACCTACACCTCCCTCACTCTGCCTCCTCAAACTCTGCTCCGTCCCCCCATCCCCCCATCCCGCATCCCCCCATTCCCCCATCCCCCCATTTCCCCATCCCCCCATCCCCCATCCCGCCATCCGCCCACCCCCCAGGCGTCCCCCATCCGCGCGGAGGACCTGGAGTGCCCGGTGCCGCTGGCAGCGCTGGCGAGGAGTCTGCAGCACACGCCGCTCAGTGGGGACGAGGTCGACGTGCTTCCCCCGCCCTCGCCCCACCGCACCTCTTGCACTCCCAGCGGCGCCCAGGGCACCGGTGGCAGCAGCAGCACTGCTCTCACCGCGCCCACAGCAGCCAGCAGCACGAGCGGCAACAGCGGGTCTCCTTCCCCTCACATGAGTGGCTGCATGGATTGTGGGCGGTGGAGCATGCACCACAACCCCATGGCTGCCCACGGCCTCACATGTGAGGCGCCTCCCAGCAGGTTCGGTGTGCCTGGACTTACTGCGAGTGGGGAACACGTGGCAGAGAGTGCTGTGGTCAAACCTGCACCTGCCACTACCACTGAACCTGCTGATGCTGATGATGCTGTCACTGGTGGTGCAGGCGAGGGCGCGTGGGAGGAGGAGGTGCAGCAGGAGGTGAGGGTGCTGGAGGCGAGTGAGAGGGAGCAGCAGCAGGCCGTGGCACAGCTGGAGCAGTACGTGGAGGAGGTGGGGGAGGGGAGGGGCGAGGAGAGGGAGGGAGGTGCATGCGTTGAGGAGGTGGAGGGAGGAGAGGAGTGTGGAGGGAGAGGCAATGCGGTGGGGGCTGGCACAGAGGGGAGGGAGGACGCAGAGGGGAAGGGAAAGGGCCAAGGGCAGGAGTGTGAATCAGTGAGTGAGGCAGTGGGGGTTGGGGCGAAGTTGAGGCAAGGAGGGAGCAGCGAGGCGTGCAGCGGTGGTGAGGCGCGTGCTGTGCGTGCGAGTGTGAGTGGCGGTGGTGGCGGGATGAGCAGCGGTCACAGCAGACAGGCCGAGCGACAAGTGGGGAAGGGAGAGATCTGTGACGGGGAATGGAGCCGCGAGACCACTGCTGGGGACTGCGACACGGATGGGGGTGAGGGGGAGGATGGAGAGGAGGGGGGAGGTGAGGTGGTGGAGGGGAGGGGAGTGAGGGCGTGGGTGGTGGCGACGGTGACAGCATTGGAGAGGGCGGTGGAGGGGGTGTTGCAGATGGTGCTGCTGGCTGCCGTGGTGCTGCTGCTGGCCGTGCTGGGGGGCAGGCTGGCAGCCGTGGTGCACACTGAGGGTGGCGATGTCCATGACTTCGTGCCCACCTAGCTGGCCTCCTGCTGCCCACCTAGCTGCCCTCCTGCTACCCCACGCCCCTCCGCTCCTGCTCAGTGCTCCACTCCCCGCCCTGTCATGCTGCCCCCCTCGCATGCGAGGCCACGAGCAGCCCACCATGTTCATAGTACCGCACCTCAGCTGACACACACTGACACCTGATGCAGCCCTCATGACAGCACCTGAAAATCAAAGCCCCTGACAGCACCTGAAAACCAAAGCCCCTGACAGCACCTGAAAACCAAAGCCCCTGACAGCACCTGAAAACCAAAGCCCCTGACAGCACCTGAAAACCGAAGTCCCTGGGAGCACCTGAGAAACATTCAAGGACTCCTGCGATGACCACGGCTTGCAATTTTTCCTAATGTGAGGTCCCTCTTTTTGTCGCCGGAACCAGTGTCTGTCAAGGAACGATGCACCCACAACGCGCCCATCAACTCGCCCATCAACGCAACCATCATGTAGCCATCCAAGCGCCAACAATACGCCTCACTGCTTGGATCCATGCACTCTCTTCTAACCCTCTCATCGTTGTGAAAGCCATCCCCCTTGTTCCTGGTGTGCACTGGTCTAAGGATTTGCACTTGATTGTAGACACTCTTTAGCGAGTTCCTTCCGAGGCCTTCACAGCTGCTGGTTCGGCCTACAATTTCGCCCCGAACCACTCGCGAGGCGCCACCGCACCTCTCGGCACTTTGAAACCAAACCGACCACCTTGCCTAGCTCGTTTCCACATTTTTTAACCTATTCTATCATTCGGTAGGTTACAGTAAGAAATTCTGTGTTTTCCCAACTTTGAGTTCGCTGATAAGTATTCATTCGAGCGAACTGGCAACGCATCAAATAGGAATTGCGTCGGCGCCACTGAAATAGTGCCGAAGCCACCTTGAAGCGGATCACGCGCACCGACTCGTCTGTCCTAAGGAAAGCCGCAGATTCCGCGTCGGAAGGCCAGAATTGCTGAGCGCCACGAAAAGCTCGTCCATTTCTGTGAGAGTGTGAGCTGCCTCGCAGCACATGCGGCGCACGCGAATTGCACCCGCTCGCGTCCGTCGTCAGCTCGGAGCCTCGCGCGCGCCCCGCTGCGATCCGCACCATGGAAGCCCTCGTTGCCTCCGACAACACTCAAAGCACGGACGGCCGGCCATCGTCGTTGTCGCTCGCTGAACCTGAACCGTCCGTCTGTCTCCACGTGGCGTTGCCTGATGGCTTCTCCCTCCCCGCCGCCGTTTGCAGCTACGGATTCTTTATGATGGCGCCGACCGTCTGGATTCCGCCACGTGTCAGTGAATCAACGGCACAAGAGGGGCTGGGAGTGAAGAGCGAGGCAGAGGAGGCGGCGGGAGAACCAGGGAGCGCGGAAGGAGGCAGGCGGGAGGCGGGGGATGGGCGGGAGGGGGCGGAGGGGAGCGGGACGGCCGAGAGGAAAGGGCTCGATGAGGAGGGGGAGCGGGGGAGCAGTGGGAACGCATGGGGAGGGGGAGAGCAAGCATGGGGAGCGATGGAGCGGCCGCTGAGGCTGGCTGATGGGCGAGCGGTGATGGTGCGAATCACACAGCATGGCGCTGCTGACGTTACACACCATGGCGCTGCTGACGTCACACAGCATGGCGCTGCTGACGTCACACAGCATGGCGCTGCTGACGTCACACACCATGGCACTGCTGACGTGACACAGCATGGCGCTGCTGACGTCACACAACATTGCAGTGCTGACGTCACACAGCATGACGCTGCTGACGTCTTGGAACGTTCCAGTGGCGACGGCAGCGCGGGCGTGAAGGAGGAGCCTGTTGACGCCCTGTGCGACACGCATGCCCCCACCGCCATCAGAAGCGCCACTGCTGATGCTGCTGCTGCTGGCAGTGGTACGAGAGTGGCGGTGCGGCAAGGCACATGGCTGCGAGTGAGGGTGATGGGGTTGGCGCGCATCACTACAGCGGACCATGCACACCTGCTCGTGAGCCCTTGGACAGTCCATCCATGCACCGCGGGCCTGCTAACCACCCCTTGTCATCCCTCTCCTCCGCTGCTGCTTGCTGCTCCCCTCACCCTTCTTGCCCCCTCTGCTCGCCACGCCTTGCCATCCTCGCCCGCCCTCACCTCTCGTCCATCTCACTCACTAACCACTCCCACACTAGATCCGCCCCACACTAGATCCGCCCCACACTAGATCCGCCCCACACTAGATCCGCCCCACACTAGATCCGCCCCACACTAGATCCGCCCCACACTAGATCCGCCCCACACTAGATCCGCCCCACACTAGATCCGCCCCACACTAGATCCGCCCCACACTAGATCCGCCCCACACTAGATCCGCCCCACACTAGATCCGCCCCACACTAGATCCGCCCCACACTAGATCCGCCCCACACTAGATCCGCCCCACACTAGATCCGCCCCACACTAGATCCGCCCCACACTAGATCCGCCCCACACTAGATCCGCCCCACACTAGATCCGCCCCACACTAGATCCGCCCCACACTAGATCCGCCCCACACTAGATCCGCCCCACACTAGATCCGCCCCACACTAGATCCGCCCCACACTAGATCCGCCCACACTAGATCCGCCCCACACTAGATCCGTCCCACACTAGATCCGCCCCACACTAGATCCGTCCCACACTAGATCCGCCCCACACTAGATCCGCCCCACACTAGATCCGCCCCACACTAGATCCGCCCCACACTAGATCCGCCCCACACTAGATCCGCCCCACACTAGATCCGCCCCACACTAGATCCGCCCCACACTAGATCCGCCCCACACTAGATCCGCCCCACACTAGATCCGCCCCACACTAGATCCGCCCCACACTAGATCCGCCCCACACTAGATCCGCCCCACACTAGATCCGCCCCACACTAGATCCGCCCCACACTAGATCCGCCCCACACTAGATCCGCCCCACACTAGATCCGCCCCACACTAGATCCGCCCCACACTAGATCCGCCCCACACTAGATCCGTCCCTCTCATCCCGCGCGCTGTCCTCCCTACGCGCATCGCCGCCAACCTCACGTGCACCCATTGCCGCACCTCCGTCCCGCCCGCGCCTGCCCTCTCACCACCCCTGCAGGCGCAGGTGAGGCGCATGCTGCGGCTGTCAAGGCGCAGCTGCTGTGCAACTGTGAGTGAAGGCGCAGCTGCTGTGCAACTGTGAGTCAAGGCGCAGCTGCTGTGCAACTGTGAGTGAAGGCGCAGCTGCTGTGCAACTGTGAGTCAAGGCGCAGCTGCTGTGCAACTGTGAGTGAAGGCGCAGCTGCTGTGCAACTGTGAGTCAAGGCGCAGCTGCTGTGCAACTGTGAGTGAAGGCGCAGCTGCTGTGCAACTGTGAGTCAAGGCGCAGCTGCTGTGCAACTGTGAGTCAAGGCGCAGGTGCTGTGCAACTGTAAGTGAAGGCGCAGCTGCTGTGCAACTGTGAGTGAAGGCGCAGCTGCTGTGCAACTGTGAGTGAAGGCGCAGCTGCTGTGCAACTGTGAGTGAAGGCGCAGCTGCTGTGCAACTGTGAGTCAAGGCGCAGCTGCTGTGCAACTGGGAGTCAAGGCGCAGCTGCTGTGCAACTGTGAGTGAAGGCGCAGCTGCTGTGCAACTGTGAGTGAAGGCGCAGCTGCTGTGCAACTGTGAGTGAAGGCGCAGCTGCTGTGCAACTGTGAGTCAAGGCGCAGCTGCTGTGCAACTGTAAGTGAAGGCGCAGCTGCTGTGCAACTGTGAGTGAAGGCGCAGGTGCTGTGCAACTGTGAGTGAAGGCGCAGCTGCTGTGCAACTGTGAGTGAAGGCGCAGGTGCTGTGCAACTGTGAGTGAAGGCGCAGCTGCTGTGCAACTGTGAGTGAAGGCGCAGCTGCTGTGCAACTGTGAGTCAAGGCGCAGCTGCTGTGCAACTGTGAGTGAAGGCGCAGCTGCTGTGCAACTGTGAGTGAAGGCGCAGCTGCTGTGCAACTGTGAGTGAAGGCGCAGCTGCTGTGCAACTGTGAGTCAAGGCGCAGCTGCTGTGCAACTGTGAGTCAAGGCGCAGCTGCTGTGCAACTGTGAGTCAAGGCGCAGCTGCTGTGCAACTGTGAGTCAAGGCGCAGCTGCTGTGCAACTGTGAGTCAAGGCGCAGGTGCTGTGCAACTGTGAGTGAAGGCGCAGCTGCTGTGCAACTGTGAGTGAAGGCAACTGTGAGTCAAGGCGCAGCTGCTGTGCAACTGTGAGTGAAGGCGCAGCTGCTGTGCAACTGTGAGTCAAGGCGCAGCTGCTGTGCAACTGTGAGTGAAGGCGCAGCTGCTGTGCAACTGTGAGTCAAGGCGCAGCTGCTGTGCAACTGTGAGTGAAGGCGCAGCTGCTGTGCAACTGTGAGTCAAGGCGCAGCTGCTGTGCAACTGTGAGTCAAGGCGCAGGTGCTGTGCAACTGTAAGTGAAGGCGCAGCTGCTGTGCAACTGTGAGTGAAGGCGCAGCTGCTGTGCAACTGTGAGTGAAGGCGCAGCTGCTGTGCAACTGTGAGTGAAGGCGCAGCTGCTGTGCAACTGTGAGTGAAGGCGCAGCTGCTGTGCAACTGTGAGTCAAGGCGCAGCTGCTGTGCAACTGTGAGTCAAGGCGCAGCTGCTGTGCAACTGTGAGTCAAGGCGCAGGTGCTGTGCAACTGTAAGTGAAGGCGCAGCTGCTGTGCAACTGTGAGTGAAGGCGCAGCTGCTGTGCAACTGTGAGTGAAGGCGCAGCTGCTGTGCAACTGTGAGTGAAGGCGCAGGTGCTGTGCAACTGTGAGTGAAGGCGCAGCTGCTGTGCAACTGTGAGTCAAGGCGCAGCTGCTGTGCAACTGTGAGTCAAGGCGCAGCTGCTGTGCAACTGTGAGTCAAGGCGCAGGTGCTGTGCAACTGTAAGTGAAGGCGCAGCTGCTGTGCAACTGTGAGTGAAGGCGCAGCTGCTGTGCAACTGTGAGTGAAGGCGCAGCTGCTGTGCAACTGTGAGTGAAGGCGCAGCTGCTGTGCAACTGTGAGTGAAGGCGCAGGTGCTGTGCAACTGTGAGTGAAGGCGCAGCTGCTGTGCAACTGTGAGTGAAGGCGCAGCTGCTGTGCAACTGTGAGTCAAGGCGCAGCTGCTGTGCAACTGTGAGTGAAGGCGCAGCTGCTGTGCAACTGTGAGTGAAGGCGCAGCTGCTGTGCAACTGTGAGTGAAGGCGCAGCTGCTGTGCAACTGTGAGTCAAGGCGCAGCTGCTGTGCAACTGTGAGTGAAGGCGCAGCTGCTGTGCAACTGTGAGTCAAGGCGCAGCTGCTGTGCAACTGTGAGTCAAGGCGCAGCTGCTGTGCAACTGTGAGTCAAGGCGCAGGTGCTGTGCAACTGTAAGTGAAGGCGCAGCTGCTGTGCAACTGTGAGTGAAGGCGCAGCTGCTGTGCAACTGTGAGTGAAGGCGCAGCTGCTGTGCAACTGTGAGTGAAGGCGCAGCTGCTGTGCAACTGTGAGTGAAGGCGCAGCTGCTGTGCAACTGTGAGTCAAGGCGCAGCTGCTGTGCAACTGTGAGTCAAGGCGCAGGTGCTGTGCAACTGTAAGTGAAGGCGCAGCTGCTGTGCAACTGTGAGTGAAGGCGCAGCTGCTGTGCAACTGTGAGTGAAGGCGCAGCTGCTGTGCAACTGTGAGTGAAGGCGCAGGTGCTGTGCAACTGTGAGTGAAGGCGCAGGTGCTGTGCAACTGTGAGTGAAGGCGCAGCTGCTGTGCAACTGTGAGTGAAGGCGCAGCTGCTGTGCAACTGTGAGTCAAGGCGCAGCTGCTGTGCAACTGTGAGTCAAGGCGCAGCTGCTGTGCAACTGTGAGTCAAGGCGCAGGTGCTGTGCAACTGTAAGTGAAGGCGCAGCTGCTGTGCAACTGTGAGTGAAGGCGCAGCTGCTGTGCAACTGTGAGTGAAGGCGCAGCTGCTGTGCAACTGTGAGTGAAGGCGCAGGTGCTGTGCAACTGTGAGTGAAGGCGCAGCTGCTGTGCAACTGTGAGTGAAGGCGCAGCTGCTGTGCAACTGTGAGTCAAGGCGCAGCTGCTGTGCAACTGTGAGTCAAGGCGCAGCTGCTGTGCAACTGTGAGTCAAGGCGCAGGTGCTGTGCAACTGTAAGTGAAGGCGCAGCTGCTGTGCAACTGTGAGTGAAGGCGCAGCTGCTGTGCAACTGTGAGTGAAGGCGCAGCTGCTGTGCAACTGTGAGTGAAGGCGCAGCTGCTGTGCAACTGTGAGTGAAGGCGCAGGTGCTGTGCAACTGTGAGTGAAGGCGCAGCTGCTGTGCAACTGTGAGTCAAGGCGCAGCTGCTGTGCAACTGTGAGTCAAGGCGCAGCTGCTGTGCAACTGTGAGTCAAGGCGCAGGTGCTGTGCAACTGTAAGTGAAGGCGCAGCTGCTGTGCAACTGTGAGTGAAGGCGCAGCTGCTGTGCAACTGTGAGTGAAGGCGCAGGTGCTGTGCAACTGTGAGTGAAGGCGCAGCTGCTGTGCAACTGTGAGTGAAGGCGCAGCTGCTGTGCAACTGTGAGTCAAGGCGCAGCTGCTGTGCAACTGTGAGTCAAGGCGCAGCTGCTGTGCAACTGTGAGTCAAGGCGCAGGTGCTGTGCAACTGTAAGTGAAGGCGCAGCTGCTGTGCAACTGTGAGTGAAGGCGCAGCTGCTGTGCAACTGTGAGTGAAGGCGCAGCTGCTGTGCAACTGTGAGTGAAGGCGCAGGTGCTGTGCAACTGTGAGTGAAGGCGCAGCTGCTGTGCAACTGTGAGTGAAGGCGCAGCTGCTGTGCAACTGTGAGTCAAGGCGCAGCTGCTGTGCAACTGTGAGTCAAGGCGCAGCTGCTGTGCAACTGTGAGTCAAGGCGCAGGTGCTGTGCAACTGTAAGTGAAGGCGCAGCTGCTGTGCAACTGTGAGTGAAGGCGCAGCTGCTGTGCAACTGTGAGTGAAGGCGCAGCTGCTGTGCAACTGTGAGTGAAGGCGCAGCTGCTGTGCAACTGTGAGTGAAGGCGCAGGTGCTGTGCAACTGTGAGTGAAGGCGCAGCTGCTGTGCAACTGTGAGTCAAGGCGCAGCTGCTGTGCAACTGTGAGTCAAGGCGCAGCTGCTGTGCAACTGTGAGTCAAGGCGCAGGTGCTGTGCAACTGTAAGTGAAGGCGCAGCTGCTGTGCAACTGTGAGTGAAGGCGCAGCTGCTGTGCAACTGTGAGTCAAGGCGCAGCTGCTGTGCAACTGTGAGTGAAGGCGCAGCTGCTGTGCACCTGTGAGTGAAGGCGCAGGTGCTGTGCAACTGTGAGTGAAGGCGCAGCTGCTGTGCAACTGTGAGTCAAGGCGCAGCTGCTGTGCAACCGTGAGTCAAGGCGCAGCTGCTGTGCAACTGTGAGTCAAGGCGCAGCTGCTGTGCAACTGTGAGTCAAGGCGCAGCTGCTGTGCAACTGTGAGTCAAGGCGCAGCTGCTGTGCAACTGTGAGTCAAGGCGCAGCTGCTGTGCAACTGTGAGTGAAGGCGCAGCTGCTGTGCAACTGTGAGTGAAGGCGCAGCTGCTGTGCAACTGTGAGTGAAGGCGCAGCTGCTGTGCAACTGTGAGTGAAGGCGCAGCTGCTGTGCAACTGTGAGTCAAGGCGCAGCTGCTGTGCAACTGTGAGTCAAGGCGCAGCTGCTGTGCAACTGTGAGTCAAGGCGCAGGTGCTGTGCAACTGTAAGTGAAGGCGCAGCTGCTGTGCAACTGTGAGTGAAGGCGCAGCTGCTGTGCAACTGTGAGTCAAGGCGCAGCTGCTGTGCAACTGTGAGTGAAGGCGCAGCTGCTGTGCAACTGTGAGTCAAGGCGCAGCTGCTGTGCAACTGTGAGTCAAGGCGCAGGTGCTGTGCAACTGTAAGTGAAGGCGCAGCTGCTGTGCAACTGTGAGTGAAGGCGCAGCTGCTGTGCAACTGTGAGTCAAGGCGCAGCTGCTGTGCAACTGTGAGTGAAGGCGCAGCTGCTGTGCAACTGTGAGTCAAGGCGCAGCTGCTGTGCAACTGTGAGTGAAGGCGCAGCTGCTGTGCAACTGTGAGTCAAGGCGCAGCTGCTGTGCAACTGTGAGTGAAGGCGCAGCTGCTGTGCAACTGTGAGTCAAGGCGCAGCTGCTGTGCAACTGTGAGTCAAGGCGCAGGTGCTGTGCAACTGTAAGTGAAGGCGCAGCTGCTGTGCAACTGTGAGTGAAGGCGCAGCTGCTGTGCAACTGTGAGTGAAGGCGCAGCTGCTGTGCAACTGTGAGTGAAGGCGCAGCTGCTGTGCAACTGTGAGTCAAGGCGCAGCTGCTGTGCAACTGGGAGTCAAGGCGCAGCTGCTGTGCAACTGTGAGTGAAGGCGCAGCTGCTGTGCAACTGTGAGTGAAGGCGCAGCTGCTGTGCAACTGTGAGTGAAGGCGCAGCTGCTGTGCAACTGTGAGTCAAGGCGCAGCTGCTGTGCAACTGTGAGTGAAGGCGCAGCTGCTGTGCAACTGTGAGTCAAGGCGCAGCTGCTGTGCAACTGTGAGTCAAGGCGCAGGTGCTGTGCAACTGTAAGTGAAGGCGCAGCTGCTGTGCAACTGTGAGTGAAGGCGCAGCTGCTGTGCAACTGTGAGTGAAGGCGCAGCTGCTGTGCAACTGTGAGTGAAGGCGCAGCTGCTGTGCAACTGTGAGTGAAGGCGCAGGTGCTGTGCAACTGTGAGTGAAGGCGCAGCTGCTGTGCAACTGTGAGTCAAGGCGCAGCTGCTGTGCAACTGTGAGTCAAGGCGCAGCTGCTGTGCAACTGTGAGTCAAGGCGCAGGTGCTGTGCAACTGTAAGTGAAGGCGCAGCTGCTGTGCAACTGTGAGTGAAGGCGCAGCTGCTGTGCAACTGTGAGTCAAGGCGCAGCTGCTGTGCAACTGTGAGTGAAGGCGCAGCTGCTGTGCACCTGTGAGTGAAGGCGCAGGTGCTGTGCAACTGTGAGTGAAGGCGCAGCTGCTGTGCAACTGTGAGTCAAGGCGCAGCTGCTGTGCAACTGTGAGTCAAGGCGCAGCTGCTGTGCAACTGTGAGTGAAGGCGCAGCTGCTGTGCAACTGTGAGTCAAGGCGCAGCTGCTGTGCAACTGTGAGTCAAGGCGCAGCTGCTGTGCAACTGTGAGTCAAGGCGCAGCTGCTGTGCAACTGTGAGTGAAGGCGCAGCTGCTGTGCAACTGTGAGTGAAGGCGCAGCTGCTGTGCAACTGTGAGTGAAGGCGCAGCTGCTGTGCAACTGTGAGTGAAGGCGCAGCTGCTGTGCAACTGTGAGTCAAGGCGCAGCTGCTGTGCAACTGTGAGTCAAGGCGCAGCTGCTGTGCAACTGTGAGTCAAGGCGCAGGTGCTGTGCAACTGTAAGTGAAGGCGCAGCTGCTGTGCAACTGTGAGTGAAGGCGCAGCTGCTGTGCAACTGTGAGTCAAGGCGCAGCTGCTGTGCAACTGTGAGTGAAGGCGCAGCTGCTGTGCAACTGTGAGTCAAGGCGCAGCTGCTGTGCAACTGTGAGTCAAGGCGCAGGTGCTGTGCAACTGTAAGTGAAGGCGCAGCTGCTGTGCAACTGTGAGTGAAGGCGCAGCTGCTGTGCAACTGTGAGTCAAGGCGCAGCTGCTGTGCAACTGTGAGTGAAGGCGCAGCTGCTGTGCAACTGTGAGTCAAGGCGCAGCTGCTGTGCAACTGTGAGTGAAGGCGCAGCTGCTGTGCAACTGTGAGTCAAGGCGCAGCTGCTGTGCAACTGTGAGTGAAGGCGCAGCTGCTGTGCAACTGTGAGTCAAGGCGCAGCTGCTGTGCAACTGTGAGTCAAGGCGCAGGTGCTGTGCAACTGTAAGTGAAGGCGCAGCTGCTGTGCAACTGTGAGTGAAGGCGCAGCTGCTGTGCAACTGTGAGTGAAGGCGCAGCTGCTGTGCAACTGTGAGTGAAGGCGCAGCTGCTGTGCAACTGTGAGTCAAGGCGCAGCTGCTGTGCAACTGGGAGTCAAGGCGCAGCTGCTGTGCAACTGTGAGTGAAGGCGCAGCTGCTGTGCAACTGTGAGTGAAGGCGCAGCTGCTGTGCAACTGTGAGTGAAGGCGCAGCTGCTGTGCAACTGTGAGTCAAGGCGCAGCTGCTGTGCAACTGTAAGTGAAGGCGCAGCTGCTGTGCAACTGTGAGTGAAGGCGCAGGTGCTGTGCAACTGTGAGTGAAGGCGCAGCTGCTGTGCAACTGTGAGTGAAGGCGCAGGTGCTGTGCAACTGTGAGTGAAGGCGCAGCTGCTGTGCAACTGTGAGTCAAGGCGCAGCTGCTGTGCAACTGTGAGTGAAGGCGCAGCTGCTGTGCACCTGTGAGTGAAGGCGCAGGTGCTGTGCAACTGTGAGTGAAGGCGCAGCTGCTGTGCAACTGTGAGTCAAGGCGCAGCTGCTGTGCAACTGTGAGTCAAGGCGCAGCTGCTGTGCAACTGTGAGTCAAGGCGCAGCTGCTGTGCAACTGTGAGTCAAGGCGCAGGTGGTGTGCAACTGTAAGTGAAGGCGCAGCTGCTGTGCAACTGTGAGTGAAGGCGCAGCTGCTGTGCAACTGTGAGTGAAGGCGCAGCTGCTGTGCAACTGTGAGTGAAGGCGCAGGTGCTGTGCAACTGTGAGTGAAGGCGCAGCTGCTGTGCAACTGTGAGTGAAGGCGCAGCTGCTGTGCAACTGTGAGTGAAGGCGCAGCTGCTGTGCAACTGTGAGTCAAGGCGCAGCTGCTGTGCAACTGTGAGTCAAGGCGCAGCTGCTGTGCAACTGTGAGTCAAGGCGCAGGTGCTGTGCAACTGTGAGTGAAGGCGCAGCTGCTGTGCAACTGTGAGTGAAGGCGCAGCTGCTGTGCAACTGTGAGTCAAGGCGCAGCTGCTGTGCAACTGTGAGTGAAGGCGCAGCTGCTGTGCAACTGTGAGTGAAGGCGCAGCTGCTGTGCAACTGTGAGTGAAGGCGCAGCTGCTGTGCAACTGTGAGTCAAGGCGCAGCTGCTGTGCAACTGTGAGTCAAGGCGCAGCTGCTGTGCAACTGTGAGTCAAGGCGCAGGTGCTGTGCAACTGTAAGTGAAGGCGCAGCTGCTGTGCAACTGTGAGTGAAGGCGCAGGTGCTGTGCAACTGTGAGTGAAGGCGCAGCTGCTGTGCAACTGTGAGTCAAGGCGCAGCTGCTGTGCAACTGTGAGTCAAGGCGCAGCTGCTGTGCAACTGTGAGTCAAGGCGCAGGTGCTGTGCAACTGTAAGTGAAGGCGCAGCTGCTGTGCAACTGTGAGTGAAGGCGCAGCTGCTGTGCAACTGTGAGTCAAGGCGCAGCTGCTGTGCAACTGTGAGTGAAGGCGCAGCTGCTGTGCACCTGTGAGTGAAGGCGCAGGTGCTGTGCAACTGTGAGTGAAGGCGCAGCTGCTGTGCAACTGTGAGTCAAGGCGCAGCTGCTGTGCAACTGTGAGTGAAGGCGCAGCTGCTGTGCAACTGTGAGTCAAGGCGCAGCTGCTGTGCAACTGTGAGTGAAGGCGCAGCTGCTGTGCAACTGTGAGTCAAGGCGCAGGTGCTGTGCAACTGTGAGTGAAGGCGCAGCTGCTGTGCAACTGTGAGTCAAGGCGCAGCTGCTGTGCAACTGTGAGTCAAGGCGCAGGTGCTGTGCAACTGTAAGTGAAGGCGCAGCTGCTGTGCAACTGTGAGTGAAGGCGCAGCTGCTGTGCAACTGTGAGTGAAGGCGCAGCTGCTGTGCAACTGTGAGTGAAGGCGCAGCTGCTGTGCAACTGTGAGTGAAGGCGCAGCTGCTGTGCAACTGTGAGTCAAGACGCAGCTGCTGTGCAACTGTGAGTCAAGGCGCAGCTGCTGTGCAACTGTGAGTCAAGGCGCAGGTGCTGTGCAACTGTAAGTGAAGGCGCAGCTGCTGTGCAACTGTGAGTGAAGGCGCAGCTGCTGTGCAACTGTGAGTGAAGGCGCAGCTGCTGTGCAACTGTGAGTGAAGGCGCAGGTGCTGTGCAACTGTGAGTGAAGGCGCAGCTGCTGTGCAACTGTGAGTGAAGGCGCAGCTTCTGTGCAACTGTGAGTCAAGGCGCAGCTGCTGTGCAACTGTGAGTCAAGGCGCAGCTGCTGTGCAACTGTGAGTCAAGGCGCAGGTGCTGTGCAACTGTAAGTGAAGGCGCAGCTGCTGTGCAACTGTGAGTGAAGGCGCAGCTGCTGTGCAACTGTGAGTGAAGGCGCAGCTGCTGTGCAACTGTGAGTGAAGGCGCAGCTGCTGTGCAACTGTGAGTGAAGGCGCAGCTGCTGTGCAACTGTGAGTCAAGGCGCAGCTGCTGTGCAACTGTGAGTCAAGGCGCAGGTGCTGTGCAACTGTAAGTGAAGGCGCAGCTGCTGTGCAACTGTGAGTGAAGGCGCAGCTGCTGTGCAACTGTGAGTGAAGGCGCAGCTGCTGTGCAACTGTGAGTGAAGGCGCAGGTGCTGTGCAACTGTGAGTGAAGGCGCAGGTGCTGTGCAACTGTGAGTGAAGGCGCAGCTGCTGTGCAACTGTGAGTGAAGGCGCAGCTGCTGTGCAACTGTGAGTCAAGGCGCAGCTGCTGTGCAACTGTGAGTCAAGGCGCAGCTGCTGTGCAACTGTGAGTCAAGGCGCAGGTGGTGTGCAACTGTAAGTGAAGGCGCAGCTGCTGTGCAACTGTGAGTGAAGGCGCAGCTGCTGTGCAACTGTGAGTGAAGGCGCAGCTGCTGTGCAACTGTGAGTGAAGGCGCAGGTGCTGTGCAACTGTGAGTGAAGGCGCAGCTGCTGTGCAACTGTGAGTGAAGGCGCAGCTGCTTTGCAACTGTGAGTCAAGGCGCAGCTGCTGTGCAACTGTGAGTCAAGGCGCAGCTGCTGTGCAACTGTGAGTCAAGGCGCAGGTGCTGTGCAACTGTAAGTGAAGGCGCAGCTGCTGTGCAACTGTGAGTGAAGGCGCAGCTGCTGTGCAACTGTGAGTGAAGGCGCAGCTGCTGTGCAACTGTGAGTGAAGGCGCAGCTGCTGTGCAACTGTGAGTGAAGGCGCAGGTGCTGTGCAACTGTGAGTGAAGGCGCAGCTGCTGTGCAACTGTGAGTCAAGGCGCAGCTGCTGTGCAACTGTGAGTCAAGGCGCAGCTGCTGTGCAACTGTGAGTCAAGGCGCAGGTGCTGTGCAACTGTAAGTGAAGGCGCAGCTGCTGTGCAACTGTGAGTGAAGGCGCAGCTGCTGTGCAACTGTGAGTCAAGGCGCAGCTGCTGTGCAACTGTGAGTGAAGGCGCAGCTGCTGTGCACCTGTGAGTGAAGGCGCAGGTGCTGTGCAACTGTGAGTGAAGGCGCAGCTGCTGTGCAACTGTGAGTCAAGGCGCAGCTGCTGTGCAACTGTGAGTCAAGGCGCAGCTGCTGTGCAACTGTGAGTCAAGGCGCAGCTGCTGTGCAACTGTGAGTCAAGGCGCAGCTGCTGTGCAACTGTGAGTGAAGGCGCAGCTGCTGTGCAACTGTGAGTCAAGGCGCAGCTGCTGTGCAACTGTGAGTGAAGGCGCAGCTGCTGTGCAACTGTGAGTGAAGGCGCAGCTGCTGTGCAACTGTGAGTGAAGGCGCAGCTGCTGTGCAACTGTGAGTGAAGGCGCAGCTGCTGTGCAACTGTGAGTCAAGGCGCAGCTGCTGTGCAACTGTGAGTCAAGGCGCAGCTGCTGTGCAACTGTGAGTCAAGGCGCAGGTGCTGTGCAACTGTAAGTGAAGGCGCAGCTGCTGTGCAACTCTGAGTGAAGGCGCAGATGCTGTGCAACTGTGAGTCAAGGCGCAGCTGCTGTGCAACTGTGAGTGAAGGCGCAGCTGCTGTGCAACTGTGAGTCAAGGCGCAGCTGCTGTGCAACTGTGAGTCAAGGCGCAGGTGCTGTGCAACTGTAAGTGAAGGCGCAGCTGCTGTGCAACTGTGAGTGAAGGCGCAGCTGCTGTGCAACTGTGAGTCAAGGCGCAGCTGCTGTGCAACTGTGAGTGAAGGCGCAGCTGCTGTGCAACTGTGAGTCAAGGCGCAGCTGCTGTGCAACTGTGAGTCAAGGCGCAGCTGCTGTGCAACTGTAAGTGAAGGCGCAGCTGCTGTGCAACTGTGAGTGAAGGCGCAGCTGCTGTGCAACTGTGAGTGAAGGCGCAGCTGCTGTGCAACTGTGAGTCAAGGCGCAGCTGCTGTGCAACTGTGAGTCAAGGCGCAGCTGCTGTGCAACTGTGAGTCAAGGCGCAGGTGCTGTGCAACTGTAAGTGAAGGCGCAGCTGCTGTGCAACTGTGAGTGAAGGCGCAGCTGCTGTGCAACTGTGAGTCAAGGCGCAGCTGCTGTGCAACTGTGAGTCAAGGCGCAGCTGCTGTGCAACTGTGAGTCAAGGCGCAGCTGCTGTGCAACTGTGAGTCAAGGCGCAGGTGCTGTGCAACTGTAAGTGAAGGCGCAGCTGCTGTGCAACTGTGAGTGAAGGCGCAGCTGCTGTGCAACTGTGAGTGAAGGCGCAGCTGCTGTGCAACTGTGAGTCAAGGCGCAGCTGCTGTGCAACTGTGAGTCAAGGCGCAGGTGCTGTGCAACTGTAAGTGAAGGCGCAGCTGCTATGCAACTGTGAGTGAAGGCGCAGCTGCTGTGCAACTGTGAGTGAAGGCGCAGGTGCTGTGCAACTGTGAGTGAAGGCGCAGCTGCTGTGCAACTGTGAGTCAAGGCGCAGCTGCTGTGCAACTGTGAGTGAAGGCGCAGCTGCTGTGCAACTGTAAGTGAAGGCGCAGCTGCTGTGCAACTGTGAGTGAAGGCGCAGCTGCTGTGCAACTGTGAGTCAAGGCGCAGCTGCTGTGCAACTGTGAGTGAAGGCGCATCTGCTGTGCAACTGTGAGTCAAGGCGCAGCTGCTGTGCAACTGTGAGTCAAGGCGCAGCTGCTGTGCAACTGTGAGTCAAGGCGCAGGTGCTGTGCAACTGTAAGTGAAGGCGCAGCTGCTGTGCAACTGTGAGTCAAGGCGCAGCTGCTGTGCAACTGTGAGTGAAGGCGCAGGTGCTGTGCAACTGTGAGTGAAGGCGCAGCTGCTGTGCAACTGTGAGTCAAGGCGCAGCTGCTGTGCAACTGTGAGTCAAGGCGCAGCTGCTGTGCAACTGTGAGTCAAGGCGCAGGTGCTGTGCAACTGTAAGTGAAGGCGCAGGTGCTGTGCAACTGTGAGTGAAGGCGCAGCTGCTGTGCAACTGTGAGTCAAGGCGCAGCTGCTGTGCAACTGTGAGTGAAGGCGCAGCTGCTGTGCAACTGTGAGTGAAGGCGCAGGTGCTGTGCAACTGTGAGTGAAGGCGCAGCTGCTGTGCAACTGTGAGTCAAGGCGCAGCTGCTGTGCAACTGTGAGTCAAGGCGCAGCTGCTGTGCAACTGTGAGTCAAGGCGCAGCTGCTGTGCAACTGTGAGTCAAGGCGCAGCTGCTGTGCAACTGTGAGTGAAGGCGCAGCTGCTGTGCAACTGTGAGTCAAGGCGCAGCTGCTGTGCAACTGTGAGTGAAGGCGCAGCTGCTGTGCAACTGTGAGTGAAGGCGCAGCTGCTGTGCAACTGTGAGTGAAGGCGCAGCTGCTGTGCAACTGTGAGTGAAGGCGCAGGTGCTGTGCAACTGTGAGTGAAGGCGCAGCTGCTGTGCAACTGTGAGTCAAGGCGCAGCTGCTGTGCAACTGTGAGTCAAGGCGCAGCTGCTGTGCAACTGTGAGTCAAGGCGCAGGTGCTGTGCAACTGTAAGTGAAGGCGCAGCTGCTGTGCAACTGTGAGTGAAGGCGCAGCTGCTGTGCAACTGTGAGTCAAGGCGCAGCTGCTGTGCAACTGTGAGTGAAGGCGCAGCTGCTGTGCAACTGTGAGTCAAGGCGCAGCTGCTGTGCAACTGTGAGTCAAGGCGCAGGTGCTGTGCAACTGTAAGTGAAGGCGCAGCTGCTGTGCAACTGTGAGTCAAGGCGCAGCTGCTGTGCAACTGTGAGTCAAGGCGCAGCTGCTGTGCAACTGTGAGTGAAGGCGCAGCTGCTGTGCAACTGTGAGTCAAGGCGCAGCTGCTGTGCAACTGTGAGTCAAGGCGCAGCTGCTGTGCAACTGTAAGTGAAGGCGCAGCTGCTGTGCAACTGTGAGTGAAGGCGCAGCTGCTGTGCAACTGTGAGTGAAGGCGCAGCTGCTGTGCAACTGTGAGTCAAGGCGCAGCTGCTGTGCAACTGTGAGTCAAGGCGCAGCTGCTGTGCAACTGTGAGTCAAGGCGCAGGTGCTGTGCAACTGTAAGTGAAGGCGCAGCTGCTGTGCAACTGTGAGTGAAGGCGCAGCTGCTGTGCAACTGTGAGTCAAGGCGCAGCTGCTGTGCAACTGTGAGTCAAGGCGCAGCTGCTGTGCAACTGTGAGTCAAGGCGCAGCTGCTGTGCAACTGTGAGTCAAGGCGCAGGTGCTGTGCAACTGTAAGTGAAGGCGCAGCTGCTGTGCAACTGTGAGTGAAGGCGCAGCTGCTGTGCAACTGTGAGTGAAGGCGCAGCTACTGTGCAACTGTGAGTCAAGGCGCAGTTGCTGTGCAACTGTGAGTCAAGGCGCAGGTGCTGTGCAACTGTAAGTGAAGGCGCAGCTGCTATGCAACTGTGAGTGAAGGCGCAGCTGCTGTGCAACTGTGAGTGAAGGCGCAGGTGCTGTGCAACTGTGAGTGAAGGCGCAGCTGCTGTGCAACTGTGAGTCAAGGCGCAGCTGCTGTGCAACTGTGAGTGAAGGCGCAGCTGCTGTGCAACTGTAAGTGAAGGCGCAGCTGCTGTGCAACTGTGAGTGAAGGCGCAGCTGCTGTGCAACTGTGAGTCAAGGCGCAGCTGCTGTGCAACTGTGAGTGAAGGCGCAGCTGCTGTGCAACTGTGAGTCAAGGCGCAGCTGCTGTGCAACTGTGAGTCAAGGCGCAGCTGCTGTGCAACTGTGAGTCAAGGCGCAGGTGCTGTGCAACTGTAAGTGAAGGCGCAGCTGCTGTGCAACTGTGAGTCAAGGCGCAGCTGCTGTGCAACTGTGAGTCAAGGCGCAGCTGCTGTGCAACTGTGAGTCAAGGCGCAGCTGCTGTGCAACTGTGAGTCAAGGCGCAGGTGCTGTGCAACTGTAAGTGAAGGCGCAGCTGCTGTGCAACTGTGAGTGAAGGCGCAGGTGCTGTGCAACTGTGAGTGAAGGCGCAGCTGCTGTGCAACTGTGAGTCAAGGCGCAGCTGCTGTGCAACTGTGAGTCAAGGCGCAGGTGCTGTGCAACTGTAAGTGAAGGCGCAGCTGCTGTGCAACTGTGAGTGAAGGCGCAGCTGCTGTGCAACTGTGAGTGAAGGCGCAGGTGCTGTGCAACTGTGAGTGAAGGCGCAACTGCTGTGCAACTGTGAGTCAAGGCGCAGCTGCTGTGCAACTGTGAGTGAAGGCGCAGCTGCTGTGCAACTGTGAGTGAAGGCGCAGCTGCTGTGCAACTGTGAGTCAAGGCGCAGCTGCTGTGCAACTGTGAGTCAAGGCGCAGGTGCTGTGCAACTGTAAGTGAAGGCGCAGCTGCTGTGCAACTGTGAGTGAAGGCGCAGCTGCTGTGCAACTGTGAGTGAAGGCGCAGCTGCTGTGCAACTGTGAGTGAAGGCGCAGCTGCTGTGCAACTGTGAGTCAAGGCGCAGCTGCTGTGCAACTGTGAGTGAAGGCGCAGCTGCTGTGCAACTGTGAGTGAAGGCGCAGCTGCTGTGCAACTGTGAGTGAAGGCGCAGGTGCTGTGCAACTGTGAGTGAAGGCGCAGGTGCTGTGCAACTGTAAGTGAAGGCGCAGCTGCTGTGCAACTGTGAGTGAAGGCGCAGCTGCTGTGCAACTGTGAGTCAAGGCGCAGCTGCTGTGCAACTGTAAGTGAAGGCGCAGCTGCTGTGCAACTGTGAGTGAAGGCGCAGCTGCTGTGCAACTGTGAGTCAAGGCGCAGCTGCTGTGCAACTGTGAGTCAAGGCGCAGCTGCTGTGCAACTGTGAGTCAAGGCGCAGGTGCTGTGCAACTGTAAGTGAAGGCGCAGCTGCTGTGCAACTGTGAGTGAAGGCGCAGCTGCTGTGCAACTGTGAGTCAAGGCGCAGCTGCTGTGCAACTGTGAGTGAAGGCGCAGCTGCTGTGCAACTGTGAGTCAAGGCGCAGCTGCTGTGCAACTGTGAGTCAAGGCGCAGGTGCTGTGCAACTGTAAGTGAAGGCGCAGCTGCTGTGCAACTGTGAGTGAAGGCGCAGCTGCTGTGCAACTGTGAGTGAAGGCGCAGCTGCTGTGCAACTGTGAGTCAAGGCGCAGCTGCTGTGCAACTGTGAGTCAAGGCGCAGCTGCTGTGCAACTGTGAGTCAAGGCGCAGGTGCTGTGCAACTGTAAGTGAAGGCGCAGCTGCTGTGCAACTGTGAGTGAAGGCGCAGCTGCTGTGCAACTGTGAGTCAAGGCGCAGCTGCTGTGCAACTGTGAGTGAAGGCGCAGCTGCTGTGCAACTGTGAGTCAAGGCGCAGCTGCTGTGCAACTGTGAGTCAAGGCGCAGCTGCTGTGCAACTGTGAGTCAAGGCGCAGCTGCTGTGCAACTGTGAGTCAAGGCGCAGGTGCTGTGCAACTGTAAGTGAAGGCGCAGCTGCTGTGCAACTGTGAGTGAAGGCGCAGCTGCTGTGCAACTGTGAGTCAAGGCGCAGCTGCTGTGCAACTGTGAGTGAAGGCGCAGCTGCTGTGCAACTGTGAGTCAAGGCGCAGCTGCTGTGCAACTGTGAGTCAAGGCGCAGGTGCTGTGCAACTGTAAGTGAAGGCGCAGCTGCTGTGCAACTGTGAGTGAAGGCGCAGCTGCTGTGCAACTGTGAGTGAAGGCGCAGCTGCTGTGCAACTGTGAGTCAAGGCGCAGCTGCTGTGCAACTGTGAGTCAAGGCGCAGCTGCTGTGCAACTGTGAGTCAAGGCGCAGGTGCTGTGCAACTGTAAGTGAAGGCGCAGCTGCTGTGCAACTGTGAGTGAAGGCGCAGCTGCTGTGCAACTGTGAGTCAAGGCGCAGCTGCTGTGCAACTGTGAGTGAAGGCGCAGCTGCTGTGCAACTGTGAGTCAAGGCGCAGCTGCTGTGCAACTGTGAGTCAAGGCGCAGCTGCTGTGCAACTGTGAGTCAAGGCGCAGCTGCTGTGCAACTGTGAGTCAAGGCGCAGCTGCTGTGCAACTGTGAGTCAAGGCGCAGGTGCTGTGCAACTGTAAGTGAAGGCGCAGCTGCTGTGCAACTGTGAGTGAAGGCGCAGCTGCTGTGCAACTGTGAGTCAAGGCGCAGCTGCTGTGCAACTGTGAGTGAAGGCGCAGCTGCTGTGCAACTGTGAGTCAAGGCGCAGCTGCTGTGCAACTGTGAGTCAAGGCGCAGCTGCTGTGCAACTGTGAGTCAAGGCGCAGCTGCTGTGCAACTGTGAGTGAAGGCGCAGCTGCTGTGCAACTGTGAGTGAAGGCGCAGCTGCTGTGCAACTGTGAGTCAAGGCGCAGCTGCTGTGCAACTGTGAGTGAAGGCGCAGCTGCTGTGCAACTGTGAGTCAAGGCGCAGGTGCTGTGCAACTGTAAGTGAAGGCGCAGCTGCTGTGCAACTGTGAGTCAAGGCGCAGCTGCTGTGCAACTGTGAGTGAAGGCGCAGCTGCTGTGCAACTGTGAGTGAAGGCGCAGCTGCTGTGCAACTGTGAGTGAAGGCGCAGGTGCTGTGCAACTGTGAGTGAAGGCGCAGGTGCTGTGCAACTGTAAGTGAAGGCGCAGCTGCTGTGCAACTGTGAGTGAAGGCGCAGCTGCTGTGCAACTGTGAGTCAAGGCGCAGCTGCTGTGCAACTGTAAGTGAAGGCGCAGCTGCTGTGCAACTGTGAGTGAAGGCGCAGCTGCTGTGCAACTGTGAGTCAAGGCGCAGCTGCTGTGCAACTGTGAGTCAAGGCGCAGCTGCTGTGCAACTGTGAGTCAAGGCGCAGGTGCTGTGCAACTGTAAGTGAAGGCGCAGCTGCTGTGCAACTGTGAGTGAAGGCGCAGCTGCTGTGCAACTGTGAGTCAAGGCGCAGCTGCTGTGCAACTGTGAGTGAAGGCGCAGCTGCTGTGCAACTGTGAGTCAAGGCGCAGCTGCTGTGCAACTGTGAGTCAAGGCGCAGGTGCTGTGCAACTGTAAGTGAAGGCGCAGCTGCTGTGCAACTGTGAGTGAAGGCGCAGCTGCTGTGCAACTGTGAGTGAAGGCGCAGCTGCTGTGCAACTGTGAGTCAAGGCGCAGCTGCTGTGCAACTGTGAGTCAAGGCGCAGCTGCTGTGCAACTGTGAGTCAAGGCGCAGGTGCTGTGCAACTGTAAGTGAAGGCGCAGCTGCTGTGCAACTGTGAGTGAAGGCGCAGCTGCTGTGCAACTGTGAGTCAAGGCGCAGCTGCTGTGCAACTGTGAGTGAAGGCGCAGCTGCTGTGCAACTGTGAGTCAAGGCGCAGCTGCTGTGCAACTGTGAGTCAAGGCGCAGCTGCTGTGCAACTGTGAGTCAAGGCGCAGCTGCTGTGCAACTGTGAGTCAAGGCGCAGGTGCTGTGCAACTGTAAGTGAAGGCGCAGCTGCTGTGCAACTGTGAGTGAAGGCGCAGCTGCTGTGCAACTGTGAGTCAAGGCGCAGCTGCTGTGCAACTGTGAGTGAAGGCGCAGCTGTTGTGCAACTGTGAGTCAAGGCGCAGCTGCTATGCAACTGTTAGTCAAGGCGCAGCTGCTGTGCAACTGTGAGTGAAGGCGCAGCTGCTGTGCAACTGTGAGTGAAGGCGCAGCTGCTGTGCAACTGTGAGTCAAGGCGCAGGTGCTGTGCAACTGTAAGTGAAGGCGCAGCTGCTGTGCAACTGTGAGTCAAGGCGCAGCTGCTGTGCAACTGTGAGTCAAGGCGCAGCTGCTGTGCAACTGTGAGTCAAGGCGCAGCTGCTGTGCAACTGTGAGTCAAGGCGCAGGTGCTGTGCAACTGTAAGTGAAGGCGCAGCTGCTGTGCAACTGTGAGTGAAGGCGCAGCTGCTGTGCAACTGTGAGTCAAGGCGCAGCTGCTGTGCAACTGTGAGTGAAGGCGCAGCTGCTCTGCAACTGTGAGTGAAGGCGCAGCTGCTGTGCAACTGTGAGTCAAGGCGCAGCTGCTGTGCAACTGTGAGTCAAGGCGCAGGTGCTGTGCAACTGTAAGTGAAGGCGCAGCTGCTGTGCAACTGTGAGTGAAGGCGCAGCTGCTGTGCAACTGTGAGTGAAGGCGCAGCTGCTGTGCAACTGTGAGTCAAGGCGCAGCTGCTGTGCAACTGTGAGTCAAGGCGCAGCTGCTGTGCAACTGTGAGTCAAGGCGCAGGTGCTGTGCAACTGTAAGTGAAGGCGCAGCTGCTGTGCAACTGTGAGTGAAGGCGCAGCTGCTGTGCAACTGTGAGTCAAGGCGCAGCTGCTGTGCAACTGTGAGTGAAGGCGCAGCTGCTGTGCAACTGTGAGTCAAGGCGCAGCTGCTGTGCAACTGTGAGTCAAGGCGCAGCTGCTGTGCAACTGTGAGTCAAGGCGCAGCTGCTGTGCAACTGTGAATCAAGGCGCAGGTGCTGTGCAACTGTAAGTGAAGGCGCAGCTGCTGTGCAACTGTGAGTGAAGGCGCAGCTGCTGTGCAACTGTGAGTCAAGGCGCAGCTGCTGTGCAACTGTGAGTGAAGGCGCAGCTGCTGTGCAACTGTGAGTCAAGGCGCAGCTGTTGTGCAACTGTGAGTCAAGGCGCAGCTGCTGTGCAACTGTGAGTCAAGGCGCAGCTGCTGTGCAACTGTGAGTGAAGGCGCAGCTGCTGTGCAACTGTGAGTCAAGGCGCAGGTGCTGTGCAACTGTAAGTGAAGGCGCAGCTGCTGTGCAACTGTGAGTGAAGGCGCAGCTGCTGTGCAACTGTGAGTCAAGGCGCAGCTGCTGTGCAACTGTGAGTGAAGGCGCAGCTGCTGTGTAACTGTGAGTCAAGGCGCAGCTGCTGTGCAACTGTGAGTGAAGGCGCAGCTGCTGTGCAACTGTGAGTGAAGGCGCAGCTGCTGTGCAACTGTGAGTCAAGGCGCAGCTGCTGTGCAACTGTGAGTCAAGGCGCAGCTGCTGTGCAACTGTGAGTCAAGGCGCAGGTGCTGTGCAACTGTAAGTGAAGGCGCAGCTGCTGTGCAACTGTGAGTGAAGGCGCAGCTGCTGTGCAACTGTGAGTCAAGGCGCAGCTGCTGTGCAACTGTGAGTGAAGGCGCAGCTGCTGTGCAACTGTGAGTCAAGGCGCAGCTGCTGTGCAACTGTGAGTCAAGGCGCAGCTGCTGTGCAACTGTGAGTCAAGGCGCAGCTGCTGTGCAACTGTGAGTCAAGGCGCAGCTGCTGTGCAACTGTGAGTCAAGGCGCAGGTGCTGTGCAACTGTAAGTGAAGGCGCAGCTGCTGTGCAACTGTGAGTGAAGGCGCAGCTGCTGTGCAACTGTGAGTCAAGGCGCAGCTGCTGTGCAACTGTGAGTGAAGGCGCAGCTGCTGTGCAACTGTGAGTCAAGGCGCAGCTGCTGTGCAACTGTGAGTCAAGGCGCAGCTGCTGTGCAACTGTGAGTCAAGGCGCAGCTGCTGTGCAACTGTGAGTGAAGGCGCAGCTGCTGTGCAACTGTGAGTGAAGGCGCAGCTGCTGTGCAACTGTGAGTCAAGGCGCAGCTGCTGTGCAACTGTGAGTGAAGGCGCAGCTGCTGTGCAACTGTGAGTCAAGGCGCAGCTGCTGTGCAACTGTGAGTGAAGGCGCAGCTGCTGTGCAACTGTGAGTGAAGGCGCAGGTGCTGTGCAACTGTGAGTGAAGGCGCAGCTGCTGTGCAACTGTGAGTCAAGGCGCAGCTGCTGTGCAACTGTGAGTGAAGGCGCAGCTGCTGTGCAACTGTAAGTGAAGGCGCAGCTGCTGTGCAACTGTGAGTGAAGGCGCAGCTGCTGTGCAACTGTGAGTCAAGGCGCAGCTGCTGTGCAACTGTGAGTCAAGGCGCAGCTGCTGTGCAACTGTGAGTCAAGGCGCAGCTGCTGTGCAACTGTAAGTGAAGGCGCAGCTGCTGTGCAACTGTGTGTGAAGGCGCAGCTGCTGTGCAACTGTGAGCCCAACGCCACCCATGTCTCTGCAAGGTCTGCGGGTTTGGCGTCCCATACTCTCTGCTCTTCTTCCCCGTGGGTCCTTTCCCCCGTCCTTCCTCTTCTGTCTCTTTCTCCACCTACCAAGGCCCCCGCCCTTCACATCACCGCCCCTCACACCGCCCGGCTTCCATGCTGTGCTGTGCTGTGCTGTGCTGTGCTGTGTTGTGCGGTGCCATGCGGTGCCGTGCCGTGCCGTGTCGTGCTGTACTGTGCTGTGATGTGCCGTGCCGTGCTGTGCTGTGCTGTGCTGTGCCGTGCTGTGCTGTGCTGTGCTGTGCTGTGCTGTGCTGTGCTGTGCTGTGCTGTGCTGTGCTGTGCTGTGCGGTGCTGAGTGTGGTGTGCAGGTGGGTGGGGCAGGAGTCTGGCCATGGCACGTGCGCTCTGCCTCTTGCACCGCCACCACTTCGGCCCTCCCATCGGTGCACGCGGTGAGCCCTCCATGTCCTCCTGTCTGCACCGCTGGCCTCTGTCCCAGTGCAGGCCGGCCAGGCGTGTGTGCTGGCACGACACGGCTCCACTCCACCCGAAACGTTAAGGTGGGGGCAAGATGTGCCACGGCACGGAGCATGCGGTGCCGGAGAGGTGCGGTGGAGGTGGGGGGAGACGAGGCGATGAGCGACCTCCTCTGAGGAGCGACCCAGTGGGCTGCCGTCACGCCAACCACACTTCACTGCTCACTTGCTACCAAGCACACGCATTGCCTCGCTGCTGCCTCACCCCTACCTGCTCTCTCTCTGTCTCCTGCCATAACCGCTGTTTTTCCTCCTCCCATTTGCAGATTCGCCTGACTGTGTTGGCGCTTTTCCCGAGCCTCACGAGCTCGCGCGCTTGGAGATACCATACCTAACCAGCAGGTGCGGGCTGGGGTACCGAGGCCCACGGATTGCCAAGCTGGCAGCTGACGTGGCATCTGGTACCATTGACCTGGAAGCACTCCAGAGGGACTGCCTGCTGGAGAATCCGCCAAGCGGCTGTGACATGGCAGCAGTAGGTGCGGAGAGGGAGATGGCAGGGCAGGCGGGTGTGGGAGGCGGGGAGGGCGGCGAGCAGGCAGACAAAGGAGTGGAGATGAGAGGGGCAGACGATGTGGGAGTGGATGCGAGGAGAGGGGCTGGCAGGAGGAAGAGGAGGAGGAAATTGGAGGACGATGGGCGTGAGTTGAACGGAGTGGAGGCAGCAGAGGAGGCGCAGACGCTTGTGGCACGTGAGGACAGCAGCGCTGCAGCTCGCAAGGGGGGGCCCTGCCATGGCACTGCGCCATTGACTCACACCGCCATCAAGGGCAGGAGGCAAGCAGACAGGCGGGGGAGGGCGGGGAGTGCGACGGACAAGGAAGAGGAGGTGGGGTGGGAGGAGGCGGTGAGGCAGAGGGTGCAGCGCTTGCCGGGGTTAGGGCCATTCTCATCGGCCAACGTGCTGCAGTGCATGGGCGTCTTCTGCTTCGTGCCCGCTGACTCCGAAACCATCCGCCACCTCAAGGTGCGTGCCGCCTGCCAAGGTCTGTGCCGCCCTGCATTGTGGCAAGGCAAGCACTCTTGAAGCCAGGGTGGTGCAGTGTGACTCATGACTTGGAGAATGCTGTGCACTCGAACAGTGCAGTATGCAATCAAGCCGCAAGGCGCACAGCAATAAACCATCCTCAGAAAGTCCATTCTTTATATTATAAACGCTACATCACAGCGCATGTCACCACAGCACGTGTGGCACGCTGCCCGTCCCCCTGGTGCAGGCGAGGGGGCATGCGGGGTGCACGGCTGGCACGGTGGATGCACTGGCAGCACGAGCGTACGCCGCCCACGCGCCCTTCCAGTTCCTCGCCTACTGGTAAGCTGCCCTGTGCCATGCCCACATGATGTGCCCTGTGCCATGCCCACATGATGTGCCCTGTGCCATGCCCACATGATGTGCCCTGTGCCATGCCCACATGATGTGCCCTGTGCCATGCCCACATGATGTGCCCTGTGCCATGGCCACATGATGTGCCCTGTGCCATGCCCACATGATGTGCCCTGTGCCATGGCCACATGATGTGCCCTGTGCCATGCCCACATGATGTGCCCTGTGCCATGCCCACATGATGTGCCCTGTGCCATGCCCACATGATGTGCCCTGTGCCATGCCCACATGATGTGCCCTGTGCCATGCCCACATGATGTGCCCTGTGCCATGCCCACATGATGTGCCCTGTGCCATGCCCACATGATGTGCCCTGTGCCATGCCCACATGATGTGCCCTGTGCCATGCCCACATGATGTGCCCTGTGCCATGCCCACATGATGTGCCCTGTGCCATGCCCACATGATGTGCCCTCATGCCTCTCCTTGATTCTTTAGACCATGCCTCAGGCTCACACCATGCCTCACACCATGCCTCACACGTGTGTTGTGCATATCGCTTGTTTGAAAGTCCATGGCAGGCAGAGCGCATGTGTGACACGTGGCTCCACCCTGCCGGGTGCGAACCCACTGCTTACTCTCAAGCGCCTCACACTCCCTCACTTTCACTTGCCCCTGCTCACACCACTCCCTGCATGTCCCTGCCGTGCTCTGCTCATGTCGCCGTGCTCCACTCGCTCTGCTGTGCGCTGCTCCGCTGCTGTCGCGGTGGGGGGGCGGCATGGCAGGTGGGACATATGGGGCGAGTACGAGCGGGTGTTTGGCCCCATGGCGCACCTGCCCTCATCGCGCTACCCTGCCATCACGGGCCACAGCATGCGCGCGGCTGGGGGCGCTGGGGGGGTGGGCAGGGGAGCTGGGGGTAAGGTGAGTGATGGTGGGGGCAGTGATGCGGTGGAGGGCAAGGCGGGTGGTGGTGGCGGCGGTGGTGGTGTGATGGTGAGCGCTCAGCGCCGCCGCACTGGCAGGCGGCGCTCACAGGGTGAGTCTAGCAGCCCGGCCACACGCTCCCCTGGTGATGCAGAGGGGGGTGGCGGGGTAGATGAGGGGGGTGCAGGGAGAGGCGGAAGAGGTGGTGAGTCATGTGGAGATACGGCATCAGCTGGAGTGGTGAGTGCTGCGGGAGAGGTAGCAGCAGTCGTGGATGCGGCTGCTGCTGCCGTGGAAGACACTGCTGATGGCAGGGTGTGTGTGCAGTGCAGTGCAGCAGGCATGGGCGTGCGGCGCAGCAGGCGGGTCATGGCACAACGCAGTCAGCGCGGCAGTGCGAGTGGCACGGCCGCCTGTAGTGCCTGCTCAGCGCGGAGCCGTGGTGTGGAGCAGCAAGGGGCGGAGCGGAAGAGCCGGGAGCGTGGCAGTGGCAAGGGGAGGAGGCGAGGGCACAGCGGTGGGGGTGAGAGGGGTGGGGACACGGGTGTGGGTCGAATTCAAGGGCCGGTTGGCGGGGGGAGGAGAGGCAGTGCTGCAGTGGGGAGGGGGCGAAGAAGGGGGAGGAGTGAGTTAGAGAGGGATGAGGTGGGAGGGAGTGAAGGGGGCGAGGAGAGCGGAGGCGAGGCGGGGATGGAGATGGTGGTGCGGAGTGGTGAAGAGGGAAGGGCGTGAGTGTGTGCGTGCAGAGGCAGTGCAGGCGGATCAGCAGCCGAGAAAGATTGGCCTAGGGCAGCAAGGGGGTGGGCAGCAGGAGGGCGAGGAGCAGGGGGGCAGGCAGGTATGGGTGCAAGGGGAGCTGCAAGCAGGAAGCTTCCACACAGGAGGCGAGGTGGGAGTGGCAGCTGCGTGGGTGATGGATGATGTGCAGACGAGCAATGAGGGGGGCGTGGCAGGTGGGCAGGAGGAGATGGAGAGTGGGAAGGGCAGGCCAAGCCAAGAGGGGGTGGTGGCAAGGCACCGCCCAAACAGGCGCCTGCTGCTGTAGGCGTGCAGCACTGCCAGCCACGGCCGTGGTGGATTGGTCGTCGAACAGCCTTTTCCCCGCCTGCTGTGCTCTCCCCTGTGAAGGTGCCCTGCTCCACAGGCCGCACATGCCACACGCACCTGCGTGCACCACCATGCGTGCGGTACCTTCCTGCGTGCGGCGACGAATCACGGTTGGGGAAAGCTCTGGAAGGTCTTCGTACCCAGGCTCCCCTTGCCTCCCCTTCCTTTTTGGCATCAAGCCTTGTTTCCACAGAGTGAAATCTACCAAGTGTACGTAAGACAAGTCCAGGGGGGTGTCCAGTGAATGCGTTTACCATTCAGGCTTCATGGCTCATGATGGTTCCCCGCGGTGGAAAGCAGTTACTGAGATTCACTGTTTTGCGTCAGGATGCAACAACAAAACGAACAAGAAACGGAACATAAGGGCGGGTCCAACTTTGCACATGTACAATAAATTTTCAGCTCAGTTACCACATTTCGGCATGTAACAGAACTACAAACGTACCAGAATCCATTTGACGCGAGACTGTACATATATGATGACATTTCGAAAACGTGCCCGGGGACGCAGAACACGTCCGAAGGTTCACGTCAAACTCGTTTCGCGTCAAACACCCCAGAAGGTAACACCTTGTTTCGCTAATTTGTTTTCACCAATGAATCCCCCCTCTGTCACAGGTGCAAAAAACCTCGCTTTATTGGGTAACCCCTCATTCCAGGTACTGTAACCCGCAGCGTTACTGTACCTTGTCAAAAGTCCGAATTGTGCAGTCGGAACTGGACAGGAAATGTTTGGACTTCGCACACTGGGGTACAGTCAAGTATGACTAGAGCATTGACGTAAAAATAACGAAAAAAACGGGAGTGTGCAAAGTTGGACCCGCCCTAAGCACTGGACGTCACTAGGTAGCTTCTTGGAAATTCCTAATACCGTATGGCCCCGGATATAAGCGCAGGCCTATTATAAGCGCATGCGCTTGTATCTGGAGCAATGCGCTTATGGCCGATCCTCATTTATAAGCGCACCCCCTGTAAAACCTTGATTTATTATAAGCGCACGTATAATTATAAAATTTAAACCAGATTAAAACGGTAGCGATTTCA
Organism: Closterium sp. Naga37s-1; assembly: GCA_947471745.1. NCBI lineage: Eukaryota > Viridiplantae > Streptophyta > Zygnematophyceae > Desmidiales > Closteriaceae > Closterium > Closterium sp. Naga37s-1. The sequence continues at coordinate 192,990 of CANJKZ010000964.1, forward strand.
TATTTTGCAGTGAGGATACAACTATTTTCGCTTCGATTGACTTTCGAGGACCTCACATACTGCACGTCCAGTCAGTATGAGCTGGCATTTCTGATAGTGACGTGTAAATTTTCCCCTGTGTGCCGGCAGAAAATCGCTCACGCGCGAATCTGAATTGCGACTCGCTACCACTTCGATTCGATTGAAATCACAAGAAGGAGATGTACAGTTTGGTGCCAATGAATTATAAATTTGCATTTGTTATTATATAAGCGCATGCGCTTGTAAATCTGACTCAATTATAAGCGCACCCCCCCAAAAAACACTGTTTTATTATAAGCGCAGGTGCGCTTATATCCGGGGTATTACGGTAGTCCAGCAGGTATGGTGACTGCATCTGCTCTGCTGTCAAATTCTAGAATTTTCTGACCCTCCGATGAGAAACTTGGACCCTCAGATGAAGCTTTTAGTATCCAATCGAACCATCACTTTGTCCCATAAGTATGCCTGTCAGCAGTATGGACATCCACTGTGAATACTGCGCAGCCTATGCCGTGTATGGGGAGCACGAGGGAGGGATGAGAGGACGAGGACATGTGTGCAGCCCAGAGTGTGGACGAGGAGAATGAGCAGCGCACGGCATCAGGCGGGGATGGGCTCGAGCTGCTGCACCTTCTTCCACGCGGGGCGGGACGAGATGCGCTCCCACCACTGCGCCACGTTGGGGCGCGACGTGATGAGGTCACCGGCGCCGGCATGGAAGAGGATCTCAGTGTACGGCAGGTGCGTGAGGTCCGCTAGCGTGCAGCGCCCGCCCACCAGGTACTGGCGCCCCTCCAGGTGCTTCTCGTAGATGTCAAACAGCCGCCCCAGCTGCCAGGGCGAGCACGGGCAGGCGAGGGGGTTGAGAGGGCATTAGAGTGGTTATGAGGTGTGTGAGGGGGAGGGCAGCTCGCACAGCACCAACACCCAAGCCTCACCAGCCCCAGCCCCAGCCCCAGCTCTCCTCCCAAGCCTCTAATCCTCCCCATCGCCCCACCTCATACCCCATCCTCTCCCCATCTGAGCCATGCTCCCACCGCCATCCCATCTCTCACCTTCTCAATGGCTGCATCAGCGCGCGCCTTGTCGGGCTCGCCCTTGCCCATGAGGCGTTTGAGGAAGTTCTCCTCCACCACCACGGCCACCTGCTCTGTCACGCTGTGCGCCTCCACGTCCGTCCACTGGCTCACCTCCGCGCGCTCCCACACGTCCGCCCCCACCAGGTTCGGGCGCCCCTCCGCGTACTTCTCCGCTATGTACCGCATGATGGCGCGCGACTCTGGGGGGGGATGGAGGGACACACGCACGCACAGCACGCACAGCACGCACAGCACGCAGTGATGGGGAGTGAAGGCGCAGATGCGTGTGTGAGTGGAGACAGCACGCCATGCATTTATGTGACGGCTCTGCGCTCTACTTCCTTCCAACTTTCACGTCTGCCCTTCGCCGAACAACAGCACACCCATTCACAGCATCTTGATCAAGCATTCGAGTAACAGCGCGATTGTAAGGGCAAACGAGGGGTGGTGCGAAGGTTGGTTAGCGACCGTAGAGAATGACTGACCTTGCATAGCAAACCGCTCAGATGCTGGCACATGGGAAAACAGAGGCGATAAAATATGAAACATTGACACAGTTGGCAGACGTGTGAGAGCAGAGCGGTAAGAAGAGGCGGGCAGCCCTTGCACTGACCATAGAGGTAGCGGCCGTTGTCGTCCAGCACTGGCATCTTGCCGAACGGCTGGCAGCACGAGCCAAGGGGAGGAGCAGGGGGAGATGCGGAGAGCGAGAGTGAGACGGATGAGAGGGTGTGCACGAACACGACTGCACCAATTAACATTCGCAACTAACGCCATGCCATGACACAGCACTACACTACACCTTCGCACCGAATGGGACACCACTCCGAATGCTGCTTACGCGCCTTCGACTCTCAATAACAATCCTCTCCATCCGTAATGCATCATTGACATCCGTTACTGCAGACATAGAGTGTCCGTATCCGCCGCGACGCATCACACCCATCCCCTATCCCCGCTACGAGATGCTTCCATGTGCTCCACTCACGCACGTTCATGGCGAGGAACTCGGGCGTCTTGTTGTCGCCCTTGCTCGTGTTCACCACCTTCATCTCGAAATCCTGCCGGGGGGAAGGGGGGGAGACACGGTTGCGTGACTCGGACTGCTGGCGAGGCATGGCAAGCATGATGGATGAATGCCGCCGCGCACTCACGAATACAGAAACCAGCATGACGACAGTCCGTAGCGGAGCAACGAAGTCGACAAATCGACATGCCTGGACAGATACCACGATCAGGAATTCCCATCGCGCCTCGACGCGCATGTGGCCATGGCGCTCACCTCGACGCCCATCTCATAGAGCGTCAGCAGCACGCGACGCACGAACGGCGAGTGCACGTGGCCGTAGAGCGTCAGTCCCGTGCCCATCTTCGAGATGCGTGGTTCCCCTGTTGGAACACTGATTATGTGATCTGGGTCGCGGAGGCAGATCTTGGAAGACACGAGTGTGAAAATGAGGGAAGGCCAAGAGTGAACTCCCAAGGCTCGAATCCCAAAGATGCTTGGTATCAGCGGCACCGTGGATGAATGTGGCAAAAAGATGCCATACGGCCCACAATGGTATGGGTCAATGCCTTCACGTATGGCAAGGTCTTCGGTTCAGATCACGGATTGCCGAACCTGGTGATTAGTTTCGCCTACATGCCAAGGCATATGTTAGGCTTGGCAAGGCCACTTCGTCACCTTCACGCAACCTCGCTCCAGCGTGTACCTACAATACCAGAAGCTGGCCTACAAAAGAACTCCACTATCTGGTCTTCAAATATATAAGACCTTATCTTCGATAAGAATCAATTGCTGCTTCACTTTCATGATACGAACGATCTGGCCCTAAGCGGCAGCATCTGTGCCACCCACGGTAGTATCTTTCCTCTACCCTACAGTGGAGTTACCTATGATTTAATTCCTCCCCATGTGCCATGATGAGGACTACGGGCTTCAACTGGCATCTGTGTGCATCTTGATCCATGGGTGCTCTGCACGGGTGGACATGAGGGGGAGATGGGCAGGTTGCGGGTTAGGGTATGCAGGGGTGTGAGCGTGGAAGGTGATGTGGTGAGGAGAGGGTGGTGAAGGAGGACAGTGAGTTTCATCGCTGTGTTTTCAAACACCACCACGACAGTGCAGGAGGGAGCGTTTGAATGAGAGATAGACTGAGGGCGGGGTAAGGAAGGGGGGGGGAAGCGAGCGTGGTCTGGAGGTGAGAACGTATAGAGCCAGGCCTTTCCCAGACCAAAATCACTCACCAAGAATCTCCTTGCCAGTTATCCTCGTGGCCGGATCCTTGTCAAGCATCCTCCTTATAAGCTCCTTGCACTCTGCCGACCGGTCGCCCCACTTGCTTTGGGTGAAGGGCACGTCATCCCCCAGAATGGACTCCTTGAGCGTCTTACTTGCGCGCTCCCAGAAGGGAGGCGCCCCGGCCAGCATGACATAGAGCACCACGCCAGCACTCCAGAGGTCAGCGGGCGGGCCGTACGCACCCTTGAGCACCTCCGGGGCGATGTACTCAGGCGTGCCCAGCACCTCCCGGCACGCCACGCCTGCAGTGAACCGCGTGGCCACGCCAAAGTCAATGAGCTTCATGTGGGTGTCGTCAGAGCGGTCGCACATGAGCACGTTCTCGGGCTTCACGTCCATGTGCAGCACGCCCCGTGCATGGCAGTGCAGCAGCACGCCCACCAGCGCCTTGCAGATGGCAGCAGCAGCGGGCTCAGGCATGCGGCCGCGCAGCTTGATGCGGTCAAAGAGGTCGCCGCCCTTGCAGAGCTCCATCACAATGTGAATGTTGTCGTCATCTTCAAACGTGGCATGCACCGCTACGATGTGCGGGTGGCCGCGCAGCTCCTCCAGGAACCCCACCTCGTTGCGCACGTCCTCCGCATCCTCCGCCGTCAGAATGCCCGCCTTGGCGATGCTCTTGCACGCAAACGTGAGCCCTGTCTGCCGCTGCACGCACTTGCGGATGATGCCGAACTGCCCGCTGCCGATCTCCTTGCGGGCCACCACGTACTCCTCTCGGATGTCGGCATACGGCTTCCTCAGCACAAAATCACTCGCCCGTGCCTTCCTCCTCCGCTCCGCTGCCCGCTCTGACTGCTTCCACAGCCGCTGCTGCCGAGCCTGCTCTTCCAAACCTTGGCTTCTGTCAGGAGCTCCCTTGGCTTCCCGAGCCTCGCTGCCAGGCTTGGCAACCAACGGCATCGTGGCTGTTGGGGACTGGTGGACTTGTGTTGTTGCTGCTGCTTCTGAGGTGGCCCTGTTGGAGCATTGCTGTGTGACTGTGGCGTGTGTGGTTGCAACGTGTGTGCTTGTGCTTTTGACAGTGCTGACACTGAAGCCAACACACGACACATGTGTGTGCTGGTGCAGGCTCGTCGTGACGTGCTGCTGCTGATGCTCCTCATGCACCTCACTCTGCTGGCTATGCTGCTGCCCCAACTGCTGCTGCTGCTGCTGCTGCTGCTGCTGTTGCTGCCACGCCTCTCTCCCGAGCCTCCCTCTCTGGTACGGCAGCGGCGAACCAGGCAAGGCAGCCCCAGGCACGAGCACGGGCGAGTGAAGAGCAGGAGGAGCAGCGGTGGTGGGGAAGGGCAGCAGACCCACACTGGAAGGCGAGCGCGGCACAACGGCCGGGGAAAGAGGCCCGCTCACCCCCCTGCCATCACCTTGCCGCCCACTCTTCCCATCTGCGCCACCCCTGGCCCTGAGCGGGCTGAGAGTGAGTCCCAGCAGCCTGCCGCTGCCTCCCCCCTGAAACAGGCTGGACTGCGTGCCATGCGTGTCCCGCGCGCCCTTCCACACCTCGCGCCCGCTCCTGCTGCCCCACCCCATGCTGCTGCCCCCGTTGCTGCTCACACGCCCGCTCTCACCCCCCCCGCCACTGGTGCTAGTGGCACCAGTGGGCGCGCCCGTGCCTGGCCCAGCGGGCCGCGAGTCCCGGCTGCTGCTGTACAGGTCCGAGAGCGCCAGCCGGCTGCTGCTGCGCCGGCAGCTGCCCCCGGCGGCGAGGGCGGCGGCGGCGGCGGAGGTGGAGGCGTTGACGGGGAAGCGAGGGCGCGCGTTGAACGAGCTGCTGCTGCCCAGGAACGCACCCGGGCACAGCGGCATACTGCCGCTGCCTCCGCTGCACCCCTGCCTCTCCCCCTGCCTCTCCCCCTGCCTATCCCCCTGCCTATCCCCCTGCCTCTCCCCCTGCCTCTCCCCCTGCCTATCCCCCTGCCTCTCCCCCTGCCTCTCCCCCTGCCTATCCCCCTGCCTCTCCCCCTGCCTCTCCCCCTGCCTCTCCCCTTGCATCTCTCCATGCCTCTCCCCGTGCCTCTCCCCATGCCCCTGAGCCACCTCCCACGCGCCTTCCTCCCTCCTCACCGCGCTCTCCTCGGCCTGTCCTTCCTCCTCCCCATCCACGCTCCAACCGCTCCCCCTTTCTAACCACTCCTCTTCTTCCCCCTCTCCCCCGTCCCCGTGTCTAGTTTCTGCGTCCTCGCGTGAACTGGTAACCCTGTTACCAGCAACAGCGCCATGACTTGCAGCAGCATTGCCGCTCGCGGCAGCAGAGTTGGCGCAAGTGGCGGCAGCAACAGCAGCGGCGCTCGTAGCGGGCGCAGCAGCAGAGCGGCCGCGAGCAGCAGTCGCAACGGCGCGCTGCAGTCTGAGCGCCAGGTCAGCGGACGCCCACCCATGCGCGCTCGCTCTCCGCGCATCCCTCTCACCTCCCCTTCCCTCTTGGCCCGTCATCCCATCCCCGCTATAAGCACTGCGTCGTTCCACCTGCTCCGATACACACCGCACTATCGCCCGCTTTCTCTGCCCATCCCCCCCAACCCGCTGCCGCGGCCGCTGCTGGGGAGACCCCCGCCGCTGCTGCGCCTGCCCGCTCATCCCCTCCCCGCCTCGCAAGCGCGCGTCGGGCCTCCACGAACCCGCCTCGTCCGAGTCACCGCGCGCGGGCGAGGTGGCAGAGATTGGCGCATCGGGCGCAGCGCGGGAGGAGAGCGAGCGCGAGTGGAGGCGCAGCAAGTCCGCGATGCTGAACGCCCGCCCCTGCGCCCCCGAGATCGCCCCCCGCCTCTGCGCCTGCTGCTGCTGCTGCTGCTGCTGACGAAACGTCCCTTCACTTGTGCAGCTTGCGCTATCACCGGCGGCACTAGCAGCGCATGTGCTGGTGTGCGTTCCCGCGGCGACTGCCGTCCGCCCCAGCGGGCTCTTGGGCTGCGGCGACGCGCTCCTGCTCGCCGGGGAATGCGGCGTGGGCGACTTTAGCACGCCCAGGGGCGACGCTGGCGACAGCGATGCGAATCGCGAGTGCGACACGGTTGAGGAGGAGGAGAAGCAGGAGGCGGAGGGGGGGAAAGCAGAGGGCGTGGGGGAGGCGGGAGATGCCGGGGAGGCGGAAGGGGGACAAGAAAAAGGGGCAGAGGCGGAATGCGGAAACGCGCCGGAGTGTTTGCGGGCAGAAGGGGAGGCTGGGGAGAAGGGATGGACCGGGGAGGGGGTGGCGGGGGAGAGGGATGACGGGGAGGAGGGGGAGAAGGAACCGCACAGCAGCTTTGGCGGAAGCGCAAAGCGGCGGACCGGCTGGTTCTTCGGGGACACCGGCCTGTGCGCGTCGTGCGGGCTACCCCACGTGGCCTTGGGCTGCGGTCGCGCGGGATCCGGCAGATTGTTGCATTCCTGCGTGCTCACAGCGGGAGTTCCTAGTGCCGTGCGGTTTGCGCTAGGGGCTAACGCGGTAACGGCCCCGGGACTAGTGGCAGGGGCATGGTGGGGTGAGGCGCAGCGAGGGCTGCCTGTGGCGTCGTCGGCTGTCGCGTGGTTGTAGCCTGGACCGAGCCGGCTCCGCGACCGCAGCCCCGCTACAGCCGCTCCTGCTGTCGACGGGGACGGCGGGCCTGCCGCTGCGAGTGAGAATCCCGACGGTGACACGTCAGTTGACGGCCAGTCCTCGTAAGCTGCTTCTGCTGGCGAGGGGCCTAGCCTTGTGGACTGTTGATCGCTTGGCGGGCGCCGCGCTCCAGAATGGTTGGCGTTACTAGGAGAGGAAAGCGGAGAAGCGTGACGCGGGGAGGAGAACGGGGAGGGGGGGCGAGGGGAAGCAGTACGCGGCGAAGCGAACGGAGAACGCGCGTGCGGGGAAGCGGGGCGCTGCGAAACGGCAGCGCCGCAGCTCTGCGACGAAGGAAGCCGCGCGCCTGGCGCCGGCAGTTGCGGCGAAGTGGCGGCGGGAAAGCTCTTCGACTCGACCATGGTTCTGTAGCGCGACGAGGGGGAGTCGCCGTGGGCGGAGAGATGCCCCGTGCGCGCGCCACCCTGACCGCCACTCGGGGACGCGGGTCCTTGGCGCGCGCGACAGCGACCGGGCACGGCGGAGTCCGGGGTGGAGGCAAGGCGAGGCGAGGAAGGAGACGCCGCGGACGAGGTCTCTCCGTTATTCACGCTAGCAGACCGGCAAGAGGCGAGTGGAGAACGAGGCGTGGCATGGCGGTTGGATGCTGCGCGACTCGGAGCGTTTGTGTCGCGCGCAGAGGGAGAGGGTGCGAGCTCGCGGAAGCGAGGAGAGCATTGCTGCGGGGGTGGCTGGTGGGAGAAAGCCGGGAGGTCTAGCGGCGGCGGCGCAATTAGGCGAGAGATGGAGCTCGCCCGTCGCTGCGTGTCTGTCGCCATGAATTGGGAACGTGTTGCACGCTCAGTTCAGACTCGCTCTAATTCGGCATCACTGCTCGTGTAGTAGATACACATGCGCGTCATTCCAAGTCACGATCTCGTCTGGAGTGCAAATTTAGAGTGATCAAAATTGTGCTCACCATCAACCCTACGTGACTGTCTTGAGTTCCACTCACCTTCGCTGTCTCCATCCTAACAGAGGCAGCAAACAGTGGCAGCAAACAGTGGTCGAGGACAATGCTCCTTGGCCTGATTATCTGTGGGGGGAAGGAGTAGAGGGGGCAGCATTGACTGGAAAAGAAGCAGAGACGATCCGACGGCTGTGGTTCGTTAAGAAGCAGCGCACGTCAGATCCAACCACACTGGATGCACTGCAGTGTCGCCATTGGCCTAAGTGTGGGGTGGAAGAGGGAGGGAGTGGGTGGTGCGTGTGTTTGGGTTCGAGAAGCCACAGCGAGGGAAACGGATGGAAGGCGAACAGAGATGGATGGAGCTGGCTGACTGAACTGAACTGACATTCGCTGGTTCGCCTCAAGTCCGTGGTGGTTGGTGGTTACAGTTTGAAGTCGTCGAATCGCATCCACATCTTACGTACCTTGTCTCACAGAGCGACCAGAGCATATTCCACTTGGAAGAGCAAAATACTGCAAGTTCGTTGAGATTCAGGGTGTTTTAAACGAATTATTAGGGCATCAACATGTCAGAACTGGGTGGAAACACGGGATGTAACACAGCAGCAAATATATGCACTGGGTAATGCTGAGTTTCTAATCAGCAAACTGGGTAATTGCACCTCAACGCCAAATGTTTTCGTTCAGCATGCCTTCTAGTCGCCGTTTCATTGCCAGCTGGCTCTCTGTTGGACTCGAAGCCGACATGGCTCCAACAAAACAGCACCATCACCATGTTCATGGCACAGAAACGTGCCGTTACAAGTACTAGGCCGTACAGAGCTTAGTTCGGAAACCACACTACACTGGATGCAACTATGAGCTTCTATTCCATGTACGTATGTATAATACTCACCAACCCCAAGTTCTCATCCGGAGTCTCGAGTTCCCCCAAATTGCCTCATCCATCCTACCTTTGTTTAGGTGTCACCAAGTCGAGAGCTACCTTAGCTACTGCACGGCCTTGTTCGGCTGGCACATCAGCCCGCACGGATACAGGAAAACGACCACCATCTAACCTTCCTTGATAAGCGGATGGCTGCCGAAACTAACTGGTTCTGGAGGGCAACCAAACAGCCTTAATGGCCCCCGTGTTTTTATATATATATATATATATATATATATACGGGCGAGCGTTCCAAGAAACGCCAACTCCTGGCAATCGGGCGCTTCACTCATGCGGCGCACTGCATGTGGTTGGGTGAAGATGCGGTGCATTCTGTTGCGATCAGAAAATTCATCGTCCCTAGGATCACCTCGGGTAGGTTGTCGGAGAATGTGTGGTAGTGTTGGGCCCTTTGCCTCTAATAAGAGTGAATGTAAAATGACTAAGATGATTAAAATATGCAAATACAATCGTATAAATAAGAGTACAGGGGAATGTGAAACGACCTAGCTAGCAATGTACCTTAAGGGGGTACCCAGTTTGCAATTACCCAGTTTGCTGATTACCCAATTTGCTGATTAGAAACATTACCTTATTACAACGAAATCAAACTGTGCGACTCCAGATGTTACGGGTGCAATCAATCGAAGTAGCGAGAATTGCACTAAGGTGTCAAACGAGTACAAAATGTGAGCGAAGGCATGAACGAACATTTATACGCGAAACATGCAAACGGTAACGCGGTGCGTGCGAGCTAGCTAGTGCTATGCTGGAAGCGAGGCTCGGGCTAGTCCCGAAGCGTAGGCCGACACGGCCAGGCCAGCCGTGCGAGGTTTGGTGAAACAGTGCGCGCGAAGTCGGCGAAGCCCCGTTAGCAGTAACGGGCGAACAACGGCTGCTGCTGTACGCGATGTTGCAGGGTGTGTCAAACTTATATGATCTAGCCTGTGTAGGCTGTAGCGGGTTAGATACTAAGGGGTACACAATTCTAGGGTTTCATATTTGTATCACTTTCATTCCTTAGTCAATTCATTCTCGTTCTAAGTTTCTCATGGTATCGAGCAGGTTCCCTCGTGGGAACTGTTCCTAGGGCCCACCAAGATTTTTTTTCCTACCCGGGGCGCGTGCCGCCCCTGCCCGAAGCGCGCCTAGTGTCCCGCCCTTAGCCACCGGTCGCGCCCTTCTTAGCGGCCCCTCAGGCCCCGTCGCTGCCCTCTCTAGGCCCCGCGTGGCCCCGTAGCGGCCCCGTCGCCGCCCCTTACGGCCCCGCGACCGCCTCTTACGGCCCCGCGACCGCCCCTTACGGCCCCGTCGCCGCCCCTCACGGCCCCGCGACCGCCCCTTACGGCCCCGTCGCCGCCCCTCACGGCCCCGCGACCGCCCCTTACGGCCCCGTCGCCGCCCCTCACGGCCCCGCGACCGCCCCTTACGGCCCCGTCGCCGCCCCTTAAGGCCCCGTCGCCGCCCCTTACGGCCCCGTCGCTGCCCCTTTCGGCCCCGTCGCCGCCGAGCCGCGACCCCGTAGCCGCCCTTAGCGGCCCCGTCGCCGTCCCCCCTCCCCTCGGCCTCGTCGCCGCCCTTCAGCGGCCACGTCGCCGCCCCTCCGCGGCCCCGTCGCCGCCCTTCAGCGGCCCCATTGCCGCCCTTCCGCGGCCCCGTCGCCGCCCTTTCGCGGCCTCGTCGCCGCCCTTCAGCGGCCCCGTCGCCGCCCCTCAGCGGCCTCGTCGCCGCCCTTCAGCGGCCTCGTTGCCGCCCCTTGCGGCCCCGTCGCCGCCCTTCGCGGCCCTGCCGCCCTTCCTCGGCCCCTCAGCCGCCCTTCCCGGCCCCGTCGAGCAGCCGAGCCGCCATCACCGCCGAGTCGCCGAGCCGCCGAGCCGCCCTTGCCGCCGTGCCGCCGAGCTGCCGAGCCGCCGAGCCGCCGAGCTGCCGAGCCGCCGAGCTGCCGAGCCGCCGAGCCGCCGAGCCGCCGAGCCGCCCTACAGCCGAGCCGCCGAGCCGCCGAGCCGCCGAGCCGCCGAGCCGCCACGCCGCCGCAGCCGAGACGCCGCAGTCCCTGCAGTCGCGGCCCTGTCCCTGCCGGCCTGCCTCGGCCCGCCCCACCTGCCTGGTAAGAGCAGCGCCTCTGCCACTGCACTGCCCTACCCCGCTGCTCTCTCTGCCAGTCTACTGCTGTCATGGCCACCCGCAGTGTTCTCACCTTTGACGCTGAGGGTCGGGCTGTTGACTTTGAGGTCTGGGTAGATGATCTGCAGCTTTTCCTACAGTGCGATAGGGCAGACGGTCTCTCTCTGTTTGACCTCACCTCTGGTGCCTCTCCTGCCCCTGCTGATGATGCTGACGCCACTGTTCGCTCACAGTGGGCCACGCGCGATGCTGCTGCTCGCCTTGCTGTGCGCCGCCACTTACCGACCGCTGAGCGCGCGCATTTTAGTCAGTACAAGAGTGCTAAGACCTTGTACGACGCTGTCGTTGCACGCTACTCTTCCCCTGCCACTGCTGCCCTTAGCCGCCTCATACTGCCGTACCTCTTCCCTGACCTCGCCGCTTTTCCCACAGTCGCTGACCTTTTTACGCACCTTCGCACTAGTGACATTCGCTACCGCGCTGCGCTTCCTGCTGAGTTCTGCATCAAGAACCCCCCCCCTATGTACATCACCCTCTACTACATAGTCACCCGGCTCCCTCACACCCTTCGCTCGGTCAGGGACCACTTCCTCTCTGTTTGCCCCACCACCCTCACCGTTGACCTCCTCGAGGAGTGCCTCCTAGCAGCAGAAACGAGTATAGTCGCTGTAGGAGCCTCTCGTGGTGACCCTCGTACCCCTGTCTTTGAGGGGTGCTCCCCCTCCCCCCTCTTGCCCTCTGTTGCCTCTGCTGCTGCGGCCGACATCGTTGGTCTTGAGTCGGTCGGCGCGGCGTCTGCCCCTAGCGGGAGACGCCGCTCAGGCAAGGGCAAGGGGGGCAAGGGCGCTGGAGGAGCTGGCGGGGGCGGTGGAGGCGGCGGAGGGGGTGGGGGTGGCGGTGGGAGTGGTGGCGGGAGTGGGGGCACTAGTGGCGGCAGTGGAGGCGGAGGAGGCGGCGGTGGTGGCGGTGCGAGCGGAGGTGGTGGAGGTGGAGGCGGTGGTGGAGGTAGCGGCGGCGGAGGTGGAGCTGGTCGGGGCGGCTCTTCGCAGAGGGTCGGCTCCGGTGGTGGTCAGCGCCAGCAGCAGCAGCAGCAGCGCACTCGTGAGACCCCTTCCCCCCAGCAGCTTCGTGAGTGGTACACTGCTCGTCAGTGGGGTGGGGGTGCTGGCCCCTGTACCTACGTTCTACGTACAGGCGACCGCACGGGTGAGCAGTGTGGGGGTCCGCACTTTACCCAGCGCTGCTTCGGCCGCCTGACGGACGCTTGGCGTCATCAGTTCCCCGACGCTACTGAGATCCCTCGCTGGGGCGAGCTGTTTAGGGCGGGTGTTGCGATCTTTGATCTTGATTATGATGCTATTCTTGCTGCAATGTATGCTGTGACTATTAGTGATGAGGGTGACTGTTACCGGTGTTTTCCGCCTGACCCGGGCATTGAGGCTGCTGCTCTAGGTGCTAGTGAGGCTGCTGCTCTAGGTGCCAGTGAGCCTGCTGCCCCAGGTGCTGGTGAGTCTGCGCTCTCAGGTACCGCGTCGGCTCCGGCCACCCACACCTTCACCCTTGACTCGGGTGCTTCCCGCTCCTTCTTTCGAGACCGCACCACGCTTACGCCGCTTAGTCGGCCAGTGGCAGTCTCCCTGGCAGACCCCTCTGGGGGTCCTGTCCTTGCCCACTTCTCCACTGTTCTACCGTGTCCGGCGGCCCCTTCTGGCACCCTGTCGGGTCTTTACCTCCCCTCGTTCTCTACGAACTTGGTGAGTGGTGCTGACCTCCAGGATGGAGGGGTTCAGCAGTTCACTCCTACGAGTCAGCGAGTGACCCACTGTACCTGTGCTCGGACGGGCCATCACTTGGCCACGTTTACCCGTCAGCCGGGGTCGAGCCTGTACACACTGACCACTGAGTCTCCTCCGGTCGCTGAGTCTGCTCAGGTAGCCGCGTCGGGTCAGGTGTTTGCTGCGGCGTCCAGGTCTGGTCCTGAGTCTGCCCCCTGCTCGTGTCGTCTCCTGTCTCACCAGACTCTCCTCTGGCACCACCGCCTTGGTCACCCCTCCCTGCCTCGTCTTCGAGGCATGGCCTCTCGTGTCCTTGTCTCTGGTCTCCCCCGGTCCCTCCCTCCCCTTCCTCCGGGGCCTGCCCCCACCTGCGTTCCCTGCGTCGAGGGGCGGCAGCGCGCTGCTCCTCACTCCTCCGAGTTTCCTCAGACAGAGGCTCCACTGCAGACGCTTCACATGGACGTGTGGGGCCCAGCCCGCGTCCGTGGACAGGGTCACGAGCGTTACTTCCTGCTGGTGGTTGACGACTACTCGCGTTACACCGCAGTCTTCCCCTTGTGCAGCAAGGGTGAGGCCACTGAGGTGTTGATCGCCTGGATCCGCGCAGCTCGTCTCCAGCTCAGAGAGAGTTTCGGCTCGGACTTTCCTATTCTGCGTCTGCACTCTGACAGAGGCGGAGAGTTCTCCTCTGACCTTCTGCGAGCCTTCTGTCGTGCACGAGGCATCCGCCAGACCTTCACGCTTCCGGACTCTCCGCAGCAAAATGGGATTGCTGAGCGCCGCATTGGCATGGTCATGGACGTCGCTCGTACGTCCATGGTCCATGCGGCTGCCCCCCATTTTCTGTGGCCGTTTGCGGTTCGGTACGCGGCGCATCAGATCAACCTTCAGCCCCGGGTCTCCATGCCGGAGACCTCCCCTGCTTTGCTGTGGACGGGGAAGGTTGGCGATGCGTCTGCGTTCCGTGTCTGGGGATCTCGGGCGTTTGTCCGCGACTTGTCTGCGGATAAGCTGTCCCCTCGTGCTGTTCCCTGCGTCTTCCTTGGCTTCCCCCCTGACGCGCCGGGCTGGCAGTTCTACCACCCCACCTCGCGCCGTGTTCTGTCCTCCCAGGACGTCACGTTTGACGAGTCGGTTCCCTACTACCGTCTCTTCCCCTACCGCACTGCGTCCCTCCCCCCCCCGCCGCTCTTCCTTACGCCAGGTCCCCCTCCGGTAGACCCCCTCCCCCCTCAGGGTCCTGCCCCCTCAGGTGTGTCTCAGGTAGACGCAGTCGACCCTGTCGAGGTAGCTGTTGACTCTGGTGCTGCTAGGGGTGCTGAGCCTGCGGGTGCTGGGTCTGGGGGTGCTGACTCTGGGGGTGCTGAGCCTGGGGGTGCTGACTCTGGGGGTGCTGCGCCTGGGGGTGCTGAGCCTGGGGGTGCTACGCCTGGGGGTGCTGCATCTGGGGGTGCTGAGCCTGGGGGTGCTGCGTCTGGGGGTGCGGAGTCTGAGGGTACTGGACCTGCTCGTGTGGCGTCTGGCGGTGCTGGGCCTGGAGGTTCTTCGGGTGCTTCGTCCCGGCGGGAGCTACTCTCTCCACAGGAGCTGCGTGAGTGGTTTGCCCGGCGCTGGAGGCGAGCTGCTGGAGCTGGAGGTGCTGCGGGTGCTGGAGGTTCTGCTGCTGCTGAGGGTGCTGGTGCCGCGGGTCCCGGAGGTGCTCGTACTGGGAGTACTGGAGCTGCCGGGCCTGCGGGTGCTTCTCGTACTGGAGCTGGTGGTGCTGCGGGCGTCGGTGCTACTGCGGGTGCCGGAGCTGGACCCGCTGCGTCTTCTGGTGGTCCGGCTGGAGCTGGAGCTGCTGGGGGAGTTGGCGCTGAGGGTGCCTCTGGTGCTGGTGCCTCTGAGGGTACTGGAGTTGGCGCTGCTGGAGCTGGGGGTGCTGCTGGCGCTGGTGCTGTCGTTCGGGGTGCTGGTGCTGTCCCTTCTGGTGCTGGTGGTGCTGAGCGGCCGCGGCCGTACTTCGTTCCGCTCCTTGAGCAGGTTCTTGGTCTTCCGCCCTATGCTAGTCCGGCTCCTCCCTTAGAGTGTCCACCGCCTGTCCAATCCGAGTCACAGTTACAGCCTACCTCTCCTCTGCCTGCTCCTTCTCCCTACACTGGTCCTACTGGAGGTCTTGCTGAGCGTCGTGAGCCTGCGTCTCGTCCTGCGTCGCCTGTCCGTGCTGCTCGCACTAGTAGTCGTGGTTCGCGTCAGCGTCCTCCCCCTGGCAGCCATGGATGCAGAGATGGCTTCCTGGAAGTCCACAGGCACCTACGTCGACGAGGTTCCCCCTCCTGGGGCGAACATCGTCAGTGGCATGTGGATTTTCAGGGTGAAGCGGCCGCCGGGTTCTCCGCCTGTCTTCAAGGCGCGCTACGTGGCTCGTGGCTTCAGTCAGCGGCAGGGAGTTGACTACTTTCAGACCTTTTCTCCCACCCCGAAGATGACCACTCTTCGGGTACTGCTGCACATAGCCGCTCACCGTGACTACGAGCTTCACTCTCTTGACTTCAGCACTGCTTTCTTGCAGGGCAGCCTGCACGAGGAGATCTGGCTGCGCTGCCCACCTGACTTCACTGGGTCTTTTCCTCCTGGTACCCAGTGGAGCCTCCGGCGGCCAGTCTACGGTCTCCGCCAGGCACCTCGTGAGTGGCACGAGACACTGAGGACTACACTTGCGGCTCTTGGGTTTGCTCCTTCTACTGCCGACCCGTCGCTGTTTCTGCGCACCGACACTTCTTTGCTGTCGTTCTACATCCTCGTGTACGTCGACGACTTGGTCTTTGCCACAGCTGACACTGCTGGACTCGCCCACGTGAAGTCCGAGCTGCAGAAGAGACACACGTGCACAGACCTGGGTGAACTGCGCAGCTACCTTGGCTTGCACATCACCCGGGACAGAGCACAGCGCACCATTACCTTGACTCAGTCACACATGGTGCAGCAGGTCCTTCAGCGCTTCGGCTTCACGTACTCCTCGCCTCAGGCCACTCCTCTGTCTACTCGCCACTCGCTCTCAGATTTGCCTTCGGATGAGTCCGTAGAGTCGAGTGGCCCGTACCCAGAGCTTGTTGGCTGCCTCATGTACCTGATGACCTGCACTCGACCTGACCTTGCATACCCTCTTAGCATTCTGGCACGCTATGTTGCTCCTGGGAGACACAGACCAGAGCACATGGCTGCAGCGAAGAGGGTGTTGCGCTACTTGTGCAGTACGTCGGGCATGGGGCTTGTGCTTGGAGGGCGGAGTCCAGTGGTCCTCACTGGTCACGCAGACGCTTCTTGGGCTGACGACCAGGCTACGCAGCGGTCGTCACAGGGTTACACCTTCAGCCTTGGTTCCGGCTCTGTTTCGTGGCGGTCTACCCGCTCGTCTTCTGTTCTCGGCTCCAGTTGTGAGGCTGAGATCTACGCAGGGGCCATGGCTGCACAGGAGCTACGCTGGCTCACCTACCTGCTGACTGACCTAGGAGAGCCGCCTCGTTCTCCTCCAGTTCTGTACGTAGACAACAAGGCTATGCTGGCCTTGTGTCGGGAGCACAGACTGGAGCACAGAACGAAGCACATCGCTCTGCGCTACTTCCTTGCTCGTGAGCTTCAGCAGCGCGGTCAGGTGCGCCTTGCTTACGTGGCCTCTGAGGCCAACACTGCTGATATCTTCACCAAGGCACTTGCGCCTTGTGACCATCAGCGCTTCTGTACTCTGTTAGGTCTTGTACCTACCTTGCCTCACTTGCTCACTTCTTGACCTTGCTTGTACTGTTACATATATATATACCTGCTCTTGCTTGTTTAGCGTTATATATATGTGTGTACTCATGCATGTGAACTGGCCTTGTGGCCTTGAACTTGTGCTCAGAATGTGTGGTGACGTTGTGATCCACCCTGAGCTTGCTTTGCCTTGCTTTGCTTGACTGGTCTTGTGACCCCTTGTTCTCGCCCACTTTGCCTATGGGGGTGTGTCAAACTTATATGATCTAGCCTGTGTAGGCTGTAGCGGGTTAGATACTAAGGGGTACACAATTCTAGGGTTTCATATTTGTATCACTTTCATTCCTTAGTCAATTCATTCTCGTTCTAAGTTTCTCAGGGTGCGCTAAGGAATATCGAGAAAATTCCTTGCACTACCCCCCCCCCCCCTTAAGAAGCCCCCTCTGCTACGCGAGTGCGTGTATATCGCGGAAGCCCCGGCTCCTCAGGTACACTTGTAGGGCAGGGCACCCAGCTATCCTCAGTTGGCGTGCGATCCTTCCAGCGAACGAGGAATTCAATCCTCCTGATTCCCGTGGGGTGTCGAATTCGATGGCTCAGGATTTTTTCGGGCTCGATGATCGGCTCCGATGATTGGCTTGTGGTTGGGATGTATGGGCGAAGCAGGCTGACGTGGAACGAAGGGCTGATGTACCAGTCCATCGGCAACAGTAGGTGAGCTGTCACTGGGGTAATCATGTGGCTGATTTGGAATGGTCCACAGTAGCGGGGTCGTAATTTCAGTACGACGGGCAGTCTTAAGTTCTGTGTGTCGAGCAGTACGTAATCTCCTGACTGGTACGTGACTTGGCGGCGGTGGCGGTCAGCGTTGCGCTTAGCGATGACGTTGGCTTTTTTAATTGCTTCTGCGGCTCTGGTGCGTGTAGCTTGCAGAATTTCGGCGAATTGCTGTGCACGTGGTGTTGGGTTGTCCGGGCTCGGCGTCATGGGCACTGCAGGGTTTTGCCCGTTATTCAGGTAGAAAGGGGACTGCTGTGTCGTCGCTGACGTGGCGTTGTTATACGCGAACTCGATCAGCGGCAACTGCTGCTCCCAAGTGGTCGGGTCGTCGCACGTGGCGCGAATCAACTGCTCCATCGTCTGATTCGTCCGCTCCGTTTGACCATCGGTCTCGGGGTGGTACGACGAGCTGAACTGTAGCCTTGTCCCGAACTGCTCCCAGAGGTTCTTCCAGAAGTTGCTGGTGAACTTCGTGTCGCGGTCGCTGATTATCGCGACTGGTATCCCTTGTAGTCGAGCGACGGTTGCGATGAACATGCGAGCAGTTTCTTCGGCTGAGATCGATTTCTTGCACGCAGCTAAGTGTGCCATCTTCGTCAACCTGTCAACGACGACCATAACTGCGTCGTTACCCCCAGGGTTCGAAGGTAACCCTGTGACGAAATCCATGGTAACCTGCTGCCAGGTGCGCTCAGGCGGTGGGATCGGCTGCAACTGACCCGCCTTTCTTTTTCGTGAGCTCTTCATCACCTGACACGTAGGACACGATCCCACGTGGTGTTGTACGTCGGTCAACAGCTCCGGCCAGTAGTAATACCGCTGCAGTTGCTGTCGCATTTTTTCTACCCCGAAATGTCCCGAGGTAATCCCGTCGTGTGCCTCCTGCAGTAACAGTTCCCTCAGTAGTGAGTACGCGGGTACCCAGATGCGGTTGGTGCCTGTTTTTACGTAATAGACTCCTCTGGCCTCTGCCAGTTGCTGTGAATTTCCGGTCGTGAAAAATGGGTCGGTACTGTATCCGTGGGTGAATAGTGTCAGAGGTCCACTGGTGATCCCCGATTGATCCTAGGGAAGGGTTACAGGCATGTAGGCCTGCGGGGTTATGGGCGCACTTACCCGCTACACAAAAAAGCCCTTTTATCCCAATGGTCTAGTGGTTGGGATTCTGACATGGTATCAGAGCGAAGGTCTCGGGTTCGAATCCCGGTGTGTGCACTTCGGGCATCCCAGTGCAGGGGGGTGTCAGAGGTCCACTGGTGATCCCCGATTGATCCTAGGGAAGGGTTACAGGCATGTAGGCCTGGGGGGTTATGGGCGCACAAACAAGCCCTTTTATCCCAATGGTCTAGTGGTTGGGATTCTGACAAATAGGCCTGTTAACAGTGGGTTGGTTTGGGCGAGTAGGATGGCGTGGAGTTGGGCGGTGGGGCGTGTGAGTGCGTCGGCGATGTTGGATGCGCCTTTTTTATACGTGACCGTGTAGTGGAAGTTGGACTCCAGATAGTCCAACCAGCGAATCTGTCGTGGGTTGAGATTCGGTTGGGCGCGAAGGTACTGTAGGGATCGGTGGTCTATCCGTACTGTCACGTCTGCTCCTGTGAGGTAACATCGCCACACCTTGAACGCGTGCACGATCGCCAGCATCTCGCGCTCGTGTATTGGGTAGTTGCGTTCGGGCGGGTGAAGCTTGCGGGACTCGTACGCGATTGGCTGAAGGCCGTTCCCGAAGTCCTGCAACAGTACTGCTCCCACAAAGATGTCGCTAGCGTCGGTGACGAGCTCGAACGGACGGTGTGGATCTGCGATATGAAGTACGGGCGGTGAGCACAAAATATTTTTGAGGGCCGAGAAGGCAGCTTGCTCTTTCTCCCCCCACGTGTACTCAACCCCCTTCCTCAGCAGGTCGGTCAACGGGGCAGTCAGCTTCGCCATGTCGGGGACGAACCGGCGCACGTAGTTGACGAACCCCAAAAAACTCTGCAGCTCGGTCAAGTTGGTCGGCGCGTGCCATGCTTGAATCGTCGCATTTTTTTTTTCGGGTCTATTTCCACTCCTGCAGCTGAAATGACGTGTCCCAAAAACTCCAGTCGGTCCTGTAAAAACTCACACTTAGACGCTTTTGTCAGTAGGCGGTTCTCACTCAGTATCTTAAAAACTGCTTCGATGTCCTATAAGTGCTGTGCTCTGTCGGGGCTGTAAATCAGTATGTCGTCCATGTATACGATGACGCACTTATCTAAAAGCGGGCGGAAGGCTTCGTTCATGGTCATTTGAAAAGTGGCGGGGGCGTTGGTCAGTCCGAAGGGCATGACGGTGAATTCGAAGGATCCGTAGCGTGTTCGGACGACTGTCTTGGGGCAGTCGGGTGGGTTGACGCGAATCTGGTGGTAACCCCCTCGAAGGTCAATTTTCGAGAAAACCCGGGCTGTGCGCAGTTGGTCGATCAGTTCGTCGGCTCGCGGGATGGGGTAACGGGATTTGATGGTAACCCTGTTCAGTGCTCTGTAATCTATGCACATGCGAAATCCCCTGTCTTTTGTCGGCGTGAACAGTATTGGTGCTGCGAAGGGCGACGAACTAGGGCGAATGAACTCCTTCTCTAGCAGGTAATCCAGCTGCTTCCTCAGTTCGTCCAGTTCGGGTTGGGTCAGTCGGAACTGTCACTGTACTGTCGGTTGTGCCCCCAATTCTAGTTCTATCCTGTGGTCGTGCGGTCGCTGAGGTGGCAGTCCCGTCGGTAGGTCGTCCGGGAAAATGTCACTGTACTGTTTCAACAGTGCTGCCAGATCACTCGGTACGTCGGCTAGCAGTTTCTGTAAATCCCCTCCTTTGTCTACTGCCTCGGCTTCCCGAATGTCAACCGCGTACACGTCAGCTCCTGCCGCTACGGCGCGTTTCATCGTGATCGTGTTGACACGCACCGACGATGACTCAGGCGAGCCCCAGTGAGGTAAGGCGATGTTGTTACCGTTCACTCGCACAGTGCAGTCACCCGTCGTCCAGTCGATTCGTGGATTGTGTCGTCGCAGCCAATCACGCCCGAGTAAAATGTCGGTTCCGTCGAGGGTCGTTGCGAGCATTTCCTGGCTAAACGTGAAGTTACCCCCACATCGAATCCGAACTCGGTCCACACGTTCCCGTATCGCCAGTGGCGTGACGTCGACCAGTCTTGCGTCGATCTCAGGTAAGCATCTGTCCAGTGGCAGTTGCAGTTTTCGTGCTGTAGCAGTGTTGATGAGGCTGTGGCTGGCTCCCCCGTCTACGAATATTTTAACTAAGTCAGTCCCAATTTTCCCACTAAGTAGTATAGGGCTGTCTACCGTAGTACCCTCCTTATTCGGCCGGGTGTGGTCGATTGCGTGAACCGGCACAATCACTCGGTGAGGGTCGGTTGGGTCGGGCGAGCGGCGTGACCTGTCAGTAGAGGGCCCGTCTGCTACTGACTCCCAGCATTTCCCTGCTGCTTGGTCTGTTTCTGCTGCTCAGCTTCCCCCTTTCCCTTAGCATTTTCTGGGCATTCGCTCTTACGGTTTCCGGGTCGATTGCACGCAAAGCAGCGCCCTTTGAATGGTGCGGCAGTGGCATTTGCGGCGACGGCACCTATCGTAGCGCCCTCGTTCGTCCCACGAGGCCGATGTCCCCAATTGCTGCTTCTGTAGGACCCCGGTCTCGGTCGGCGGAAGAAATCGAGTTTCCCCGCCATGGCGAGAATCTCCTGAAAATCAGTGACGCCGCGAAGCTGGATTTCCTGAGCGATGTCCTGCTTCAGGCCGCCGATGTAGCGGTCGATGCGTTCGCTCTCGTGCATGTATCCGACCTGCTCGCATAGCGCCAGAAACCCGCTCATGTAGTCTTGGACGGAACTGAGTTGGCGCCAAGTGCGGAGCCTTTGTCGCGCCGCGATCGAAGCCGCAATTGGCTCGAAGCGAGCGCGCAGACCTGCGCACCACGTATCCCACGTGCGATACTGGGGCACCTCCACGAAATATGACGGTGCCCAGGGTCCGGTTTGTCCTTCCCGTGTCAGTAGAGTCGCGTAGTCCACCGGCTTCGTGACGATGACACGCCACCAGTCCATGGCGGGTCCTCGCAGCAACGACACGGCGTATCGGATCTTCGCCGTATCCTCCGAGACGTAGTTCGCGTCGAAGAAAACGTTCAACGTGAAAAGCCACGCCTGAACGGTAGGACCACCCCGCTGACTTGGATCGAAACATGGCGGACGATGCGGCTTCAGCGGCATCGGCGACGGTAGGGTTGATTCGCCGGCCGGCACGGAGATCGTGACTCGAGGTTGATTCCGGGCCGCATTCGTCGCGTCGGGGTGTGTCGTGCCGTGGTCGTCGTCTCCGTCATGGCGGACGACGCCATCACTTGCGGCGCTCGTGGGTTGCCCCACACTTCCGTGCTGTGATGCCTGTGGTGCGGGCTGAATCGGAGTGCCAGGTGCTTGGGATTGTGTTTGTGCGAGGTCGTTTTGCAGGGACGTGCGTTCTGCCGTCAGCGCCGCGATTTCTTCAGAGCTTTCGCGGATCTGCCGCAGCAGTTCGTTCAAGTGCTCCTGCGTGAGAGTCGTGGCATCGATATGCTCAGCCATTTCGAAGGGCGTCGGCTCGTCTTAGTCTAGGCGCAGTCGTGGCTGCACGCGTTTACGAGAGAACGCGAGGACAGCGGCTCCTAGGGGCTAAGGTGCGTGAGTCCCTTCGAGTGTAAAATCAAAAGTTGATTTCCTGAGGTGCGGAGATGCGCGGTCCGAAAGGAAAGAGGCTTTGAATACCAAGTGTTACGGGTGCAATGGATCGAAGTAGCGAGAATTGCACTAAGGTGTCAAACGAGTACAAAATGTGAGCGAAGGCATGAGCGAACATTTATACGCGAAACATGCAAACGGTAACGCGGTGCGTGCGAGCTAGCTAGTGCTATGCTGGAAGCGAGGCTCGGGCTAGTCCCGAAGCGTAGGCCGAGACGGCCAGGCCAGCAGTGCGAGGTTTGGTGAAACAGTGCGCGCGAAGTCGGCGAAGCCCCGTTAGCAGTAACGGGCGAACAACGGCTGCTGCTGTACGCGGTGTTGCAGGGTGCGCTAAGGAATATCGAGAAAATTCCTTACACCAGACGCTTACGAACTGCTCGGGCAGAGTCCTCGCCACTGCCTAATATTGTCTGCTCAGACGGTCCAGATGCTTCGTAACCGTGCTCGACGTCATTTCGCCCCTTCGTATTCAGCCTCGGTACTGCGTGCTTCGTTTGCTGCTGTCAGGAGTGCACAGTATCTTTTCCCAATTTACTTCTCGTAACACCCCCCTTCACTCCTGGCCGTAGCGGATCTTGACCAGGGCCTGTGCTAGGATTTAGGGCACCGTGAGCCCTCAGGGCAACTTTTGAAAACTTTCCGAAATGACCTGATTTTTAAGGGCAAAATTCCCTGGCCATCCTGAAATTTCAGGGCAACAGCATAAATTCATCTGGATGTTTCAGGGCAAAAAAATACAAGACACTAGAGTGGAAGGGAAGGTACGAAAGGAGCAGGTTCATCAGTGGTTTCACTTCTACTGGCTGAGCATAATCTTTGGAGGGGGAGGGGACAAAACTAGCACACACACCCTCCAGCCTCCTTCCTCCCTCTCCCCCTCTCCCCCCTCCACCCCTTCTCCCCTTCCCACGAGTCAGGGCATCCCTGTACATTCACCCTAACGCTTCAGGGCAAAATTTCACTGCCATTCCGAAATTCCAGGGCAAAACACATGAATCATCCTGATGTCACAGGGTAAATTTCAGCGTCATTCTGAAATTCCAGGGCAAACTTAAAACACCATCCTGAAATCAGGGTAATCAGGATGTTTTGTCCTGATATCGTGGGCCCTAGTCTTGACCCGCTTGACTACCCCACTAAATTCGTAGCAGTGTTGGTACTGCTGACGTGACAGTCGCTTCGTCAGGCAGTAGGTCATATCAACCTTGCCCTTGTCAACTTCGTCTTTGTCGAAGAAGTACCGCAGCGCAATGTGTTTGGTGCGGTTGACAAACCCAGGCTTGTTCGCGATCCTAATCGCGCTTTGGTTGTCGCTGTGCACGCAAAAAGTGGGCGAAGTTGGGATTTTCGCCTCTTGCAGGAACCCCTCACGAACAACGACTGCTGTCGCGGCAATGAACTCAGCCTCCGCCGATGACAGAGCAACCAGTTACTGCTTCTTCGAATTCCAAGTGATGGGTCCTGTTGGCTCGAGGCGAAATAAGAACCCAGTCCAGGACTGTCGATTATCCGGGTCAGCGGCGTGATCGGCGTCCATGTAACCGGTGAGGTTGAAGGACGGGGTGGTGATAGTGGAGTAGCAGAGCCCAATGTTGGGCGTGGAGATGAAGAACTGTAGAGCGCGCTGAAAATCTTGAAGTTTCTCAGCCATTAGTTTGGGGAAGTACTGAGCCAGTCGCCTCGCGATGTACGAGAGATCGGGCCTGCAGGTAACAGAGGCGAAGAGCAAGAAACCTAGCTGCTGCTGGTAAGTCTGGAGTTCAGAGGGGGACAGGGCTTTGTTGTCGGGCTTGTGGTTCGGTCCGGGAGTACGGAAAGGAGTGGAGAGCGGTGCAGGCACGATGTTGAAGCGTTTACCAAGTTTTTCTGCGTACTTGGCTACTGAGAGGTAAATGGCTTCTGGCGAGTAGGAGATGTTGAGGCCGAGAAACTGCTTCACGTCATGGTTGCAGGTGATGTCGACCCGCCCCGCCAAGTTTTTTTTCGAATTGTTCAAGCAGCTCGTTGCTTGACCCTGTATAGAGCAGATCGTCGACGTAGACCGTGAGGAGTATGTAGTCCCTGCGGAAATTTCGGTGGTACATTTCAAGATCGTGAAACAATTGTTTGAAGCCTATCTCGAGCAGAATGTTGTGCAGGTATTACTGCCAGAGCCTAGGCACCCGTTTGATCCCGTCGAGGGATTTCCGCAGCTGGCATACACGTGAGTCGCCTTCGCTGGATGTGTGCGGCTGTTCCACGTAGATCACGACATCAACTAACGAAAAGAGGAAAGCGCTCTCTACATCAATTTGTTGGAGCGGTAGGTGTCTTGCAGCAGCGATAGCGAGCAGAATCCTGACAGAGGTGTGACGGCTGACCGGCGCAAACATCTGGTCGAAGTCGATGCCATGCCTTTCGTCGTAGCCGCGCACGACCCAGCGCGCTTTGAAGTGCTCAATCGTTCTGTCTGCCGCGGTCTTCACTCGGAAGACCCATTTTCCAGAAAGGATCCTTCTTCCTTTGATTGCGGCGCGATCAACGACCACCCAGGTGTCTCGAGATTCGAGCGCTCGGATCTCTTGATTCATTGCCTTGCGCCACTCCTTGCTATGGGAACCCGTCGGCGCTTGTCGCGGGTTCTTGGGCTCGATGACGCATAGAGCTATTGACGTGGCGGTGTGAAGTCCTAGCAGCTGCAGCCTGAGAGGGTGCTGTCGTAGCGGTGCTGGGAAATGACCTCCTGCACGTCATCGTTGTCACTCTCTGGCTCAGGTGGCGGTGGCGGTGTTGCTCCTTTGCTGCTTCCTCCTACTCCGCCGACTCCTCCTCCTGAGGGGTCTTCATCGTCATTGTTGCTGCTGTGACGTCCACCTCCTATGAATTCGCCTCTGGTGTCCTGCTCCAGGAAGTTTGCGGCGGCGTACACACGATTTGCGTTCGTCTGCTCGTCTTCGCGGAACTGGGCGAGGTTGAGCCGTTCGTAGAAGATGACGCCGTGTGCGTTTGTGATTTTCTGGCTGAGTAGGTCCACGATGATTCACGCCTTGTATTTGTCACAAAGGTAACTATGGAATGAATGGCCGAGAAACAAGCAGTACAAGGATGGATAACTCACCTAGAATAACGCACATAAACTATAACAAATAAAGTTTGACACACCCCCATAGTCTAGATGACAATAGTCATGTGGAAAGCAACACACAACCCATGAGCAAGGGTCACATGACCAGTCAGCAAGAGGGAGCAACGGTCACAAGACCAGTTCACAAGAACAAAGCAACTCTCGGGGTGGATCTCAAGATCACCACACAGTCCGAGAACAAGCAAGGGGCCACAAGGCCAATCCACATGCAAGTATATAGCAGATATAAGGGATGCAAGAGTACAAGACATGCATGATAAGCATCTCTACAGAAGCAAGATGCGACAAGGCCTGTCCACAAGCACATATATAAAATATATAGCGAGATGCAAGAGTACAAGACAAAGCATCTCTACGCAAGCAAGTGAGGGCCTGTAGATACAAGACCTAGCTGGTTGCAGAAACGCTGGTGGTCACAAGGCGGCAACGCCTTGGTGAAGATATCTGCAGTGTTGGCCTCAGAGACCACACGTCACACGAGTGCCTGGCCACGCTGCTGCAACTCTTACAGAAGGAAGTAACGAAGCTGGATGTGCTTCGCCTTCCCAACCAGTCGGGGCTCCTCGCACAACAGGATAGCAGACCTGTTTACGGCGAACAAGACTGGGGGAGAGTGAGGCCGCTCACCAAGGTCGGTGAGGAGGAAAGACAGCCAGCGAAGCTCCTGGGCGGCCATGGCCGCAACATACACCTCTGCCTCACAGCTGAAATGGGAGACGGACGACGCTCGAGTCGACCTCCACGAAACAGCTCCGGTCCCAAGGCTGAATTAGTAACCCTGTGTAGACCGCAATGACTCAGCGTCGTCAGCCCACGACGAGTCCGAGAAACCTGTAAGTGTAACTGGCTGCTTCCCTCCAAGGACAAGTCCCATGCCTGATGTACCCGACACATATTTCGCCACCCTCTTAGCAGTGTACCAATGGGAAGGTCGGTGTCTCCCAGGCGCAACAAAGTGCGCAAGGACGCTAAGAGGGTAAGCTAGGTCTGGGCAAGTACAGGTCATCAGATACATGAGACAACCCACCAGCTCAAGATATCGACCGCTAGACTCAAATGGCTCGTCCAAAGGTGGAGCCGTGAGCCCATGATCCACAGCAAGACGGGTGAGCTGTACCTTGGAGAACGGGTGAGGATCTGCTCAACCATATGCGACTGCGTCAGTGTAATGGTGCGAGCTGCCCTGTCCCTAGTGATTTGCAGGCCAAGGTAGCGCTGCAACTCACCAAGGTCAGTGCAAGTGTGTCTCCTCTACAATTCCTCCTTCACGGAGGCCAGTGCGCGTCGGTCCGGAGTGGTGAAGACCAGGTCGTCAACGTAAACCAAAACAAAGAAGGGGGTCGAGCCGCGGCGGATGAACAACGACGGGTCGGCAGACGTCGGGAAAAAGTCAAGCGCTGGAAGAGTCGAACGTAGCGTGTCGTGCCACTCGCGGGGAGCCTGGCGCAGGCCGTGTACTGGTCGACACAACTGCCACTGGGTCCCAGGAGGAAAAGAGCCAGTGAAGCCAGGCGGTCGACGTAGCCAGATCTGCTCGTGCAAGCTCCCCTGTAGGAACGCTGTGGAGAAGTCTAAGAAGTGCAACTCGTAGTCGCGCTGAGTTGCGAAGTGCAGCAACACCCAAAGAGTGGTCATCTTCGGGATGGAAGCAAAGGTTTGAAAGAAATCTACCCACTCGCGCTGACTGAAGCCTCTTGCCACATAGCGCGCCTTGAACACTGGTGGTGATCCAGGCGGCCGCTTCACCTTGTAGAGCGACATGCTAGTGACGACGATCGTCCCAGGTGGTGGGACGGCGTCGACGTAGGTGCTGGTGGACCTATAAGATGCCATCTCTGCCTCCTCAGCTGCTATCTAGTACGAAGCCCAGGGTCCCGAGACCGCCTCAGCGTGAGTGCGCGGAATCGAGATGTCAAGGGCGTCAGGGGCAAGCAACATGGCGCAGAGATGAGGGACAGCGACCGGAAGGAAACCAAGCTCGAACTACCTGTCCTCCAGGACCTCCAGGGGAAAAACAAGAACACCCCCAGTGGACGGAGTACGAGCAGTGCCGCTCACAAGGTGGGAGGCGTAGTCAAGACGGTGGGACGAGGCAAAGCCAGCGACAGTGGTTACAAGGGCTGAGACATACGACATAGGGGCAGTCGGGTGAGTGACCAACGCGGACAGAACACGGGAGACGACAGGACGGGAGCCACGGAGGTAGTCGGACAATGGGTCGTGAAACACAGTGAGGGACGACTCATGAGACTGTGGAAGGACTGGAGGAGGTGGAACACGAGAGTGGAGTACAAGGTGAAACGGGCCGTCAGCACAGTAACGAGACAGACGGGGCTCCGGAGACACAGCACGGCTAAGGGGAGAACGACGAGTCCACTGGGACAAGGAAAAGGAATGAATGGGGGGAACAGGAGGGGACGTTAGGGGACCACAAACCAAGCGTGCAGGTGCTGGACCTGTTGTGGCTGCATCTGCTCCTGCTGCTGCAATCGTGACCCCTCCTCTGCTGTCTCTTGCTGCTGCTGTGACTCCTCCTCTACTCTCTCCTACTGCTACGACTGAGACTGCTGCTGCTGCTGCTGCTGCTGTGCCCTCTCAAACCGCTCACGCTCCTCCCTCTCCAACCGGAGGAGACGCTACTCACGGATCAGGAAACGTACAGTGCGCGGTGTAGGCGCCACAGTGCCTGTGCCTCCAGCTCCAGCACCCCCAGAACCAGCACCTCCACCACCGACACCCTTGGGGCCTCCAGTACCTCTCGCAGGAACACCCCCAGGCTCCGCAGCAACCGGTCGCAACAAAGAACGAGGATGGAACTGCGGGACGGACGGGAAGCCACGGGGTGACGCGGGGCGAGGCCGCTGACTTGAGGCTGCTATGTCCTCCACGGGAGTGACCTCCACGCCCATACCCCCTGCACTCCCAGAGCCGACACCATTAGCTCATGCAGCCCCTGTACCCTCACCCTCCGTAACTGCACCTCCCGCAACCCCAGACACGATAGGGACTGGACGCTGCAGGGGGGGACGACTGCGGAGTGACGTGCGAACATGAGCTAGAGAACCCCAGACGCGGAAGTCAGCTGCTACGCCCGGAGAACCTGTCCAAAGGGAGACCGGCGTCACCTGTGGCCGTGCGTCACTGGGCCAAAGGTTCAGCTGGTGCGTGGCGTAACGGACTGCTTGAGGCCACAAGAACTGGGGGGCATCGGCATGGCACATGGAGGTCCGGGCAACCTCC
The DNA here is from genome assembly GCA_947471745.1 of Closterium sp. Naga37s-1. Classification (NCBI taxonomy): domain Eukaryota; kingdom Viridiplantae; phylum Streptophyta; class Zygnematophyceae; order Desmidiales; family Closteriaceae; genus Closterium; species Closterium sp. Naga37s-1. The sequence continues at coordinate 221,335 of CANJKZ010000964.1, forward strand.
ATGACCAGGCCGATGCGTCGCTCGGCTACCTCCTGCTGCGGCGAGTATGGTAGTGTGTAAGACTGGATGATCCCCCGAACCTCACAAAACCTCTCCAGGCGAGTGGAAGAAAACTCACCACCACGGTCCGAGTGTAGGCAAAGCCCACACAGGCCCTGGTCGCCACCCCACGCTAGTAGCCACGGCTCGAGGAAGGTAGGCACGTCGTCCTTCCGTCGCAGGGAGAAAACCGTGGTGTAGCGGGAGTTGTCGTCCACCACAATCAGGAAGTAGCGCTCCTGACGTGGGCCAAGGACCGGGGAGGGGCCCCAGACGTCCAAGTGCAAGGTCTGGAAAGGAGCCGTGGTGGGGGGGAATGAGGAGTGAGGGGCAGCGCGTTGCCGACCCTCGACGCAAGGAGTGCACGGCAGCGCAGGTGAGCGAGGAAGCAGGGCAAGCGACGCTGGGAGACCTGAGGCCAGACGGTGAGGTACCATCCTACTGAGACGTGGGAACGACGGGTGACCTAGACGGTGGTGGCAGAGGACCGACGGGTGGGGGAGTGACCGATAGTCACACGACACAGCAGCTACCTGACCTGACCTGACTCAGTGTGGTGGGACCCAGTGTGTAGTGAGTACGGACCAGAGCTTGGCTCTCTGTGGAAAGTGGCCAGAGGCGCCCCAGTGGCACCGACTGTGCAGGAGGCAACATGCTTGTCTAGTGAGAAAGTAGTGACTACACCAAGGTCGTGGAAGTGACTGATACCCATCAGGTTCCTAGAGAACGAGGGGGTGTAGTAACCTGTGAGAAACCCAGAGGGAGCCGCCGGACACGGGAGAGTGGTGGTGCTGCGGGCAACTACAGGTACCACAGAGGGGTCAGCCAAGGCGACAGTGACTGGAGAGCGCAGTGGTGTGAGGTCAGTACAGTCTCGAAAGAAACAGCTGGACGCTCCAGAGTCTAAGGTGAAGGAAAAGCTGTGCAGTCTGTGAGGTCGCACCCGAGCCAGCGACAAAGGCTGGTGCTAGACTAGTGGTAGCTGCAGCTCCTACATAAAGACCCTTGAGGCGCCTGGACTGGAAACAACACACGCACCAAGACTGGAAACACATGTCTCTACTCGTGCAGCCAAAGAAGGTCCTAGGCAAGGTAGGTGAGACTCAACTGGTGCAGCAGTGCGCGGACGAAGAAGCGAGGGCCAGTGCGGTGTAATAGCGCGAGGACCAAAACGCTCACGGTAAAGGTCGTCGAGTCGAAGGTAGCAGCTAGACGCAGAGTGGTCAGGACTCCAGAAAGTAGTGCCAGCACCAGAGCCTGTCAATGCCCGGTACCCGAAGGGGCCGACGTCTTGCCCACTGCTAGATGAGCCACTGCTGGGGGCGCCACACTTTGGACCCGCAGGTCCCCACTGCCGGGAGTGGTGCGGCTGGCCCTGCTGGTGTTGAACTCTAGTACACGCCATCAGAGGAGCTAGAAACGGGGGGGTGCGCTGGTGGTAGCCTAAGTTGCTGTAGGTGCGCTGGGGGCAGCCTATGCTGCTGTTGGTTCTGCTGAGGGCAGCCTACGCTGCTGCTGGTTCTGCTGGTGGCAGCCTAAGCTGCTGCTCGTCCTGCTGGGGGCAGCCTATGCTGCTGCTGGTTCAACTCGGGGCAGCCTATGCTGCTGCTGGTGCTCCTGGCGGCAGTCTAGGCTGCTGCTGGTTCAACTGGGGGCAGCCTATGCTGCTGCTAGTGCTCTGGCGACAGCCTATGCTGCTGCTGGTTCAACTAGGGGTAGCCTATGCTGCTGCTGGTGCTCTGGCGGCAGCCTATGCTGCTGCTGGTTCAACTGGGGGCAGCCTATGCTGCTGCTGGTGCTCCTGGCGGCAGTCTAGGCTGTTGCTGGTTCAACTGGGGGCAGCCTAAACTGCTGCTGATGCTGCTGGCGGCAGTCTATGCTGCAGCTGGTGCGCTGGCGCTGGCGTAGGCTACTGGCGCTCGCTGGCGGCGGCCTATGCTGGTGCTGGCGGCGGGCTACGGGCGGACCGCAGTCAGTATGGGGTGGAGGGCAGCGGGAGGTGAATGGGAGTCGACGGGGAAGGGGGTGGGACGTGGGGGCGACGGGAGGCAGTTGAAAGGGGGACGGGAAGGCGACGGGATGGGGGGGGGACGGGAGGCGACGAGAGGCGACGCAGGGGCGACGGAAAGGGGGGGGCGGGGGAGGCAACCAGAGGCGACGCGGAGGCGACGAGAAGGGGGGGAACAGGGAGGCGACGGGGGGGGCGACGTGGAGGCGACGGGAAGGGGGGGACGGGGAAGCGACGAGAGGCGACGCAGAGGCGATGGAAAGGGGGGGACGGGGAGGCAACGGGAGGCGACGCAGAGGCGATGGAAAGGGGGGGACGGGGAGGCGACGAGAGGCGACGCGGAGGCGACGGAAAGGGGGGACGAGGAGGCGATGGGAGGCAACGCAAGGCGACGGGAAGGGGGGGGACGGGGAGGCGACTGGGGGCCGACGTGGAGGCGACGGGAAGGGGGGAACGGGGAAGCGACGAGAGGCAACGGGAAGGGAGGGACGGGGAGGCGACGGGAGCGACGCGGAGACGACGGGAAGGCGACGGGGAGGCAACGGGGAGGCGACGGAAAGGGGACGGGGAGGCAACGGAAAGGGGACGGGGAGGCGACGGGAAGGGGATGGGGCCGCGACGGGGAGGGGACGGGGGCGCGAGCTACACGGGCGCTACGGGTACGAGGCGCTTCGGGCTACGGGGCGCTTCGGGCTACGGGGCGCTTCGGGGTACAAGGCGCTTCGGGTTATGGGGCGGTGGGCCCAACAGATCGATCTAGCTCTATACCATGTCACAAAGGTAACTATTGAATGAAAGCTTGCAAACTTGCCGATGGTTGATGTCAGCGGGCGATATTGCACCATGCACCCCCAAACACAGAGCATTGAGGTGTCGCCTTTCGTGCCTGTCAATTTTAGGTGTGGGGAGGGTGGTGACTGGTGCAGACCCTCTACCCAGGACTCAAACTGTATCGGGTGGCCATCGGCGTCAAAGGCGAGTACAATGGGAGTCGCCATAGCGGCAGTAATGGTAGTAAGGGAGTAGCAAAGGCGGCTCGGCAGGGCGGCTCAGCTGGGCCAGCGATAGCGCAGGCAGCTGCAGCCCAGCAGCAACAGCAGCAGCAGCTTAGCAGCTGAGCAGCAGTACGTAGGGCAGGGCAGGGCAGGGCAGGCGCAGTGTAGCCGGCAGCTTAGCAGCAGCAACAGAGCAGCAGCAGCAGAGCAGCAGCAGCAGCAGCAGCAGCAGCAGCAGCAGCAGTTGAACAGCAGCAGCAGGAGCATAGGCGGCAGCAGCAGCACTGGCGGCAGCAGTATCGCTGGCGGCAGCAGCAACTTAGGTGGGAGCAGCAGCGCATGTGGCAGGAGCAGCTTAATAGCAGCAGCCTCAGCATAGCAGCAGCAGCTTGGCAACAACAGGAGCAGTAGAAGCTTAGCAGCAGCGGCTTGGCAACAGCAGCAGTAGCAGCCTAGCAGCTCAGCAACAGCACGTAGGGCAGGGCAAGGCAGTGGGCGCAGGGCAGCCGACAGCTTAGCAGAGGCGGCGACCGGTAGGCAGCAGCTGCAGCTTGGCAGGGCAGCGCTGGGCAGCGTGCAGGGCAGCGCTGGTGGCGGCCAGGCAGGGCAGGGAAGCGCTGGGTAGCGTGTAGGGCAGTGTTGGCGGCGGCCAAGCAGGGCAGGGCAGCGCTGGGTAGCGTGCAGGGCAGCGCTGGCGGTGGCCAGGCAGGGTAGGGCAGCGCTGGGCAGCGTGCAGGGCAGTGCTGGCGGCGGCTAGGCAGGACAGGGCAGCGCTGGGGCAGGCAGTGCAGGGCGCTGGCGCGGGCAGGGTGCTGGCGCGGGCAGAGTGCTGGCGCGGGCAGAGCGCTGGCGTGGGCAGGGCAGGGCACTAGCGCGGGCAGGGCAGGGCGCTAGCGCATGGTGCAGGCAGGGTAGGGCGCGTGGTGCACTGCGCAGGCTGAACGGGGCAGGGCTGCAGTAGCGCAAGCAGCGGTAGCAGCGCTGAGCGACAACGAGGTAGGGCAGCAGCTCAGGCGGCAGCAGCGCCGCAGCGCAGCAGCAGTAGTACAGGCAGCAGCAGCAGCTTAGGCGGCAGCGCAAGGCAGCGTGGGCAGGGCAGCGCGATAGCGCTGGGCAGGGCAAGGCACGCTCGAGGCGAGCGACAGCAGCAGCTTAGCAGCAGCTGCAATGCATGCAAGGCACGGGCAGCAAGGCGTGCGGGGCACGCGGGCAGCAGGGCGCGCACGGGGCGCGCAGGGCAGCAGGGCATGCATGGGTGCTGGGGACCGGGGCACGCACGGGCGCTAGGCAGTGGGGCGCGCACGGGCGCTGGGCAGCAGGGCACGCGCAGGTACGGGGCAGCAGGGCGCGCACGACCGCTGGGCAGCGGGGCACGTATGGGCACTGGGCAGCGGGGCGCGCGCGGGCAAGGGGCAGCGGGGCACGCGCTGGTACGGGGCAGCAGTGTGCGCACAGCAGCAAGGCATGCACCGGCGTTGGGCAGCAAGGCGTGCGCGGGCGCTGGGCAGTGGGGAACGCTGGCGCGCTGGGCAGCGGGGCGCGCTGGCGTACTGGGCAACAGGACGTGCTGGCGCGCTGGGCAGCGGGGCACGCTGGCGCGCTGGGCAGCGGGGCGCGCTGGCACGTAGGGCAGCAGGGCGCGCGCTAGCGGGCAAGAGCGGAACCAATCGGTAAGCCCTTGAAAAAAAGCGTCGATCCTAAGGATCGACCTGCTCTGATACCATGTCGAAGGCTAAGGAACAGGAATGATGAGACTAGGAAGTAAGGGTGATACAAATGTGGAACCGTAATGGGTTGTACCCCCTAATGAGTATCCCAATATACCCTACAGTGATATATAATGTTTGACAAGAGAGCCATGTAGCACTTGATCTTCTCAAGGTAGTCCACACCAATAGTAGAAAGCTTCACATAGAGGTCCCGGAGTTGATCGAACGCTCCTTGTACGTCATCACCCTCGTTAATCTTCACCGCATCGAGTTGTCGCTCAAGCACCACCACCATCGCTTCGCTGCTGGGGGCATGGTTATCCTTCAATATCTTCCATGCCTTGGGACCACACTGGATATCCTTGATGAGATGCTTAATGTGGTGCAGCTGGTTGGATGAGAGGCATTGGAAGAGAAGGAAAATCCATCCTTGGACCGACGATCCCATTCCTTGGTCGCTCCTTCGCTCGCATGCCTTATCAATTCTCCAGCCCATAAATGGTTTGAGAGGAGCTCCTCCCGAAGCTCCATAATGCCCAATCCTCCCCACAGAACTTCTCTAGGTTGAATGCCTTCACATCATCCTTAGCTGGTGTTGAAACAGACGCTATTGGTGTAGATCCGCCTGCAACTCCTCTTCCTGCTTCCCCAGCGCCTCTCACACCACCACTGCCACTTGGACCAGCTGGATCAGAACCTTTGGCCTCTATATCGACCCAAGAACAGAATAAAACCCCTCTGATACCACTTGATATAGTCTAGAGTCCACTTAGGGGTCGCGGATGCCCATGAAACCACCTAACCAGATTCTGACGACTTGGAACCGCCACTGTTCAAACCGCCGTCGTCATCAGCTCCAAGCAAGTTAAGTTCTGATCTTTAGACAGCTAATAGCCACAGGTGTCCAATTACGAACAGTATCTTGCTTGTCTCAATCAGAGATGTGAGCGCTACATAGTGATAAAAAACGTAACCACGTCTGAAAACATTCAGTTTGATTGATGCAAGGAACAGGTGACTACAACATCGCCTAGGGGGGGCTGGAATCATCCTGGAAACTCAGAGAAGGCTGAGTCATAGGGGAGAGAAGCTAGAGAAGGATGGGAAACGTCCTAGCTAGGTTAGAAAAGCCAACAACACTTGGATGTTCAGTGCTGTACTCAAGGCTACCAATAGTAAGTCAAGCCAACCATGGATCAGCTTGTCTTTCCACTTGCACCCTCTTGCAAGCTGCTTTCAAGAAGACCACACTTCTCAAAAAGAGGGTGGTCAAGTTCCACTTGACCACCTATACTTCTTGTCTCGTTCTCTTTTGTTGCACCATTGGCATGACAACAATGAAAGGGTGGCAAGGGAAATGCTGCCAACAGTTCACCATGACAACTGAAAAGTAACTTTCAGAAGTTGTCACGTGCTGCTCCCATGCTGGGTTACATGAGAGGTAGCAGGAAGGGCGGCACAAGACACAGGAACCCGACGCCCAGTCAGGGAGACGGGCAATGGGGAGTATCGAGCAGGAGTAGGCAGAGGGGAGTCAGGTGGCAACAGTGGCCGAGACAGGTCAGGCGGCGGAAACAAAAGAGGAGTAGTACCAGTGGGCGTCGGCTCAGGTAGTGACAACGACGGGTGCTCCAAGAAGATAGGCCGCCGCGGCAGCGACTGCACCTCACCCCCAGACCCAGCACCTCCGGTACCAGTACCTCCAAGTCCACCAACAAGAGGACTTTTAGCACTCCCAGAGTCTGCACCCCCATTTTGCAGTTTCTAAACCCACATGCCTATTACCTTTAGGAACATCACACTTCGACACATTCTTCATCTTCGACCACCCCTACGGGCGCAGCTTCTCCCCTGATGCTATGCAGGCAAGCATGACAATGAGCCTCGTCATCTCGTAGCTTGCTAAGTGGATTGGGACAGATCATGCGCCACGGTGGTCAATTGTCCTCTCGGGGCATCTCGATGAAGAGCGGGGATTGGTCCGCGTTGATGATGCATGAGAGGTCGATGGTGTGTCGAGCACGGCTGATCCGCACGAACTGCCAACAGGCCTTACAAGCATTTGCATACTCTGCCATGTGAAAAAACACACAAGAGAAGACGAGGGTTTAGAACCTGAGAAGGCACTTACCGACTAAGAAGAGAGAGGTGATTATAGAGCACGATCCCCGGCGAATTCAGGGTTTTAGAACTCACCCTGAGACAGCCTTAGCCCAACCTTTGTCTTCATGCGCATTACCAGGTTCCACCGGTCGCGAAATCGTTGACTCCAGTGGGACGATACGTTCAAGTTCTTGTCGGGGTGGTGCTTCTTCGTCCCCTTGCGGCTCCAACGTTGCTTGTCCTTCACCGATATAGCCACCCACTTCGATCGTTCCAGGCAGATGTGCCGGTTAAGAGCTGTCTCCATGTTGGGGTGGTATGCATGGCGGCCATCAACGTGTAGACGCTTGCGGCAGTTAGCGGCACCCCGAAACACACCCAAATCTGCCTGGCCCATTCAGCGTCGAATGCACGCAATGGAGACAGATGATTTCCGTGAAGTCTTCTTCAAGGAGCCGAGCTCCTTGTAGCGAAGCACCCAATTCACCTTTTCACGTATGCTCTAGCTTCTCTGCGACTTTGTGTAACCGCGATTGTGTGGGGATTGAGACCGAGAATCTATAATAGCGAGGGTGGGGTCCTTCGGTTTAGGCGCTGCGGGTAACTTGGGGATGGGTTCGACGGCGTCAGTGTACTCTTCATCCGAACCTCCAGCCTTGTGGACGACGATGTCATCATTTCTTGCGGTCGTGGGTTGCCTCGACTTCTTATATTTCTTTCCTTTTTGGGTTGCAAAGCAACCTAATACAACTGATCTGGACGGATGAGTCTCCCTTGCTTTCCCATGTCTCTGGGGCCGTTGATGTTAAGGCACGCACAGGTAAGGATGTTTTTCTTGTTACTCATTTATCCACTGACTAGCAGCTCCTTCGCATCTACAGGTTGATAAAGGCAATGAAACTGACCACACTGACTACAACACAAACTCTAGCCGCTGTCTCCAGTCTACTGTTCAGATCCCGAAGTCTTTCTTGATGGCAGCAAGGTTCGTCTTCTCGAGAGACCTCTTGGTTGAGGTGCCGAGCTTCTCCTGGCAGATGATGTCAAACATTATACATGTTCATATTGTGTAGGCTATAGTGGGTTTAGCCTTAGGGGGTACAACATTGCTAGGGTTTCCTACTTGTATCACCCTGCTGCCTAGTTTCACACATTCTCGTTCAGTTCTACATTCTAACATGGTATCACGAGCCTAGGTTGCTACCTAGGACCGCTTTCTCCTACGGGCCCACTATTCCGCTAGAAGCGCCCTCGTGCGCCCTACCTTACGTGCGCCCTCGTGCGCCTTTCTATACTCGTGCGCCCTCGTGCGCCCTACCTTACGTGCGCCCTCGTGCGCCCCCGTGCGACCTGCCCTTCGGTCTGCCCGCGTGCCGTCATGCAGCCCTCGCGCTGCCTCCTGCAAGCTAGTACGGCCCTCGAGCCGCCCCTGCAGGTCCGTCAGGCCCCCGAGCCGCCTCTGCAGACCCGTCAGGCCCCCCCGAGCCGCCTCTGCAGGCCCGTCAGGCCCGAGAGCCGCCCCTGCAGCCAGCGCGCTGCCCTGCCGAGCCGCGTGTCGCCCGTGGGCGCTGCCTCTGCCCCGTCGCGCTGCCCTGAGGAGCCGCGCGCGACCCCCGCTATCCCGTCGCGTCGCCCTGGGGAGCCGCACTCGGCCCCCGCTGCCCCGTCGCGACGCCCTGGGGAGCCGCGCTCGGCCCCCGCTGCCCTGTCGCGACGTCCTGGGGAGCCGCGCTCGGCCCCCGCTGACCCGTCGCGACGCCCTAGGGAGCCGCGCGCGACCCCCCGCTGCCCCGTCGCGACGCCCTAGGGAGCCGCGCGCGGCCCCCCCCCCCCCCCCCGCTGCCCCGTCGCGGCGCCCTGGGGAGCCGCGCGCCGCCCCCCCCCCCCCCCCCCCCCCCCCCCCCCCCTCGCTGCTGCCCGAGCCACCCTGCAGCCCGCGAGCCGCCTCTACAGCGCCGAGTGCGCTCTGCCAAACCCTAAAATAAATAATTAATTATTAAAAAAAAAAAAAAAAAAAAAAAAAAAAAGGGAGCAGCTGCCCCTGGCCCCTGGAGCAGCCGCCCCTGGAGCAGCCGCCCCTGCAGCAGCCGCCCCTGCAGCAGCTGCCCCTGCAGCAGCCGCCCCTGGCCCCTGGAGCAGCCGCCCCTGCAGCTGCCGCGGAGCCCTCGCCCTGCAGTGGTAGCGGCCTCGCCGTTACCACCGTCGTACGCCTGCTCTTCTCGCCACTGGTGAGCACTGCCCTGCCCGTATTGCTGTTACTGCTGCTCCTGCTGCTACTGCTCTTTCTACTTCTACTGCTGCTCCTGGCGTGGCCAGATGCAGCTCCAGCGCCGTCCGCGTGAGTCCCTCACGCCCCAACAGCTTCGTGAGTGGTATGCTGGTTGGGGTTGTAGGGGTGGCCGCGCTGCTGCTACTACTACTGCTACTGCTGCTCCTGGCGGTGGCCAGATGCAGCTCCCGCGACGTCCGAGTGAGTCCCTCACGCCCCAGCAGCTTCGTGAGTGGTACGCTCAGCGTGGAGGGTCACGGGGTACTGCTCGCTGCCCGTACGTCATTCGCACTGGTGCTCGGACTGGTCAGCCTTGCGGGACGTTTGGTCACACAGAGTCCCGCTGCTTCGCCCGTCTGAGCGACGCCTGGCGTACAGAGTTTGGCGACGCGGCTGAGCTCCCCGACTGGGTGGAGCTGCTTAGGCAGAGGGTAGATATCTATGCTCTTGACTATGATGCTATCCTCACTGCCATGTATGCATTTCCTACTAGTGCTGAGAGTGCCTGTCACCTGTGTGTGCCGCCTGACCCCGGTATCCAGTCTGCTGCTCTAGGTACTGGTGAGGCTGCTGCACTAGGTGCTCGTGTGTCTGTTGCCCCAGGTGCTGGTGAGGCTGCTGCTCTAGGTACTCGTGAGTCTGCGCCCTCTGGTACTGCGTCTACTGAGGCACTGCACACCTTCACACTGGACTCAGGCGCTTCCCGCTGTTTCTTTCGTGACCGCACTGCCCTTGAGCAGCTTGCTCGGCCGGTTGCAGTCTCCCTCGCTGACCCCTCTGGGGGTCCGGTCATTGCGACCTCCTCTACTGTTCTCCCTTGTCCTGCGGTCCCGTCGGGCACTCTGTCAGGTCTCTACCTCCCCTCGTTCTCTACGAACTTGGTGGCGGGTAGTGCGCTCCAGGACGGGGGTGTCCACCAGTTTACCCCTGCCTACGAGCGTGTGACACACTGCACGTGTGCTCGGACGGGCCGCCACCTGGCTACCTTCACTCGGCAGCCGGGGTCGGACCTGTACACACTGACCACTGAGTCCCCACAGGTAGCTGCGTCTGCGTCTGCGTCGGGTCAGCTGTCTGCCCCCTGCTCGTGTCGCTCTCTGGCACACGAGACTGTCCTCTGGCACCACCGTCTTGGTCACCCGTCAGTGCAGCGCCTTCGTGCCATGCACAACCGGTACCTTGTCTCTGGTCTTCCCAGGGTTCTCCCTCCACTCCCACCCTCGCCTGCTCCTCCCTGCCTTCCCTGTGTCGAGGGGCGGCAGCGCGCCGCTCCTCACTCCTCCTCGTTTCCCCCGACGACTGCTCCCTTGCAGACGCTCCACATGGACGTGTGGGGCCCAGCCCGCGTCCATGGACAGGGTCAGGAGAGGTACTTCCTGATCGTTGTTGACGACTACTCGCGCTACACCACGGTCTTCCCCTTTCGCACCAAGGGTGAGGTCCCTGATGTTTTGATCCCTTGGATCCGCGCTGCTCGTCTCCAGCTCAGTGAGCGGTTCCACTCGGACTTTCCTGTCCTGCGTCTGCACTCTGACAGAGGTGGTGAGTTCTCCTCTGACCTCTTGGCAGCCTACTGTGCGGAGCACGGCATCCGCCAGTCGTTCACGCTTCCGGCCTCTCCACAGCAGAATGGGGTTGCTGAGCGCCGCATTGGTTTGGTCATGGAGGTCGCTCGTACCTCCTTGATCCATGCGGCTGCCCCCCACTTTCTGTGGCCGTTTGCGGTCCGATACGCTGCGCATCAGCTCAACCTCTGGCCCCGTGTCTCCGTTCCGGAGACTTCGCCGACACTGCGTTGGACGGGAGAGGTTGGCGATGCGTCGCGTTTTCGGGTCTGGGGGTCCCGAGCTTTTGTTCGCGATACGTTCGCGGACAAGCTCTCCTCCCGCGCTGTTCCCTGTGTCTTCCTTGGCTTTGTCCCGGACGCGTCTGGTTGGCAGTTTTACCACGCCACCTCGCGCCGTGTCCTGCCCTCTCAGGACGTCACTTTTGACGAGTCCGTGCCCTACTACCGCCTCTTCCCCTACCGCACTGCCCCGCTCCCCCCCCCGCCTCTCTTCCTCGCGCCAGGTGCTGCTGTGGTAGACCCCCTCCCCCCTCAGGGTGCCGCTCCCTCAGGTGTGTCCCAGGTAGACCCGGTTGAGCCTGTCGAGGTAGCTGTCGACTCTCGTCCTGCCAGGGGTGCTGAGCCTGAGCGTGCGGAGCCTGGGGTTGCGGAGTCTGGGGGTGCTGAGCCTGGGGGTGCGGGGTCTGGGGGTGCGGAGCCTGCGGGTGCCGAGTCTGGGGGTGCTGAGCCTGGGGGTGCGGAGCCTGCGGGTGCTGAGTCTGGAGGTGCTGAGCCTGGGGGTGCTGAGCCTGGGAGTGCTACGTCTGAGAGTACTGAGCCTGAGCGTGCTGCACCTGGGGGAGGCCTCTCCTCGCAGCAGCTGCGTGAGTGGTACTTACAGTACTGCAGCCTCAGGAGAGGTGCTTCTGGAGCTCGGAGTGGTGCCGGAGCTGGTGCTAGTGCTTCCCCTCCTAGGCGGGAGCTGCCCTCTCCCCAGCAGCTCCGAGAGTGGTACGCTAGGCGCTGCAGTCTCCGGAGTGGCGCTCCCGGTGTCGTGGACTCTGGAGCTTCTGGAGTTACTGGAGGTGCTGCTGCTGCTGGCGGTGCGGCTGGCGCTGCTGGAGGTGCTGCTGGTGCTGCTGGAGCTGCTGGAGGTACTGCTGCTGCTGGAGGTGCTGCTGGCGCTGCTGGAGGTACTACTGGTTCTGGTGCTGCTGGAGCTGCTGGAGGTGCTGCTGCTGCTGGCGGTGCGGCTGGCGCTGCTGGAGGTGCTGCTGGTGCTGCTGGCGCTGCTGGAGGTGCTACTGGTGCTGGAGCTACTGGAGCTGCTGGTGGTACTGCTGCTGCTGGCGGTGCTGCTGGCGCTGCTGGAGGTGCTGCTGGTACTGGTGCTGCTGGAGCTGCTGGAGGTGCTGCTGCTGCTGGTGGTGCTGCTGGCACTGCTGGAGGTGCTGCTGGTACTGGAGCTGCTGGGGACCCTGCTGCTGCTGGCGGTGCTGCTGGAGCTGCTGGGACTGGCCCTGCTGAGGGGGTTGGAGCTGGAGGTGCTGAGCGGCCACGGCCGTACTACGTTCCGCTCCTTCAGCAGGTTCTTGGCTTTCCGCCCTCTCCTGGTCCTACTCCTCCCCTACTGAGTCCACCGCTTGTCCAGTCGCAGTCACAGTTACAGCCAGTCTCTCCACTTCCTGGTCCTTCTCCCTACACTGCGCCGACGGGAGGTCTTACGGAGCGTCGTGAGCCTGAGTCTCGTCCTCCGTCGCCTGAGACGCGTCCAGAGTCGCCTGTCCGCGCTGTCCGCGCTGGTCGTCGTGTTCTACGTCAGCGTCCTCCTCCTGTCCTTGGCACTCACTATATGACCCTGCGTCCCTCTACTGCTCCACAGCGTGTCCCACTGCCGTCTCCACCAGCGTCCTCTCTTCCTGCTCTTGCTGACCCGGAGTCTGACTCTCTTCGTGCTGCCAGTCCTACTGTCACGCGTCTCCTTGCCACTGCTGTCACTGACCCTTCCTTTGAGTCCTCTGCTGCGTCTGCTCTAGTCGCTGAGCTTGTTGACTTTGCTGCTGCCTGTCGTCTAGACTACGCCGCTAGCCTTGTTGCTGAGTCTGAGTCTGAGTCTGTCTGTCCTCCGTCTGTCGGGGGTGAGTGTGCTCTTGGCACGGACGTCCTTGAGGACAGACAGGAGGAGTTTGAGTGCTTTGCCGCTGCTTTGCCTCATCTCGTGTCCATGCTAGTTGTCCCTGAGGGAGACCCGGATGCACCAGACATCCCGACCCCACGCTCCTACGCAGAGGCGATGGAGGGTCCCTACTCCTCTCAGTGGCAGACAGCCATGGACGCAGAGATGGCATCCTGGAAGTCCACAGGCACCTACGTCGACGAGGTTCCCCCACCTGGGGCGAACATCGTCAGTGGCATGTGGATTTTCAGGGTGAAGCGGCCGCCGGGTTCTCCGCCTGTCTTCAAGGCGCGTTACGTTGCACGAGGCTTCAGTCAGCGAGAGGGAGTTGACTTCTTCCAGACCTTCTCCCCGACCCCGAAGATGACCACTCTTCGGGTTCTGCTGCACGTCGCTGCTCAGCGTGACTACGAGCTCCACTCTCTTGACTTCAGCACTGCGTTCTTACAGGGCAGCCTGCACGAGGAGATCTGGCTGCGCCGCCCACCTGGCTTCACTGGGTCGTTCCCTCCTGGTACCCAGTGGAGCCTCCGGCGGCCAGTCTACGGTCTCCGCCAGGCAACCCGTGAGTGGCACGACACACTGAGGACTACTCTTGCTGCTCTTGGGTTTGCTCCTTCTACTGCTGACCCGTCGCTGTTTCTACGCACCAACACCACTCTGCCGCCGTTCTACGTTCTTGTTTACGTAGACGACTTGGTCTTTGCTACTGCTGACACTGAGGCACTCGCCCACGTGAAGTCGGAGCTGCAGAAGAGACACACGTGCACAGACCTGGGTGAGCTGACAAGCTATCTTGGCTTGCGGATCACCCGGGACAGAGCACAGCGCACCATCACCTTGACTCAGTCACACATGGTGCAGCAGGTCCTTCAGCGCTTCCGCTTCACGTACTCCTCGCCTCAGCCCACTCCTCTGCCTACCGGTCACTCGCTCTCAGCTCTGCCTTCGGATGAGTCCGTAGAGCCGAGTGGCCCGTATCCAGAGCTTGTGGGCTGCCTCATGTACCTGATGACCTGCACTCGACCTGACCTGGCATACCCTCTTAGCATCCTAGCACGCTATGTCGCTCCCGGCCGTCACCGGAAGGAGCACATGGATGCCGCTAAGAGGGTGTTGCGCTACTTGTGCAGTACGTCGGGCATGGGGCTCGTGCTTGGAGGTCGGAGCGACGTTGTCCTCACGGGTCACTCAGACGCTTCTTGGGCTGACGACCAGGCTACGCAGCGGTCGTCTCAGGGTTACACCTTCAGCCTTGGCTCTGGTTCAGTTTCTTGGCGTTCTACTCGCTCTTCTTCTGTTCTCAGCTCCAGTTGTGAGGCTGAGATCTACGCCACAGCCATGGCTGCACAGGAGTTACGCTGGCTCACCTACCTGCTGACCGACCTGGGAGAGCGGCCTCGTTCTCCTCCAGTGCTGTACGTTGACAACAAGGCCGCCATTGCCTTGTGTGAGGAGCACAGACTGGAGCACAGGACGAAGCACATCGCTCTGCGCTACTTCCTTGCTCGAGAGCTGCAGCAGCGTGGTCAGCTTCGTCTGCGTTACGTGGCCACTCGGGCCAACACTGCTGATGTGTTCACCAAGGCTCTTCAGCCTTGTGACCATCAGCGTTTCTGTACTGTTCTAGGCCTTGTGCCTACTCTCCCTCACTTGCTCACTTCTTGACTCTGCTTGTACTGTGATCTCTATATATATATACCTGCATGTTTACTCTTGTTAGGTTGTGATCACTGTACCTCTTGTTATATTATCAAACTGCATGTGAACTGGTCTTGTGACCACTTGCTTGTGCTCGGAATTTGTGTGGTTTCCTTGAGATCCACCCTGAGCTTGCTTTGCTTTGCTTTGACTGGTCTTGTGACCATCTGGTTGTCTCCCACTTAGCCTATGGGGGTGTGTCAAACATTATACATGTTCATATTGTGTAGGCTATAGTGGGTTTAGCCTTAGGGGGTACAACATTGCTAGGGTTTCCTACTTGTATCACCCTGCTGCCTAGTTTCACACATTCTCGTTCAGTTCTACATTCTAACAGATGAGGTGTGCCGCAGATGCAACATGATCCGATGCCTTCGTGAAACACTTCCCGTGAGCCTTCTTGCACCCAGCCTGGGTGCATAACCACTCCTCCCTATTGCTTCCTGTGGAGATGAGCGCCAGAGCAGGCTCTTGGAGGATAGGGAGGAGGAGCATGGTGGCTTTCAAGGACACAGCTGAAGGAGTCAACCAGATCGCTAGTAAGAAGCAAGATAGGAAGAAAACGGCCAGTTGAAAAGGGTGAGACTGGACCACTATTACCGTTAAGCCTGTGAGCTTTCCCCAGCGTCAGATTCCACTTCCCTACATTATTATGACGCTCTACCGTGAATAGGTTATGATACTTATCATAATGATGCCCCTCGCAGAGTGTGCAGGATAATGAAGAATAGTGGATCAGCAGCTTCTTCGAGCGATCCGCCGGGTCGAGCACAACGTGGATCCAGCGGCCGTTGTCGCTAGGGTGCGGGTAGACAAGGCCCTTGACGATGTCAGTATCAGCACCTTTCAGTGGGTGAAAGACACGATGGAAAGCGGAGCAGCGGAGGAAAGCCGGCCGCTGACTCTTCTGCATCTTGTAAGTCGAGAGCCGATCAGTCAGCATGTCAATTTCTACAGTCGCCGAAACACCGCGGAAGATAACCTACTCTGTCGTTGGATTTAGCGACCGCTCTCGCACGAATGAAGCGTTGTCAGTATGCTGCCAATGCAGCTTCACCAGCTTGCTTTTCAGCCTATGATAAACCACCTCCTTTGTTGTGCAGATTTCCGCATCACGCTCCAGAAGAAGGAGAGCTGCAGACGGCAATATCAGAGTTTTGCAATGTACACCGCTTGCAGCTCTTGGAACTTCGTTGTCGACCAGGCATGAATGCAGAGCTCTGCATTCCACCCACGCTTCATCAGCATCTTGACAGTATCCATGACACAGACAAACCTCTTGAGCGAGCACAAAGGGAAGTAGCAGAATGACAGTAGTACTGAAATGCATCGCTGCTTCCTTGTCATGATCCACTTCCATTTCATCGTCGGAGTCGTCGTCATCAAGCAGAACCTCCTCGACCACTGCACCGATTGCCGTTCCACCATTTTAAATTCAGATCCACCAGCAGATCCATTATGGGAAGGAGTCGGCGTAGTCACGTTGACGGTGTTGTTGTTCTCTTCACCCGATGTGAGATCCGTGGCAAGCTTGTCGGTGTCAACAGCAGGAGGATCACCAGGAGCAGCAGGATTGTCAATGACAACCTTAGAGCAGGGACCCTTGGCAGGAGCCATAGTGCAATGATGAAAGAAAAGCAGACAGTGGCTTTGCCGAGTGCAGAAGCCGGTTGCAATGTGGTCTGCCAGAAAGCTGAGCACAGAATGGTTAAGTAGTGTTGAGGACCCCGCTGGAACCATTCTTTCTTGAAGATGATGATGCAAAACCGAGGTAGAAGCCTCGGGATCGTAGCTTGTGATAAGCTTGATAATAGAACAGTAGTTGATAGCCTTAGGCTTGCAGGATAACAGACCGAGCACTAGCGTTCTCGAGAATGCTTGGGAAACTCCATGATAGGTTGCCTTGTAACACGGTGAGCCAATGTCAGCATAAATGATAGGTCTCCTGACAGCTGAGTTACGGACGAACCCAAAGGTATAAAAGGAAGTTAGATTAGAGCACTCTAGCGGTTGCGTGGCTCGAAGTCGGTGAAATCCATGGCGGTCGTAAGGCGCGGAGCATTGTCATTGTAGAAAGGAGGCTGATGAGTGTTGCAGAAAGGAGCCATACGAGTCTTGGTTCATCCTTTGAACCTCGGGGTTTTGAACACGGAAACCGCCACCTTCTTCTGTTTCCTTCGTGATTTACCCTTTGCAGGAGCCTCATCCACCTTGGCCTTGTCCTCTGGTGAAGCGGCGCGACAGATTCTCCTCGCTTGAAACGTCCGAGACCAAAATCGTGCGGCGCTTCCTCGTGACCTTGTGAAAATTCTGCATCTTCAGCAGCGGGACCTTGTTGTCCGCGAGGCGCTACGGATTGTCGCCGTCCAATCTGTAAAAGAAGACCGCATAGGCTGCTCCGGACGCATCCAATACTCTTGTCGCATCCGTTACCCCTGCAGCAACCGCATCCTCCACATCCACAACCGCTGCCACCACATCCGCCGCATCCTCATCCGCCGCATCTGCATCGTCGTCTCCTGTGCGCCACACCTCCACCTCGTTGCCATCACCAATGGGTCTCGTCCACCATTCGTCGTCGTCAACTCCTGCTGCAGGTGTGGCCGTCGGAGAATTGCTGCCATCGTGCCTATTCTCGGGCCAGTCTTTGTCATCCGCCGCATCCGCACATCGTCTTGTTGCGGTGCGCCGCAGCTCGCACGAGAGCCTCCCGCCATGGATGCAGGTTCTTGAGGCTCGCTACCGGCCATTTCTAAGCGAATATTGTTTCCTAGTGAGTTCATTCGGACATTGTTCGTGAGGTGTAAGTTTGGGATGAGGGAAGGAAGAAGAGAGACCTGTCTTCCTACCCATGTTTCAGCCAGCCGTGAGGTGAAGTTGAGGAGGATAATGAGATTAATGAGCATCCAGGCTAACTACCAACCCTCCCCCTCCCCCCCCTCTCTCACCGTCTCCCTATGCCAGGCCGCTCCTCTACGAGTAAAGGCCTCGTGGAGGACACCTCTTGACAGCTCTCAATTGCTGCCAAGCTGTCCTCCCCAGGCCCATAGATATCAGCATAAAACACACTGATTAGGCTGATTTTGTAGCTGTGATTTTCGTTTTCCCTGAAATTTCAGTATCTTCTTTATGTTTGCACTGGTTTTTCAGTTTACAGCATATGACTGCCTTGACGAATTTGTGTTTAGGTGTACCAATAACATTAAGCATCACCGATTCACACTGATAACCCGTGAAGTCTGAATCACCTGTCAAGAAGGCGTTTGTATTCAGAATGATCAGAGTACACTCCTGGAAAACTCTAAAATTTCAGAGTTAGCATTTAAAAAATTCTGAAAATTACAGAGTTGAGGCCCAAGAAAATCTGATATAATCAGAGCACAATGGAAAAAAAATCTGAAATATCAGAGTTCTTGGTGCAAATCAGAGAAATCTCTCCGACTTCTGGGGGCCTGATTAGTGGATGCACCAACGTTTCTACATGATTCCGTAGTGTTACAGAAAAATGTCAAACATATGCGTATGTGTATGTTATTCTGCTAGGCTATGTTATTCCTTTCGGGTTTCCTTCTTGTACCCCCCTTCCTTGCTAATCTCGATATCCTTATTTCCACATTCTAACATGGCATAAGAGTAGGTACGTTTCTTAGGTCCCACCGAACGTTCCGCCCTACCCGTACTTGTTTTTTTTTCTGTTCCTGCCCTACTGCCTAGTGCCAGCGCTGCCCTGCCCTGCCTGGCCGCCGCTAGCACTGCCTTGCCACTGCTGCCAGTCACTGCCGCTGTTGCTGCCGGCCGCCACCGCTACTGCAGCCGCCCGCTGCCCAGCGCCTGTGCGCACCCCAGCTGCCCAACGCCAGCGCGTGCCTCGCTTCCCTGCTAGCTACATGCGCGCACATGTCTTGCCCTGCCCTGCACTACAAACACCGCCAGCCCTGCCCCACGAGCGACCTGCACTAGAGCACCCAGTTACTCGCGCTCTTCCCTAGTTGCTCCTTCGCTGCTGCTACTAGCTGCCACTGACTGCCATGGCCACTACCACTATCCTACGTCAGTGGCAGCCAAGTGTGCAGGAGTCTCTCTCGCCGCTGCAGCTTCGCGAGTGGTCTATCTAGTGGGGCGGCCCCGGCGGCGGAGGTAGCCGTGTTTGTCGGCGGAAGCCGCTTACGCCACAGCAGCGTCGTGAGTGGGCTGTCCGATGGGGTGCTACTACTGGAGGTACCTGTGAGTCTACTCCTGCTGGTAGTGCCGCTAGTAGACCTAGAGGTTATGGGGGTGGACAGCAGCAGCAGCAGCGTCCGCTGGAGACTCTCTCCCCGCAGCAGCTTCGTGAGTGGGCTGTCCGGTGGGGCAGCCCCGGTGGCGGAGGGCTTCGGGGTACTCGTACTGGGGGTGTAGAGGCACCTGGTGGCGTAGAGGCTACTAGTCTTGTTGCGTGTGCCTCAGCTAGCGCAGGGGCAAAGCTTGAGGAGGCCTTGCACAATTTTACCCTAGACTCAGGCGCGTCTCGCTGCTTCTTCCGCGATAGCACCACAGCCACTCACAGCCCCTGTCCCTGTCACACTGGCCGACCCCTCTAGGGGCCCGGTAGTCGTGCGTGGCGCTACTGTTCTCCCCTGTCCGGCAGCCCCTTCCAGCCTCCTCACATACCTCCACCTCCCCTTGTTCGCTAAGAACTTGGTGGATACCTCTGTCCTCCAGGACCAGTGGGTCACTGTCACCCAGCCTGGAGGCGAGCTCGTGGCAATCTGTACGGATTCGCGGACTGGTGGCAACCTCGCTACGTTGACTCGGAGGCCTGGGTCTGGCATGTATACACTGACCACTGAGTCTGCATTGGTAGCTGAGTCAGGTCAAGTAGCTGCGTCGGTTGAGGTCGCTACGTCTTGCTCGTGTTGTCTCCTCACACACCAGACTCTCCTCTGGCACCACCGTCTTGGCCACCCCTCCTTGCCACGCCTTCGTGGCATGCACTCCCGAGTCGTTGTCTCTGGGCTTCCCAGGTCCCTGCCCCCGCTCCCAAGGTCACTTGCGCCGCCGCGCCTTCCCTGCATCGAGGGGCGGCAGCGCGCCGCTCCTCACTCCTCGTTTCCTCCGACCACAGCTCCTCTGCAAACCCTCCACATGGATGTGTGGGGTCCAGCCTGAGTCCCTGGACAGGGCGGAGGGCGCTACTTCTTGCTGGTTGTAGACGACTATACGCGCTACACCAAGGTCTTCCCCTTGCAGAGCAAGGCGGAGGTCCGCAGAGTCCTAATCCGCTGGATCCGTGCTGTCCGTCGCCAGCTCAGCTCTCGGTTTCAGCACGAACTCCCGGTCCTGCGACTGCACTCTGACCGAGGTGGTGAGTTTTCCTCCGACCTCCTCAAGGACTTCTGTGGTGCTGAGGGCATCTACCAGACGTTCACGCTTCCGGCCTCTCCACAGCAGAATGGGGTTGCAGAGCGCCGCATTGGCTTGGTGATTGAGGTTGCTCGCACCTCCAACATCCATGCGGCTGCTCCCCATTTCCTGTGGCCGTTTGCAATCCGATACGCTGCTGAGCAACTCAACCTCTGGCCCCGTATCTCCCACCCGGAGACCTCTCCCACTCTGTGGTGGACGGGTGAGGTTGGTGATGCGTCGGCGTTTCGGGTCTGAGGTGTCCTTTCGCTTGTTCGCGACCCCCCGGCGGGGAAGCTCTCTCCCCGCACTCTTCGCTGCGTCTTCCTTGGCTTCCCTACCGACGCCCGGGGCTGGCAGTTTTACCACCCTGGTTCTCGTCATGTCCCCTCCTCCCAGGACGTCAATTTTGACGAGTCTGTCTGCTTCTACCGTCTCCACCCCCGCCACAGTTCCACCGTGCCCCTCCCGCCTCTCGCACTGGTCTCCGACCACCCCCCCCCCCCCCGGTAGCCCCACTCCCCCGCAGGATCCTGCTCCCTTAGGTGTATCTCAGGTTTACCCGTCCCCCTTGGTTGAGCCAGCCGAGGTCTCCTCTGACACCTCTAGTCCAGGTGAGGGGGGTGACCCGACTCCTGCTGTCACCGTGACCCCTCGCCGCTCCAAGCGCTTGGCGGTCCCTCCTGGGTTTCCGCCTCGACCGTCTTCACCGCCGTTGCAGCTTGTCGCTGTGGACTCTGGGGTTGCAGGCGGTGGTGCCACTGGGGGTGCGGACTCTGGGGGTGCTAGGCCTGGGGGTGCTGAGTGTCCTCTTGGTACAAGAGGTACTGGAGGTGCTAGTGCTGGTGGTCCTGGTACGAGTCAGCGGGAGGCTCTCTCGCCGGAGAGGCTTCGCGAGTGGGCTGTCCAGTGGGGCAGCCCGTGTGGTGGAGCTAGCCGTCTTCGAGCGGGAGGTACTGGGACCGTTGGAGCTGGAGGTTCTGGGACTGCTGGAGCTGGAGATTCTGCTACTGGTGGTACTGGGGCTGCTAGTGCTGGTAGCACTGGTGCACGGCGGCAGGAGACTCTCTCGCCGGAGCGGCTTCGCGAGTGCGTTGTACAGTGGGGCAGGCCTGGTGGTGGAGCTAGCCGTGCTCGTACAGCTAGAGCTGGAGGTGCTGGGACTACTGGTGCAACTGGAGGTACTGGAGGTGCTGCTGCTGTGGGTGTTGCTGTGGGCAGTCCTGGTGGTGGCGCTGGACGTGCTGGAGCTGCATGTTTTGGAGGTGCTGGCCCTGGAGTTACTAGTGCTGGTGTTCCTGGAGTTGGCCGTGCTGGAGGTACTGGTACCGGAGGCACAGGTGCTACAAGAGGTTCTGGAGGTGCTGTCCCTGGAGGTGCTAGTGCTGATGTTCTTGGAGTTGGCCGTGCTGGAGGTACTAGTACTGGAGGCACAGGTGCTGGCACTGGAGGTGCTACTGGAGGTACCGGAGTTGGTGGTGCTAGTCGACAGGAGTCGTTCTCGCCGCAGCAGCTTCGCGAGTGGGCTCTCCGTTGAGGCAGTCCCCATGGTGGAGTTGGAGGCACTGGTTCTGGGGTGCTGTTGCTACCAAAGCTGGAGGATCTGGGGGTGCGACTACGTAGCCGCTGTAGTCTGTGCTTCATCACCTTCTCAGTCTCTCGCCTGCCGCTACTGAGTTCCCGGTTGCTGGTTCTACTCCTCCGTTACTGTTCCCACCGACTGTCTAGTCTTAGCCACAGCTACTACCGGGCTCCCAACTGCCTGCTCGTGCTCCTCACACTGCGGTGACAGAGTCCTTCACTGAGCGTAGAGAGCCTGCGTTGCGTCCTGTCACGCCTGACTGTTCTCGCCGTGCTGTGCGTCCTCGTCCTCCACCTTTCCCTGGCACACACATCATGGCACTTCGTCCTTCCTATGTTCCACAGCGTGTTGTCCTGCCGTCGCCTCCTGCGTCTTCTCTTCCACCCTGAGTCAGACCTTGTCCGTACTGCCAGTCCGATTGTTACTCGTCTCCTTGCCACGGTTGTGACTGACCTTTCCTTCGACTCCGCTGCTGCGTCTGCCTTAGTTGCTGAGCTTGTTGACTTAGCTGCTTTGTGCCGCCTTGACTACGCTGCGAGTCTTGTTTTTACTCTTCATGTCATTCGTCCGTCACGGGTGAGCTTGCCCTTGGCTGTGACATTCTTGAGGACAGGCAGTTTGAGCTGTAGTGCCTAGCGGCCGCTGCACCTCATCTCGCGTCCACGCTACTTTGCCCTGAGGGAGACCCGGATGCACTGGACATCTCGACCCCGCGCACTTACGCAAAGGCGATCACGGGTCCGTACACCTCTCAGTCGCAGATAGCCATGGACGCATAGATGGCTTCTTGGAAGTCCACAGGCACCTACGTCGACGAGGTTCCTCCACCTGGGGCGAACATAGTCGATGGCATGTGGATTTTCAGGGTGAAGCGGCCGCTGGGTTCTCCGCCTGCCTTCAAGGCGCATTACGTTGCACGAGGCTTCAGTCAGCGTGAGGGGGTTGACTTTTTCTAGACCTTCTCCCCCACCCCGAAGATGACCACTCTTCGGGTGCTACTGCACGTTGCAGCACAGTGCGACTACGAGCTGCACTCTCTTGACTTCTCGACGGCCTTCCTGCAGGGCAGCCTTTACGAGGCTATCTGGTTGCGCCGCCCATGTGGCTTCATTTGGTCGTTTCCTAAGGGTACCCAGTGAAGTCTACAGCGAACAGTCTACGACCTATGACGGCGCCCCGTGAGTCGCACGAGACACTAAGGACAACACTTGCGGCTCTTGTCTTCTCTCCCTCGTCTGCTAACCCTTCGCTGATTCTACGCACCGACAATTCTTTGCCGCCATTCTACGTTCTTGTATACGTTGACGAGTTGGTTTTTGCTACTGCTGACATTGAGGCTCTGGCCTCAGTGAAGGCGGAGCTGCAAGAGAGATACACCTGCACTGACCTGGGTGAACTGCGGAGCTACCTTGGCTTGCAGATCACCCGGGACAGAGCACGCCGCACCATCACCCTCACTCAGTCACACATGGTGGAGCAGGTCCTTCAGCGCTTCGGCTTCTCGTGGTCCTCGCCACAGCCCACTCCTCTGTCTAACGGCCACTCGCTCTCAGCTCCACCTTCGAACGAGTCCGTAGAGCCGAGTGGTCCGTACCCAGAGCTTGTGGGTTGCCTCATGTACCTAATGATGTGCAGACGACCTGACCTCGCGTACCCTCTCGGTCTCCTGGCTCGCTACGTGGCTCCCGGTAGACACCGAAAGGTGCACTAGGAAGCTGCGAAGAGGATATTGCGTTACTTGTGTAGTACATCGGGCATGGGGCTTGTGCTTGGAGGACGGGGTTCAGTTGTTCTCACCGGTCACTCAGACGCTTCTTGAGCTGACGACCAGACGACTCACCGGTCGACACAGGGGTACAGTTTCAGCCTCGGCATTAGTTCTGTCTCGTGGAGGTCCACTCGCTCTTCTTCTGTACTTAGTTCCAGCTGTGAGGTCGAGATCTACGCTGGGGCTATGGCTGCACAGGAGCTCCGTTGGCTGACCTACCTGCAAATCTACTTGGGTGAGCGGCCTCGTTCTCCACCAGTTCTATACGTCGACAACAAGGCCATGATTGCCTTGTATCAGGATTAGAGACTGGAGCACAGAACGAAGCACATTGCTTTCCGTTACTTCCTCACGCAAGAGCTGCAGCAGCATGTCAGCTTCGTCTTGCTTACGTGGCCACACAGGCCAACACTGCTGATGTCTTCACCAAGGTCCTTGGGTCTAGTGATCATCAGCGTTTCTGCACTGCTCTTGGGCTTGTGCCCACTCTGCCTCACCTGGTTGTCTCTTGATCTTATTTTGTACTTTGATATTTAAACCTGCATGCTTCACGTTGCTAGGTTGTAATCATTGTACTACCGTATTCTCCCGGATATAGGACCCTCCCGAAAAGAAGACCCCCGGGACTTTTGAACGGTACTGGGACTCTTAATATGTAGCATATGTGAGAGGACCCCCCCTAAGCCTATAATCAGTATAAGACCCCCCCCCTTCCCCTAGGGGAGGGGATTCTGTTAAAGAAACAATTGCCCAACAGTTTAGAATTAATAGTGCACTTGGATCCACACTAGACACGATGTGAAGGCATGGAACGAGTCAATACTCCTGTACATCAAGCAACACAGTTATACACATCTACGGTCCGGCTTAGCTAACCTTTCTCTTGCACCCCCCTATTCCCTACTCCACCTCGTCCTCCTCCACGTCTCCTCACTCTGCCTCCCCCTCGATCTCCTCCTCCTCCTCCTCCTCCTCCGCCTCCATCTCGGCCTCCTCCTCCTCCTCCTCCTCCTCCTCCTCCTCCTCCTCCTCCTCCTCCTCCTCCTCCTCCTCCTCCTCCTCCTCCTCCTCCGCCTCCTCCGCGGGCATGTCCCCACAATCCTCGTTGTCCGCCTCCCGGGCAGCTTCCTCGTCGTCAGCAGTCGTGGTGTTGACCCACTCATCCACCAAGGGGGAGGAGTGGACGTCCTCTCCCACCTCGACCTGGCCAGCATCCCGCATGTGCGCCAGGACGAGGTGATCCTGGCTGCCATCAACGGCGTTGCTGATGCCGGTGGTCAGGAACGCCTTGACGATGATGTGCTCCGGCACGTCGCTCCATGACTGGGCGATCCACTTCAGCACCGTCTCAGCGGGGGGGCTCTTCAGGTTCCCTGCAAGGTCGACCAAAGCACACAGATTTGAGTGAGTGTGTTTATTGTGTCAACATGTGCTCTCACTTTGTTACGGTTTAGAACCCTTAAGGTAGACGCACCTGCGGGGGTGAAGCTGTTCACCCCTTCATCGGCGAACCAGTCGTTGTAGAACGTGCGCAGTCCCGCCTTGAAGGAGCGGTTGATGCTCACGTCAAGGGGCTGCAGCAGGGGCGTGCACCCCCCCGGGATGATGGCGGGGATCACACGGTGCCACCTGAGCTTCGCAAGAACGCCGTCCGTGATGTGTCCACGGTAGGAGTCCAAGACCAGGAGGGTCTTGGACCGACGGATGCCACGAGGCGGCTTGATGAAGGGGAGAAGGACATTGTTAACCCAGTCGTCGACGAGTTTGCCGTCCATCCACCCCTTCTCATGAGCGCGGATGATGACACCTGCATACGAGAAACACGCAAGTGCACGAGGAGATTGTTAAACGTACTAAGGTATCACCCACCGCGGCTTCAGGGCCAATACAAAAATTACCTGGCGGCACGCGCATCTTAGGGATGGTCTTGCGCTTGAAAATGACCATCGCTGGGAGCTTGCGTCCGTCCGCCGTGACGCCCAGCATCACGGTCACCCGTTGCTTCTCGTACCCCGCGC
The DNA here is from genome assembly GCA_947471745.1 of Closterium sp. Naga37s-1. Lineage (NCBI taxonomy): Eukaryota > Viridiplantae > Streptophyta > Zygnematophyceae > Desmidiales > Closteriaceae > Closterium > Closterium sp. Naga37s-1. Next base: position 246,631 of record CANJKZ010000964.1, read on the forward strand.
TGCGAACGTGCACAGACTTCTCGCCGCGGTGGTGAAGAGTCCGGTCGCACGGCATCTCCAAGAACACAGGGGTCTGGTCCGCGTTTATGACGTTCCACGTGTCGATGCTCCACTTGACGACGTTCCGCCGTACGAACTCCCAGAAAGACTCGCATTTGGGCTTGCAATCTGCAAACGAAATAAAAAAAACCCGGTAAACGAAGTGACTCACCCAGGTAAACAGCGGGAGGCGGCTTATACGCTAACACGGAGGGTCAATGAGTCGCGAAGCAAATTATACATACCCTTCGCGAGGCGCTGCCCGATCTTCGTCTTCACACGGATGGCGAGGCCCCACCGTGCACGGAAGCGAAACGTCCAGCACGCGGAGGCCATCCAAGCGACGTCCGGGTGGTGGTGCTTCATGAACGTCTTGCTCCACTGCCTGATGAGCTTGATCGGGACCGCTAACCCCCTGCTGCGGAAGTTCAGGAGCTTCTTGTACACGGCCTGCTCCATGTCGGGGTATTTCGCCCGCCGACCGCCACCCTTCAGCCGACGCCTGCACGGTGCAGCCTTTTCGATCTCCTGCGCGATCCTCAGCCAACGGCGGACGCTGATTGGCTGAACCCCTGCAAGACGGGCCGTGTGACGAATTGACAGATTCTCGTCTTTCATCCGCAGAAGCCACTGCCACTTCTCACCCATGGTGCGCGCCGTGCGACGGTGCGTACTCTTGCGAGGAACGCGGACTTGCAGGCGCGGCGTCCTTCGTTGCCTCGGGACCACCTTCATCGTGGACGAGGTCTTCGGGAAAGGTGGGGATGGGGAAGTCGCCAACACCGTCGGCCGCCTCGTCGGTCTCATCGCGGTTTTCGCTGACGTCTTCTGGCGCGGGAAAGCCCTCCTCGTCCGGGGGCTCGAAGAGAGGCCGGTCCTGGTGGGAAACAAAACCCGGGGGAAACACGGATGGCGCAGGCGGCGCCGGTGGAGCAGGCGGGGCAGGAGGTGCGGGAGGCGCAGGTGGTGCTGGCGGACGCGAGCTAGTAATCAGAAAGATGGCCGGCCGCGATGAAGTCGGCGAGGCACGGCGCGTACGCCAAGGGATTTCGAAAGCCGACATGGTGGAACTCTATTGCTAAACTATCGTACTTGGGGCGCATGACGACCTACTGGCGCCATGAGCCGTTCTTTGTAGTGCGGCTGAGCTAACGAAGTGAATCAGAAGCAATAGACACAGCGCTGGGGTACGATGTGACAAGCTCGGCTGCCTGCTGGAGTTGTGAGGGATCCGTTCCGCACCACGTCCAGAGCCTGTCCCTCGCTCTGTCGCTAAAGGAACAGACGTGATGCAAGGGGGGGGGGGGGGGGGTCTGGATGTGGGCACCCGAGGGAACCGCGCAGTCAAGATGCTGTGCGGTTCGCCTCGAATGGTGTGATTTCCGCCGTCGTGCCTAGTTGGACGACGCGTGTCACACGCGATATGAGGTTCGGAGTGCTGTAAGCGGTGGATTTGGACGTGCAAAATAAAAGTCCCCCCCCCCCCCCAAAACGAATGGTACACCCTAAATCGCATAACTGTACTTGATTAATAAGTGTACCCGGGTCTTATACAACTCGTTCCGATTAAATGTTCACCCTAACCAATTTGCCCCTATTTTAGGAAAGTCCCCCGGGTCTTATATCCGGGAGAATACGGTACTTGTGTTATTATAAAACTGCATGTGAAATGGCCTTGTGACCGCTTGCTTGTGCTCAGAATGTGTGGTGATCTTGAGATCCACCGTGAGCTTTGCGTTGATGTGCTTCTTCTCTTGACTGGTCTTGTGACCTTTTGTTGGTCTTGCTATCCCCCACTTAGCCTATGGGGGTGTGTCAAACATATGTGTATGTGTATGTTATTCTTCTAGGCTATAGTGATGCTAGCTATAGGGGGTACAACCCTTCTAGGTTTCCTTCTTGTACTCCCTCTCCTTGCTAATTTCGACATTCCTGTTTCCACATTTTAACAAAAAAGACACCATAAACCTTCCATTTACTATCCGGCCGATGACGGTATCAAGTTATCAACACATTTACTTTTTCTTACCTCAACAGGAATTTGTTCTCAACAAGCAACCTGATCAGCTCCTCAACATGAGCCTCAATTGCACTTTATTACAGCCCAGTCCAGCACTCCCAGGAGAACCAACACAAACAAGGCACAAGGCACCATCTAGTCCTCTATTTCCTCATCCAAGTCCATGTTTAAGTCCAGCCCACCCATACCTCCACCCATGCCCAAGCCTAGACCCCCACCCACTATTCTGGCAGAATTTCCAACCAAAGCAACACCAGCGCCAGCAGAAGCAGCAGGATGAACACCTCGTGCTCCCACCCCACCCACTCCTCCAGCACCCGCGCCCCTCTCCAATGTGAACTCCAGGCTCACTCCTCCCCCGCCTCCTCCCACATCCCCCCAACCTCCAGCCCTGTGTGGATCTCCCGCCAGCCAACCAGCGGACGCCATGTGTCCATGCACACGCTGCTGCCCTGCATCCACATCATCAGAAGCAGCAGCACCGACACTACTGACAGTGCCAGCAGCAGGCTTGGCATCAACGCAGGGAGCAGCGGAACCACCAGCAGCTGCAGCGGCGGCGGCGGCGGCGGCAGCAGCAGCCTTGGCAGCTGCGGACATGCGCTTGCGGGGACCAGAGCTGTCACGCTTGATGAGCTGCCGCTTGAGCATCTTCTCCAAGTACTTCACCCTCCGCACCACCACCTTCGCCTTCGGTGCCCCCTCCCCTGCCGCTCCCCCGCCTGCCCCGTCCTCGTCCTCCTGCTCGCTGCCGCCTCTCCCTCCCTCGCCGGCGCCACTGCCGTCCGCCTCTGCCGCGGCCTTGCGGGGCCCCGCCTTGCCCTTGGCGGCCTTGCTGGGCGCTATGAGCGCCGCAAAGGGCAGCTCCGCGTCCTTCATGATGGCCGCCCACGACCCGTACCCGTGCAAGAATATGCCCTAACGAGGGGGAAGAGGGGTCGACGGGGGAGGGGAGTGGGGGCACAGAGATGAAAGCTGGGCTGGGGGGGTGGAGGCCAGCATGAACGATGGCCACGCAGGAGGAGGGTGAGCAGTGGAGATATCGAGATGGGCAGCAGCCGGTAAGCAACCATGCATCCAATGAATGCATAGCAAGCTGCCACACACCTTGACGAGCCCCTTGTCGTGGATGCCACGCACCTTGACGAGCCCCTTGGCGTGGATGCCACGCACCTTGACGAGCCCCTTGGCGTGGATGCCACGCACCTTGACGAGCCCCTTGGCGTGGATGCCACGCACCTTGACGAGCCCCTTGTCGTGGATGCCACGCACCTTGACGAGCCCGTGGCTGAGCTAACGAAGTGAATCAGAAGCAATAGACACAGCGCTGGGGTACGATGTGATAAGCTCGGCTGCCTGCTGGAGTTGTAAGGGATCCGTTCCGCACCACGTCCAGAGCCTGTCCCTCGCTCTGTCGCTAAAGGAACAGACGTGATGCAAGGGGGGGGGGGGGGGGGGTCTGGATGTGGGCACCCGAGGGAACCGCGCAGTCAAGATGCTGTGCGGTTCGCCTCGAATGGTGTGATTTCCGCCGTCGTGCCTAGTTGGACGACGCGTGTCACACGCGATATGAGGTTCGGAGTGCTGTAAGCGGTGGATTTGGACGTGCAAAATAAAAGTCCCCCCCCCCCCCCCCCCCCCCCAAAACGAATGGTACACCCTAAATCGCATAACTGTACTTGATTAATAAGTGTACCCGGGTCTTATACAACTCGTTCCGATTAAATGTTCACCCTAACCAATTTGCCCCTATTTTAGGAAAGTCCCCCGGGTCTTATATCCGGGAGAATACGGTACTTGTGTTATTATAAAACTGCATGTGAAATGGCCTTGTGACCGCTTGCTTGTGCTCAGAATGTGTGGTGATCTTGAGATCCACCGTGAGCTTTGCGTTGATGTGCTTCTTCTCTTGACTGGTCTTGTGACCTTTTGTTGGTCTTGCTATCCCCCACTTAGCCTATGGGGGTGTGTCAAACATATGTGTATGTGTATGTTATTCTTCTAGGCTATAGTGATGCTAGCTATAGGGGGTACAACCCTTCTAGGTTTCCTTCTTGTACTCCCTCTCCTTGCTAATTTCGATTCCTGTTTCCACATTTTAACAAAAAAGACACCATAAACCTTCCATTTACTATCCGGCCGATGACGGTATCAAGTTATCAACACATTTACTTTTTCTTACCTCAACAGGAATTTGTTCTCAACAAGCAACCTGATCAGCTCCTCAACATGAGCCTCAATTGCACTTTATTACAGCCCAGTCCAGCACTCCCAGGAGAACCAACACAAACAAGGCACAAGGCACCATCTAGTCCTCTATTTCCTCATCCAAGTCCATGTTTAAGTCCAGCCCACCCATACCTCCACCCATGCCCAAGCCTAGACCCCCACCCACTATTCTGGCAGAATTTCCAACCAAAGCAACACCAGCGCCAGCAGAAGCAGCAGGATGAACACCTCGTGCTCCCACCCCACCCACTCCTCCAGCACCCGCGCCCCTCTCCAATGTGAACTCCAGGCTCACTCCTCCCCCGCCTCCTCCCACATCCCCCCAACCTCCAGCCCTGTGTGGATCTCCCGCCAGCCAACCAGCGGACGCCATGTGTCCATGCACACGCTGCTGCCCTGCATCCACATCATCAGAAGCAGCAGCACCGACACTACTGACAGTGCCAGCAGCAGGCTTGGCATCAACGCAGGGAGCAGCGGAACCACCAGCAGCTGCAGCGGCGGCGGCGGCGGCGGCAGCAGCAGCCTTGGCAGCGGCGGACATGCGCTTGCGGGGACCAGAGCTGTCACGCTTGATGAGCTGCCGCTTGAGCATCTTCTCCAGGTACTTCACCCTCCGCACCACCACCTTCGCCTTCGGTGCCCCCTCCCCTGCCGCTCCCCCGCCTGCCCCGTCCTCGTCCTCCTGCTCGCTGCCGCCTCTCCCTCCCTCGCCGGCGCCACTGCCGTCCGCCTCTGCCGCGGCCTTGCGGGGCCCCGCCTTGCCCTTGGCGGCCTTGCTGGGCGCTATGAGCACCGCAAAGGGCAGCTCCGCGTCCTTCATGATGGCCGCCCACGACCCGTACCCGTGCAAGAATATGCCCTAACGAGGGGGAAGAGGGGTCGACGGGGGAGGGGAGTGGGGGCACAGAGATGAAAGCTGGGCTGGGGGGGTGGAGGCCAGCATGAACGATGGCCACGCACCTTGACGAGCCCCTTGCCGTGGATGCCACGCACCTTGACGAGCCCCTTGCCGTGGATGCCACGCACCTTGACGAGCCCCTTGCCGTGGATGCCACGCACCTTGACGAGCCCCTTGCCGTGGATGCCAGCGCGCCACCAGGCGGGCAGGTCGTGCGACTTATACGTGGACAGGCCCAGCCGGAACCAGTCCCCGCCAAACACCGCCACCGCCCTGCGCAGCACCTCCACCGCCTCCAACCGCTCTAGCAGCCTCTCCTGGTGACGCGGGCGGACATGCATGCGGTCCCGCGGTGGGATAAAGGGAAGAAGGAAAATAGAAAGGGCCGCAAAAATGGAGCGGTTGGAGTAAGGGAAGAAGGAAAATAGAAGGATCTTTCATGGATTACATGGCATAAGTATTAGGGTCTAACGGTCATCAACTCACTGCTGTCCTGGCATCAACTGACCGCTGTCTTGGCATCAACTGACCGCTGTCTTGGCATTGAGCACAGAGTCTTCTGGAGTGAGCAGCACGCTCTCCCCATCCCCCTCCGCCCCACCTTCTTCCCCCACTCTCGGTTGCCCCCTGCGCTGCCTCCTCGCCTCCGATGCCTCTCGCTCCCCACACAGCAGACACTGCGAAGGCCGGCAGGGACGAGACAGGGGGCAGTGCGGGGCAGAGAGGGGGAGAGGGTAAAGAGTGGAGGTGGTGGCATGTGTGCATGAGGCGAACCGTGAAAGGCCATATGAGAGGAGCAGAGGGATGCGGACATGGCAGGTGACAGGCATGTTACCGGGCAGCAGGCAGGGTGGCCTTCTCCCAGCGCAAACGTCCTCTTGCCCGCCGCGCCACCGCCACCTGCCTCCCTTCCATCCCCTTCCCCTCCGTCCCCCACTTCCTCTCCTTCCTCTCCTGCTGCAGCAGCAGCCAAAGCAGCATTGGAAGCAGCATTGGAAGCAGCGGAGGCAGGCGAGGAGGCAGGCAGGCCCTGCAGGCGGCGCTGCATCTCAGCGATGACGTCATCGAAGCACCCCGCCACGGAGGCTGTTGACCTGGCGAGCACGGATGGCAGGTGCGAGTGGTCCCGCAGCTGCTGCCAGCTCACACTGCTGCCGCCGCTGCTGCTGTTGCTGCCCTGCTGCTGCTCCTGTTGGTGTGAGGGGAAGCACGGGACAGGATGGTTGGGTTGAGCAGGGGCAGAGCAGGTTGAAGCACATGATAGGCGCACTGTCTCTCAACATCCATCCTTCACAACCACCCCTCACCTCACACGGCTCGTCCTGCTGCCGCCATGCCGCTGCTCCCGAGGGGCGCGAGGGGAAGAACGGGATGGGGAAGACCTCATGGGGTGAGCGTGCTCAGTTGCTATACAAGACAAATGCAGTGCACGCGCACAGCATTACGGTGTGTTGTAGCAGTGCAGCACGGCACAGCACGTTAATGTTTCAGGCACTTGTACGGGCATGGGCGTGAATGCACCCCCAAATCAAACAAGCCACGACTCACAGCGGGCAGCCCCCACAGCATGAGCCACTCACAGCGGGCAGCCCCCACAGCATGAGCCACTCACAGCGGGCAGCCCCCACAGCATGAGCCACTCACAGCGGGCAGCCCCCACAGCATGAGCCACTCACAGCGGGCAGCCTCCACAGCATGAGCCACTCACAGCGGGCAGCCCCCACAGCATGAGCCACTCACAGCGGGCAGCCCCCACAGCATGAGCCACTCACAGCGGGCAGCCCCCACAGCATGAGCCACTCACAGCGGGCAGCCCCCACAGCATGAGCCACTCACAGCGGGCAGCCCCCACAGCATGAGCCACTCACAGCGGGCAGCCCCCACAGCATGAGCCACTCACAGCAGGCAGCCCCCACAGCATGAGCAGGCGCAGCAGCTCCAGCTTCTCCTTGCGGCTCCACGCCGTGTCCACCCCTCCCTGTGCCGCCCCTTCCCCTTCCCCATGCGCCCCCCCTGCCCCGTGTGCACGCCAGCGGCCGCCACCCTGCGCGCCCTCCGCGTCCCCCTCCCGTTCCTCCGCCTGTGCCTCCCACTCCATCTCCTCCCCCGCGCCACCACCCATCTCCACCGCTCCTGCACCTCGTCCGCCCCCCCTTGTGCCCCCACGCCCCCTCCCTCCTCTCCCCCTCCCCCGCCCCCCCCTACCGCTCGCGTCAGCAGCACCAGTTTCTCCTCCACCTGCTGCCCCGCCCCTCCCTCCTCCCCGCCCTCTGCCTCGCCCCCTGCCCCGCCCCCTCGCCCCTCCCCCTCTCTCCACACCGCCTAGTCCGCCCTCCCCTCGCCCCCCACCTCGCCTCACAGGGGCATCCTCGTTCCACTCCTCCCCCGCGCCCTCATCCCCCTCTTCCCCCCTTTCCCCTGCCCCATCCCCCTCCTCCCCATACTCTTCCCCGTGCTCCCCATGCTCCCCCCGCCCTCCCCACTGCTCCTCCTCCTCCTCCTCCTCCTCCTCCCCCCCGTACTCCTCATAAGCCCCTCCTGCGTTCCCCACTCTTTCTCTCCCTCCCCTTCCTCCTGCTCCTCCCCCATCAGCTAACCCCCATCCTCCTCTCCCCCCTCTTCCCACTCCCCTTCCCCTGCCTACCCTCCCTCTCCCCCCAACGCCCCCTCTTCCGCCGATGTCCCCACCCCTCCCGCCACCACCACCAGCAGCAACGGAAGCAGCGGCGGGGGCAGCAGCAGCAGCAGCGGCAGCGGCGGCAGCAGCAGCGGCGGCAGCAGCAGCGGCGGGGGCAGCCCAGGCATCGGAGGCGGGGGGAAGGGCGCGCTTGAAGTGCGCGGGGGTGAAGGCGGGGGAAGGACCCGTCAGCGTGGGCGCAGGCTGAGGCTTCTTCGCCAGCTGTGGGGAGGAAGCGGGGGGTAGGAGTGGGGAGAGGAGAGGGAAAAGGACGGGGGAGAGGAGGCGGAAGAGAAGGCGGTAGAGGAAGGGGGATAGGAGGGGAGAGAGTGTGAGAAAACGTGAAGAACCAGCACTTTGATTCCATTGAAACAGGCAAGGGAATGCATGGTTGGATGGGACGCGGGGGTTGTTGGGTTCTTGTCCGCCATCATTCCCACAATTACTGGATCTCCAACATTCTCCACCCTTTAGCTAAGGATGCACTCACACTAGACTTGGGTGCCTACGTCTACCCAAGCGATAAAGGATATATGCAGGACACAGAACACTGGTATTCTAACAGAGAGGAGGGGAAAGAGAAGAGAGGGGACAGAGGAGAGGGGATAGAGAAGAGGGGCAAGAGGAGAGGGGACAGGATGGGAGGTAGGAGGGGGGACAGGAGGGGAGAGAGGAGGGGAGAGAGGAGGGGAGAGAGGGGGGGAGAGAGAGGGGGAGAGAAGGGAGTGACTCCATTGCTATGTGAGTGGCCACATGCATCCCTCATTTCTTGGCCTCACTACTGCACCTGTAAACTGCTCTGAAACGTTGTATGCGCATGCAAACGTGTAGCATGGTAGCACAGACACTTTGAATGCCATCAGATAGCGAGGCAAAGAGGTGGCGAGGCAGAGAGAGGACGGCGAGCAGGCAATATGGGGAGGAGCAGAGAGCAGGGAGCAGGGAGCAGAGAGCAGGGAGCAGAGAGCAGGGAGCAGAGAGCAGAGAGCAGGGAGCAGGGAGCAGAGAGCAGAGAGCAGGGAGCAGGGAGCGGGGAGCAGAGAGAGGGAGTCGGGGCGCACGGATCGCTTGATGCGCACGAGGTGCTCAATGAGTCGCTTCAGCCGCCGCGTCAGCGTGTACGCGTCCAACCACCCCTCCTCCTCGCCCCCCGCCCCTCCCTCCTCCCCAACCTTCTCACCCTTCTCCTCCCCTTTCTCCCCACGTGCCCCCCCGTCCCTCTGGGGCTTGCGGAGGTGCGGCCCTAGGGCAGAGTCGCCATACACGGCCTCGTACGCGCCGTACCCGTGCAGAGCCACGCCCAGCAGCAGCGCCAGGTCAGCGTCGCGCGTCCACCAATGCGCGGGCAGCGTGGCGTCGGTGAGCGCCGCCACGTGGTGGCATGCGAGGGCGAATCCCGTGCTGCGCGCCATGAAGCCCAGCACCTCGTGCTGATGGGGGGGGAGACGAATGGAGGGAGACAGGCACGGGGGTCAGGAAGAAAAGGGGGTGGCTTGTCAGTGTAACGGCAGCTGATGCTGAGCGGGGAGAGAGGAAGGGAGAGAGAGGAGATGGGCGAGAGATGCTGATGGTGAGACATCAGAACGATTATAGAACGAAGTCACTCGCCCCAGATACCACGTGCACCACACACCCGTCTCCCTCGCCCCCCTCCCGCCCACACACCCGTCTCCCTCGCCCCCCTCCCGCCCACACACCCGTCTCCCTAGCCCCCCTCCCGCCCACACACCCGTCTCCCTCGCCCCCCTCCCGCCCACACACGCACGAGCTGCTCCAGCAGGCGCAGGCGGCGCAGCCACGTGCGCGCACAGCTCGCCACCGGCACCCGCTCCCACCACCCCACCCGCCGAGCTATCCCATCCCCCTCCCCTCCCCCTCCACCTCCCTCTCGCCCTCCCTCTCCCTCGCCATCACCCCCCTCGCCACCGTCCCCCGGGGCGCCCAAGGGGACGTTGGCGAGGGAGGCGAGGTGGGAGAGGCGGCGCTGCGCCCAGGCGAGGTCACGCGGGTCGAGGGCATCGGGGGGCTGCAGCGTTGAGCACGCGCGCAGGAAGTGGCACGTGGCGTCCACCACGTCCCCCGCCCCGTGCCGCTCGCTCCTCATGCTCGCCCGCATGCTGCCCAGCACCTGACCGCGTCACGGGCACACAGAAGGGCAGGGCAGGGGGAGGTGGCGGGGATATGTGGGGAGGGAGGGACGGGGCGAGGAGTGGAGCGGAGTGCAGAGCTGTATGGAATGGTGGTGGCGTTGGAGGCTGGGCTGTAGGCTGCGGCACAGCATGGGGGCGGGCACGAGGCACACAGGGCGTATGAGAGAGAGCAGAGAGGAGAGGGTGGAGGCGGAGGGTGTTGCAGCAAGAGCGGTGGCGGAAGGGCGGGGCGGGGCGGGGCGGTGACTGGCACCAACCACTCCCTGCACCAACCACTCACTGCACTGCACCCACAAGCCTCTCATTCCCCCCCACCGCCACCGCGCTCACCATGGGCGGTAGGGTGAGCCCAAATGCGGGCACGGCTGCACGGCCTTCCGCAGCGCCTCGCCCCAGCCAGCCACCGCAACCACCAGCCCCCACGCGCACCTGCACCCATGCACCCATGCACCCATGCACCCATGCACCCATGCACCCATGCATCCATGCACCCATGCACCCATGCATCCATGCACCCATGCACCCATGCACCCATGCACCCATGCACCCATGCACTCATGCATCCATGCACCCATGCATCCATGCACCCATGCACCCATGCACCCATGCACCCATGCACCCATGCACCCATGCACCATGCACCATGCACCGCACCCATGCACCCATGCACCCATGCACCCATGCACCCATGCACCCATGCACCCATGCACCCATGCACCCATGCACCCATGCAACCCATGCACCCATGCACCCATGCACCCATGCACCCATGCACCCATGCACCCATGCACCCATGCACCCATGCACCCATGCACCCATGCACCCATGCACCCATGCACCCATGCACCCATGCACCCATGCACCCATGCACCCATGCACCCATGCACCCATGCACCCATGCACCCATGCACCCATGCACCCATGCACCCATGCACCATGCACCCATGCACCCATGCACCCATGCACCCATGCACCCATGCACCCATGCACCCATGCACCCTGCACCCACTGCATCCCATGCTACCCCTATGCCACCCATGCACCCAGCACCCATGCACCCACTTGCGACCCCATAGCACCATGCACCCATGCACCCCATGCTTACCCATGCACACCATGCAACCCATGCCACACCATGCACCCCATTCGCCACCCATGCCACCCATGAACCACCCATTGCAACGCCATGCACCCATGCACCCATGCACCATTCACCCATGCACCCATGCACCCATGCCCCATGCACCCAGACCCATTGCCACCCATGCACCCCTCACCCTCCATGACCCACTGCACCATGCCACCCATGCACCCATGGCACCATGCACCCATGCCACGCATGCACCCATGCACCCCATGCAACCCATGCACCCATAGCACCAATCGCACCACATGCACCCTAGCACCCATGACACCCATGCACCCATGCACCATGCACCCATGCACCCATGACCACCCATGCATCCCATGCAACCCATGCCACCCATTGCACACATCGCACAACACGCACCCATGCACCCATGCACCCATATGCAACCCATGCACCCTGATACCCATGCACCCATGCACCCATGCACCCATGCACCCATGCACCCATGCACCCATGCACCCATGCACCCATGCACCCATGCACCCATGCACCCATGCACCCATGCACCCATGCACCCATGCACCCATGCACCCATGCACCCATGCACCCATGCACCCATGCACCCATGCACCCATGCACCCATGCACCCATGCACCCATGCACTCATGCACCCATGCACCCATGCACCCATGCACCCATGCACCCATGCACCCATGCACCCATGCACCCATGCACCCATGCACTCATGCACCCATGCACTCATGCACCCATGCACTCATGCACCCATGCACTCATGCACCCATGCACCCATGCACTCATGCACCCATGCACTCATGCACCCATGCAGCCATGCACTCATGCACCCATGCAGCCGCTCCCCACCAGTTACTCTCGCAAGCCCCCACTCCCTTCTTCCCCCGCATCCCCGTCGCTCACCATGGACGGTCGGGTGAGCCCAAACGCGAGCAGGGCCTTCCTCAGCGCCTCGCGCTCATTCGCCCGCCACACCAGCAGCCGCCGAACCATCTGCTTCGGCCGACCCACCACGGGAACGCTGCCCTGCAGCCCCTGCGCGCCCCCCACCTGCCCCAGATGCCTCTTCATCCCCCCCTGCTGCTGCTGCCTTCGCAACGGTGCATCCTCCTCCCACTCCGCCCCAGCCGCCTCTTGTTTCAACCGTAAACCTGCCGCCACCGCCCCACCTTCAGCTGACTCGCCACCAGCACACACGGCAGCGGACGACTCAGCATCCCAGCCCGCCGGCTTCATTCCCCTCCCTCCCCTCCCTCTCCCTCGCCCTCCTCTGCCCCGTCCTCCCCGCCCCCCTGCACTGCCCGCCCCCACATCCGCCTCCGCCTTCCCCTTCACTCCCCTCCCACCAGCAGCAGCTGTTGCCCCAGCAGCAGCTTGCATGGCGGGTGGGAGGAGCGGGAGGAGCGAGTCAAAGTGGAGGTGAGGGAGGGCAGGCGGGCTGACGGGGTCTGTGGAGACAAACGGGAGGGGGCATGCATGATGGGTCACACGGGAAGGGGAGGTTGGTTAGATGACGTGCATTCATGGAATGGAGAACTTGGTGTGAGGACGCAACGCGAGCAACGGCAAGGGAGCGAAGCGCATGCAGGGTGCAACCACCAAGGAGTAGCAGGGGGAGGGGAGGCGGGCACGGCACGCACCGAGGAGGTCCAGTGGCGGCACGATGGGTAAGAGCTTGACGGGCGGCAGGGGCTTTCCCGCATCCACTATGTCCTGCCCGCATGGGGGGAGGGGTGGGCCACGCGCAGAGTGGGAGAGGGAAGAGAGCGGTTATAGGCCAGGCAGAACGTGAGCAGGCTTCAGAGTGGCGTGGCGCCCTTGTGGAGCAGCGAGTCCGAGTTGATGGAGGTTTGGAGCAGGGAACGGGGCGAGCAAGCAGGGAGCAGAGAAAAAGACGCGCTCCCAACCAGAGCACACATATTGCACTCTGCACCAACCTCTCCCCATCGCCACCCACATCCATCCCACGTCCCACCTGCCCTCACCCCGTCTTGCCCTCACCCCGTCTTGCCCTCACCCCGTCTTCCCCTCACCCCGTCTTGCCCTCACCCCGTCTCGCCCCGACCCCAGCACACCCTTCCACGCCTCCCCCACCCTCATCCACCCCCACACACCTCATGCCACAGGCGCTTCCCTCCCCACACCTGCTGCCATCCCTCCCCCCATCCACCCCCCTACCCCACCGGGTGCCAGAGGCACTCCGGGTGCCAGAGGTGCTACGGTACCAGCTGTCCCCCCCATTCCCACCTCTATCCCACCTCTCCCCCTCGTTACCTGCTGCCAGAGGCACTACTCCCCCTTCTTTCCCCCCCACCTGGTGCTAGAGGCGCTGGTGCTAGAGGCGTTGTGTCTCCCACCTGGAGCCAGAGGCGTTGTCTCTCCCACCTGGTGCCAGAGGCGTTGTCTCTCCCACCTGGTGCCAGAGGCGTTGTCTCTCCCACCTCCCCCTCCCCCTCCCTCACCCCCTCACCCTCCCCACCTGGTGCCAGAGGCGCTCCCCCCCCCTTCCCCCTTGTCTCACCTGGTGCCAGAGGCGGTGCCCCTATCCCACCTGGTGCCAGAGGCGCCTCCCCCCTCTCCCCCCTTGTCCCACCTGGTGCCAGAGGCGTTGGCGCACGATGAGGTCGCGGCACAGCTGCACACACTCGTCCATGCACTGCGACTCCAGCCGTCGAATCCTCTCCTCGCGATCAACGGTCGAGATCCTGTCCAGGCTGGTCTGGTCCCACACGCGTGGAGCAGGCAGAGCAGCAGCAATGGCAGCTGCCTCCTCCGCCAGCGACCCCTCCCCAGCAGCCGCGGCTCTCATGGCTGCAGCAAACCGGACAGCCACACTCGCACCCGTATCTGATGCCCCCTTGCCCTGCTTCTCATCCTGCCCCTCCTGCTCCCCCTCTTCCTGCCGCTGCTGCTGCTGCAGGGTGTGCCCACTGCCTGTGCCTGCCTCTGCTCTGCCACCCTCTGCTGCCGACCGTGCTGCAGCTGTGGCAGCAGGCGGGGTGGGGGGCGGGGGGAGCAGGGGGAAGGGCGAGTGCGCCTCCTCAGTGAGCCGCAGCCGCCCTGGCACCGCCTCTCTCTCCGCCGCTGCTGCCTCGTTATACCGCCCACCCCCATACCTACTGCCCACGTACGCGTCCTCCCCTGCACGCCCATACCCCTCGCCCTCCTCCCACTCACTGCCCGCCCCTGCCTCCTCCTCACTTGCCTCTCTCCCTGCAACGCTCCCTCCCCTTCCTCTTCCCCCTCCCCTTCCCCGTCCCCTCCCCCTGCCTCTCCCCCTACCCCGCCCAGGGGACAGAACATCACCCCCACCAAGCACATCACCCCCACCAAGCACATCACCCCCACCAAGCACATCACCTCCCCCACCATCTCCTGCCTGTCCTCCCCTTCCTGTGCCTTCCGCTTCCCCCCCTTCCAATCCCCTTCCCCCAAGCCTGCCTCTCCCCCTGCCCCTGCCCCGCCCCCGCCCCCGCCCTCGCCCCAGCGCCTTCCCCGGGCTGCCAGAGTGCCTTTCATGGGCGCTTTCACTCGCTATAGAGTCATCTCCGTGCACTCCATCTCCGTTATAAGCATCCTCGTGCTCTTGCAGCCCCTGCTGCTGGCGCACGGATGGGTGTGGTAAGGGAGGCAGAGGGCCACTGGATTTGCGCTTCAGGGGAGCAACAGCCCCGCCTCCCCTTCCCCCCACCCCTCCTCCTCCCCCTCCTCTTCCTCTCCCCCGCCCCCTCCCGCGCCCAGCGCCCCCTCTTGGAGCAGGCACTCCTCCCGCTGCGCCTCTGCCCCCCAGCGCCCCCCCTTCGCCCCCATCCGCGCTGTGCTGCGCGCCCCCCCTGCGCTGGTTGAGCGGAACATCCTCCTCGGACTCGTCCCCCCCTTCCCCCTCCGCCTCTTCGCTCCCCTCCTCGCCCTCCTCGAAATACTCTGGCTGCTGCTGCCGCTCTTGCTGCAGGTGAAACGGGTTGTAGCGTCTCTGCTGATGCTCCCCCTCCCAATCACCCGCCAAGCCTCCCCCCACGTCAACGGCTCTCCCGCCCATCCTGCCCTCCCCTCTCCGTTCCCCCCCGGGGCGCAGCGCGAGGCGGCGATGATGGCGGCGATGATGGCGGCGATCGGGTGGCCTTGGCCTTCGCCTTCGCCTTCGCCTCCGCCTTCACCTCCGCCTTCCCCCTTGTCTCACTTCTAAGAACTCTCAACTACTCGCGCGCGCTGGTTTCTGAACCGTGCGCCGCGTGCAACTCCACAGTACAAGTTGGGAAGTTGTGCGCAAGACGCTTGCTGGTGCTCCTGTGAAGCATCCGCGAGTGCATTCAAATTTGAAAGATAGGTGCTACCGCTATTTGACTGGGGTGGGGACCTCCAACTAGTGAAGCCTCTTGCGCTTAGTAAGGAAAATCCCTCTTCCTTACTTCGCGCCCCTGCTCAGCGCGTACACCACTCTAGCACCACAGTCAGCACCGTTACCACCCTCGCATCGACAATTCTCCCGCCACCTTCGCACGTCGCACCCCGACCTCACGGCTCGGCGGGTAACCCGCGCTCCGGGCCTCCGCCTCGACATTTTCCCAAACCTCGGTTCCAGGCCCGTCGCGCGTCACCCACAGTTCGTTACCGTTACCACTGTAGTTTCGCTATATAGTCTTCGCTCATGCCTTCGCTCATTGTACTCTTGCTTCGATAGTGCAATTCTCGTTCGATCACTCAATTGCACTCGTAACACACTTGCACAAGTGCTCTTGTGATTTGAAACCCAGAAGCTGCATTAACAATAACATGGTAATACAACAACTAATGCATTACATCATTTATCCACACACTACCCTTCATACATGAGAGCGCGCAAGAGCGAGACGAGGAACAGCCAGAAGCCCGCCACAGCGGACTGCCCAAACTCCATGGACGCCGCGGCCGACGCAGCGAGGCGCAGGCAGCGCGGGGTGAGGCGCCCGCAGTCCACGAGGGCCAGCAGGTTCCACGTGGCGGGCCGCGGGTCCGCCTCGGCGAACGCACACACCGCCTCAAACACCCCGTCGTGCGTCGGGCGGCAGGCGCGTCACAAGCGCACGGAAATCCTCGGGGCTCAGCGGCGGGTTGCGCTTGGTGCCTTGCGTTGCGAGGTAGACGTCGAGGAGATCAGCAGTGGCCACCAGGTGGGAGTCTTGGCGCGGGGCGGCGGAGACGAGCGTGAGGAGGGCGAGGCAGGAGGAGAGGTCGAGGAAGTGCAGGTGGTGGGTTTCAAGGAGGGGCGTGTTGTTGCTGAGCACGAGCAGGATGGGGCGATCGAAGGGCGGCGAGATGAAGAGCTTGAGCACGCGCAGCATCCAGAGGATGTTGTCGTATGGTGGCTGTGCCCTGCTCCTCACACTGCTGCTCAGCGCCTGGGCCCATGGAGAGTTGCCTGCGTGGCTCGGGCTGCTGCTGCTACCTGCTGACCCCTGCCCGCCTTTCTTCCTCGTCTTCTCCTCCTCGTCGTCGTGCTGCCTGCGCCACTCCATCTTACTCAACAGAGTGATGCCCAGCAGGAAGCTCCCCACCGTCGCCATCGCCTTGATGCCCGCGTGCTCCTCCCCCGCCTCACAGCAGGGTGCAGGGCACACGGTGGCCCAGTGGGAGTGGCGCAGGTCCCAGAGCTGCTGCACCACGCGGCAGCTGATGTCTGGGGGCAGCTTGCTCATGCCCTCTAAGAGACGATTCACCGTCGCCCAGTCATCATTGCCCCACCGCCCGTCCCCCACCAGCTTCGACTCCAGCTTCAGAATTGCGCCTGGCGCAGAGTGGATGGAGGGAGGGGGGAGTGGCGGGTGAGATGAGGGGTGCGAGAGGACAAGGGGGAGTGGGACTCCGGCTTTAATATGGCTGCCTGTCGCAGGCGAAGTAGGGCAGGGATGAGTGATGGGAGAAGTAGACAAGGGGGAATGGAAAGCGGTGTGTGGTGAAGGACCAGCACGGAAGAGGGGAGGAGGAGCACTGGGTGCAGTGCAGGTTGAGAAGGGAACAGGAAGAGTGTGAGAGAGTGGAGGGGCGGAGGGAAGAGTACCAAAGGGAGGTGCGAGAGGAGGAGGGAGAAGGAGATGGAGATGAGAACGACTGCAGCCCAAACACTAGTCACCAGCACAGCACAAAACTCCGGCACCAATCCTCCCTTGAAGCCCCACAGTGGAATCCCCACACATGATTTCACGTTTCAGCGCCCCCAGGGGCGGCACAGCACTGTCTGGCAGCGGAGTCAACGAAGTGGCGGTTGAGGCTGAACTCGACGACCAGCGCGTCCAGCACGCGGTCGTGGTAGCAGCGCTCCAGGATGTCAAAGCACGCCTGCCACCCCTCCGCCAGCCCGCCCTTCACCGCGCGCACCGCCACCGGTATCAGCGCCTCGCTGCCGCGGTCCTCCATGCCTGCCCGTACCATACACCCACCAAGGATGCAAGGGAAGGCAGAGGAGGGTGGGTCGGAAGGAGAGTAAGGCATGAACGTGCGCCCCATGATGCTATGGCTCACGCAGCCGTTGAGGCATGCGGAAGAAAGCTTTCGATAAGAAAGAAAGAAAGAAAGAAAGGAAGAAGGAAAGGGAAACAAAAAATATATATACATACATATATGTATATACATATATATATATATATGCTAGATAAAAAATCATCAAGATACCGAGAGGGTGGCACACACCGAGGAAGCGAGCAGCGAAGAGCACAGCAGCGGCCTGGCTGGGCGAGAGGTTGGGGCGCGAGCCGAAGCACCAGCGGGCGATGATGGAGAAGGAGCGCGGACCCCCGGGGAAGCCGGTGAGCGCCACGATGGGCAGCCCCGTGGCCAGCGCCAGCGGCATCACGCCCTGCTCCCCCCCCCCCTCACACGCGCTGGCGCTGGCGGCAGCGGTGGCGGCGGGGAGGAGGGAGTGGATGAGGGGGCAGTGCGGGAGGAGCACGTGGCGGTGCAGCGGCCATGTGACCCCATCGATGTCCACCACCATGTCCGCCTCCAGCCCGCGCTGCTGTAGCGTCTCCCATGGACACGCGTCCGACGCCTTGCCCTGGGATCACGTGGATGGGAGAAGGGCAGGTTGTGGGTAGGTAGAGGTGAGATGCCGGTTCCACTCCTGCATGCGTCCACCATCATATCCGCATGCTGCGCTGCTGGAATGCCTCCCAGGGGCACGGGTCCGATGCCATGCCCTGTGGGGAGGTGAGTGGAGGGAGCGCGGAAGCGAGAAGCGAGAGGGTTTAAAAGGGTGAGGTGAAAGTGACGTCCAGGTCCACCCGCACTGGTGGACCGTCCCCCAGCGGCATGGGATGCATGCCATGCCATGCTGTGTGCGTGGGGTCACATGGGGGAGGAACGGGGGGTGGTAGGTAGGAATTAACATGGGGGACCACTCCAGGCCCAATGTGAAGGGCTCCCCAAAGCATGGGGTGCAATGGCATGCCCTGGGGGCAGTCATGAGGTGTGATGGCAGGTCGGCGCCCAAATGGTGGAAAATGTCCCCGCGGCATGGGTCAGGCCAATGCCGGGCATGGGTCAGGCCAACGCCGGGCATGGGTCAGGCCAACGCCGGGCATGGGTCAGGCCAATGCCGGGCATGGGTCAGGCCAATGCCGGGCATGGGTCAGGCCAATGCCGGGCATGGGTCAGGCCAATGCCGGGCATGGGTCAGGCCAATGCCGGGAATGGGTCAGGCCAATGCCGGGCATGGGTCAGGCCAACGCCGGGCATGGGTCAGGCCAATGCCGGGCATGGGTCAGGCCAACGCCGGACATGGGTCAGGCCAACGCCGGGCATGGGTCAGGCCAACGCCGGGCATGGGTCAGGCCAACGCCGGGCATGGGTCAGGCCAACGCCGGGCATGGGTCAGGCCAACGCCGGGCATGGGTCAGGCCAACGCCGGGCATGGGTCAGGCCAACGCCGGGCATGGGTCAGGCCAACGCCGGGCATGGGTCAGGCCAACGCCGGGCATGGGTCAGGCCAATGCCGGGCATGGGTCAGGCCAACGCCGGGCATGGGTCAGGCCAACGCCGGGCATGGGTCAGGCCAACGCCGGGCATGGGTCAGGCCAACGCCGGGCATGGGTCAGGCCAACGCCGGGCATGGGTCAGGCCAACGCCGGGCATGGGTCAGGCCAACGCCGGGCATGGGTCAGGCCAACGCCGGGCATGGGTCAGGCCAACGCCGGGCATGGGTCAGGCCAACGCCGGGCATGGGTCAGGCCAATGCCGGGCATGGCACAGGGTTGGGCAGATGACAGCACATGTGCCTTGGCCACACCAGCATCGACTGCACCACTCACTCACCCAGCCCCGGACCTCACCTGCGCGGTCTCCAGGGCGAGGCGCGTGCTGGCGGCGCGCACACTCTCCACCTCCAACGCCGCCTGCTGCAGCGCCCTCTCCTGCCGCCCCCGCCGCTCCCTCTCCACCTCCCCCCGCATCCCCCCTTCTTTCCCCCTCTCCTCCTCCCGCCCCCTCTCCCCCTCGGCCCTCACACCCCTTGCCCGCTGCTCCCTCTCCACCTGCTGCGCCAACACCCTCCCCTCGCTCCACCACCCCCTCCCTTGCTCCCTCCCTCTCCCACCCCACCCCCCTCCCCAGCTGCCACCCCTCTCCCCACCATCCCCTCCCGCATCTCCGCCCTGACCCTCCCCCTCGCAGCACATCTTCCCGGCGAGGGCGAGCTTGTCGTCGGACAGCGCGCTGACGTCCACCATGCTCCACAGCTCGGGCACGGGGGGGAGGTGGCGGGCGTCGGGGAAGAGCAGGTTGAGCAGCGCGATGAGGTCGATCAGAAAGCTCGACAGGCCCGGCCACGCGGGGCACAGGCGCAGGAAGGGCAGCCACGTGTGGTGCTGTGATTGGTGCGTCATGCGCGCTGCCAGGTAGTGCACGTAGTCGCACACCAGATCGCCGCCCAGCGCTGCTGCAGGGGACCCCACCACCCGCACCGCCATACGCCGGCTGCTGCTGCTGCTGCTGGTGATGCTGGTGCTAGTGCCATTAACGGTGCTGGCGGTGGGCGCTGGCTGTGGTTGCGATGGCAGCGGGGGCAGGGGGCCTCCAGCATGGGGGGGCAGGGGTGGGATGGAGGGGTGGTTGGCATGGGAGAGGGAGGCGTCGCGGAGGGAGTGGAGGAGCAGCAGGCTGGTGGCGGGGCCCAGGAAGACGAGGTCCGCCAGGGACAGCGCCGTGGGCATGGCCGTCAGGCGGTGTGCCAGCCGTGTGAACAGCAGCTCCTTGCGCCGCCCCACGCCCACCCGCACGCTCTCCCCCATGCCCTCGCCCTTCCTGCTCGCACTCGCCCGCTCACTGGAGGCCACGTCGCTGTCGCTCTTGGTTTCCCTCAGCCCCGTGGACACAGCGCCCGCACCCCCCCTCACGCCCCTGCCTCCCACCCGCTGCACCGACGATGCCCTTTGAACCCCCCTGCTGTTCACCGGATGTCTTGGCCCTTCATTTCCTTGTATCGAGTCCCCTTGTAACGAGGCTGAGCTTCTCGTCTTACCAACACCGCCCACTTGACCGCCCTGCCCCTGCCCCTGCCCGTGAGCATCCGTGAGTGCGAGACCTTCCTGTAGAGTGACACAGTGCTTGAGCAGCACGATCAGGTACTGCACCGATGGCATGTAGCGCGTGCTGGACCTCAGCCCCCCCTGCTGCTGCCGCCTCAACGCCTGCTGCTGCTGCGCTGCCGCTGCAGACGCCGATGCAGCTGAAGGGAACGGGGCAGAGGCGCCACCTTCTCCGCCCACACCTCCTCTTCCCCCACCCACTGCTGCTGCTGCTGCTGGCGGACGGTGGTGCAGCTCCTGCATCGCCGCAGCATGCTCTAGCGCCTCACTGCACGCATACTCAAACAGCATCGCCCGCCCCACCTCCTCCCTCTCCTCTGCCTCCTCTGCCGCCTCCTCCCCACACACCACCTTGTATCCCCCTCCCCCTCCGCTCGCCACCCTCCTTTCTGCACCACCGCTGCTTGAAAGACCAACGGATGAAGCTTCTTCGCCACCTCCTGCCCCTGCCCCTGCCCCTGCCCCTGCCCCTGCTGCTCCTGCTGCTCCTGCTGCTGCTGCCTCTTTTTCTCCTGCAACATCGCCATCCCAACCACCACCACCAGCAGCAGCAGCAGCAGCAGAGGTGGCAGCGGCAGCGGCAGCGAGGGAGGGGATGTGTTGGAAGAGGCAGGAGTGGGAGTGGGCAGCGAGGTAGTTGCCGATGCGCACGAAGCTCACACCCGCCTGCCGGCACGCCTGCAGCACGCATGACAGCACGGGCGCGGGCAGGGCGGCGAGGCGCGCCAGCAGGTGGTGCAGCGCCGCCGTGCGCGTGGGGCTGTCGAAGGGACCCGACAGCATGGCGCTCAGATGGTCTGCTCGTGGGCCAGTGGTGTGGTGGGGTGGCGCGGGGGTGGTGCAGGGGTGGTGTGGGGGTGGTGTAGGGGAGACATAAGCACGACCATGCGAGCGGACAGGTATGACGTGGTGATGGGGTGGCAGGCAGGCGATGAGAGCAAGCAGGGGGCGGTTGCGGAGCGTTGGAAGGGCGCTCACTGTATGAAAAGATGAAGGGGTTAAAGCACAGACGACGAGGAGGAAGGGGGGGGGGGGGGGGAAAGGCGGGAAGGGGAGGGCGAGAGGGGTGGTGGGGGAAACGAATGGAGTGAGCAGGCGGGCGGGTGAGGGTGGATGGGACGGCGCACGTGCCTGCCACACATGCTGACGCGTGCAGCGGGAGGTCGAGCTTCAGAGCCTCCCTCATTACAAGCTCGTCCCTCGCTACTGTCTCCAGCAGCCGCAAGCTGTCCTCCCACTCGTTAAGAACATACTCGTTAATGTACCTCCACGCCTGTCGCTGCAACGAATCCTCCTCGCTCCCCTCACACATCTCGAAGAACGCTGCGCAGCACAGCAGCTGCAACGCGTTAGTAGCATCCGCGTTAACAGGCAGCCCGTAACAGTACTGTAGAATGCTCTCGAACGCCTCCGTTCCCCCAGGTACAGGCGGAATCGTGATCTCCACGCATTTCCCAAAGCCGCTCCCCGGCGCGTCCTCCCACGCGCGGCGGAACCACTTGCTGCGCGCGTAGAGGAGGCATGCGGGCGCGGAGAACATGGCGGCGTCGGGGAGCGTCAGGATGGCGTCGTGGAACTGCGGGCAGTGCTGCAGCTCCGCCAGCGCCGCCGCGCGCGGCTGAAACGCCACTCCGGCGAACCCCATCCGTTGGAATCTGGGGATGATGTGAAGGGATTCGCGTTATCGACGCACGACGGTGCGGCGGGGAGGAATCTGAAGCCGCATGATTTTATCGGGACACGGGCGAAGGCCAACAGTGCTCACTAAGAAGGTGTAGGGTTGCAAGCGGTGAGAGGAAATTCGTTCATTGGACAAATGCCTCGCCTTTGCTTCGACTACAGCACGAGTTTTTCTACTCTCGCACCACCGCAAATACACCAGAGTGAGCGACCTCAAGTCTTCAGGTGAGGTATGTTGTCGAATGCGTTTGCTTTGCACGAAAAGTTGGTTGAATTGCTTTCGCCACGGCAAGGGTGCCTGGAAATTGGTTACTGATATTTTCGCCCAGGTGGGTGAATATTACAAGAGGAACGTGCAGCGCGGCAAACGACATTCGTGACTGCTTCACGCGTTACAGACTTGACTTCAGCCTGAAACAGCGATCCACTAGTGTAAGGACTTCTCTTAATTCCTTATTGAGGCACTCCGTACGCGTACAATTCCAACTTTTCAGAGTTCAGGCTCGGTCCCACGACCTCGCCTTCCAAACGTCCCTCGCGTCGCCTTCGGGTTTCCCAACCCCAGACCTGCACCCAACCATCGCGCGACTCCGCGACCTCGGCCTAGCTAGCCTTGCTACATTATGCCTAGGCCTCGTTGTTTTCTTAGTAGTTGGAATCATGCGATATTGCATTATGCGCACTCTTCTTTCATACAACTCATGACACTTGGTATCAGAGCTACTTTCCTAGGTTACCCTCCATTTTCGGGGGTAGTTTAGTGCAGGGGTGCGATAGACTTGGTGGGCTGCAAAGCGTCGGCTGAGAGATAGATACCGTACGATTATCTCACTCCGACTAATAGCATTTGCGTCTTCATCAAAGTCAGAAAAATCGCAGTTAACCCACTACCCGTTAGGATGAGTCTCCAAAACATGAATCAAGCAGAGTTTGACGCGTTTATGCAGAACTCGGGCGATGCAATCCAGCATGTAGACTATGTCTGGCGAGCTGGAGCGCCTGAGGGTGGAAAACGCCGAACTACGCCAGGCGCGAAGTGAAACGCGCTAGGAGTCGCCCGTCATGGATGAAGCAAGTAGGAGCTCCTCACTCAACGAAAACGTGTTTAACGAGCTGGATGCTCGCAGGACGCTGAAGAGGAGTGGGCGGCACGACAGCAACAAGCACGGGAAGCGTAAGGACAACAGCAACAGGAGCAGACAACGCCAAGGCAACAGTCGCAAACGCTGTCACGACAGGCGCCAGCGACAACCCCGGCGATGGCTTCAGTGGCGCCTCCGGTGCATGCAGCAGCAACAGTCACAACAACTGTAAAGATAACACTGACGAACCCGCCTCCGTTCAACCCCAGCGACAAAACCGTCACTGTGTCTGCGTGGTTGTTCGGCGTGAAGGTCTTCTTTAATGCTGCGCAAATTGCTGACAATGTCACTCGCATTAATTTTGCAATGTCACTGTTACGCGGACCTACGTTGGAGTGGTGGAAGCGGACTCTTCAGACAGAGGGGACTTTGGCAGGACTGTCACGTGCGAACGACGGGACCTGGACATATGTCACGCAACGAGCAACTACAATGTTCGGAGTGGCTACGATACACACATGGACAGAGTGGGGCGCCGCACTGCGAGCCAGATTCGAGCACGTACCCGCCTCAGATTCTGCTCGCATGAAGCTGCGTACCTGGAATCAGGTGACATCGGTCCATGACTACACAACAACGTTCTGCAATTTGGCCGACCAGGTGGATGATATGAGCGACGCGGAGCGACTCGATCGATATGTCGCAGGCCTCAAATACGAAGTACAGTACGAGGTGCGGCGAACGAGGCCACACGACTTCCTCGATGCCATCCAGATGGCCGAATCAATGGACGCGCTGATGCAGTGGGCGAGAATGAGTTTCCCGGAGGGCACTCAATCTCGTGGACCGCCTCGCCAGCCCACAATCAGCGGTGTGGATGTGCCAAGACGTGGACCTAACACGTGCTTCAACTGCAACCAACCGGGCCACTGGAAGAACTATCCGAAGCTGAAACATGGAAATAGGAACGACGGAGAGGGGTCAGGAAAAGAGACGAATCAGTAGCAGTCGGGCCACCTACTGACGCGACCCCGTCGCCCAGCAATCACCATCCACACCGAGTAGTGGTACCGACATGGGCTATCGACCGCAACCGGACGAATAAAGTGGATGAACACGTGGATCACCATGTGCTAGTCGTGGGGAGGGCTAACGGCTATAAAATATAACTTTTCGTTGACGGTGGGGCGAGCCACAGTGTCGTCAACCTGGCAACGGCCAAAAAAATTGCAGTGAAGCTGGACAGGTGTGTTAGAATCTAGCAGCAGGGTGAAGGAGCCATAGATAGGGTTTACCTAGCTATGCAAGAGAGAGATAGGCAAAAGAGGGTTTGACTAGAAAGGAGGGAGGTACAAATAGCAAGCCCTAAAGGGTTATACTCACTATTGAGTACCCCACTAAAGACTAGACAAGCAGTATATTCTGACACACCCCCATAGTCAAAGTGGGGTATAATCAGCACAGCAAGCAGGCATAGAGCAGGTTCACAAGGACGAGCAAAGCTAGAGGCATTCACAAAGAGCAAGTGAGGAGGAGGAGGCGGGACTGTAAGAGGAGAGGAGATAGGAGGTGACGACTGAAGCTGCAGACACACGGGCAACAGGAGCCGCACTGGCACAGCGGCTACCAGAGCAGCGCCCCGGACTACTGGAGTAACTGGCTCGCGGCTAAGACGAGCGGCAAGAGCAACGGACCCATAGGCGACTGGCGCAGCTGGCTCATACTGGGCTATCGGAGCAGCGCCCCGGACTACTGGCGCTGCTGACGACACGACGACTGCCTCCGCTCAACCTCCCCCAACTGTCCCACCCCCCTTTCACACACCCCTTGCTGCACCCCTTGCTCCACTCCCACGTCACCCCCCTAGCACCACTCCATCGGCTCCCACACACCCACCCCCCTCAGCGGCAGCTGCAGCAGTGGTTGACGGAGGAGGAGGAGGACCAAGGGACTGCGCACACACCCGTCACCCCCATGCTGGCCACCCCCACACCTACCACCCCCAAACCCTAAAACGGGCAACACGGGGCAGGAGCGCGGGCAGCAGCGCGGGGGACGGCGCACTGCCCCCAGGGCGCCACGACGGGCGACGGGATGGGGGGGACGCGCGGCCCCGGGGCGCCTCGACGGGTGACGGGATGGGGGGGACGCGCGGCCCCCATGGCGCCGCGACGGGACGACGCGAACGGGGAGGGGGGGGACGCGCGGCCTCCGGGGCGCCTCGACGGGCGACGGGATGGGGGGGGACGCGCGGCCCCCGTGGCGCCGCGAAGAGACGACGTGAAGGGGGGGGACGCGCGGCCCTCGTGACGCCACGTCGAGCGACGGGAGAGGGCGCCGCGGGGGCCCCCCGGGGCACCGCGACGGGCGACGGGAGAGGGGGCCGCGACGGGCGACAGGAGAGGGCGCCACGACGGGCGACGAAACCGCCGCGCGCGCCCGGGGCGCACAGCGGGCAGAAAACCGCCGCGCGCCACGAGCGCGCGGCGGGATGAAAAAGTGTCGCGCGCCCGGGGCGCGCGACCAGCATAACAGTAGCAGCGGAAGCAGTAGGCGGGCCCGCAGGCCAAGAGCGTAACAGCTCTGATTCCATGTTAGAATCTAGCAGCAGGAATGAAGGAGCCATAGATAGGGTTTACCTAGCTAGGCAAGAGAGAGATAGGCAAAAGAGGGTTTGACTAGAAAGGAGGGAGGTACAAATAGCAAGCCCTAAAAGGTTATACTCACTATTGAGTACCCCACTACAGACTAGACAAGCATTATACTCTGACAAGGTGTCTGCCCGAGATTGACACACGACTAGTGGACGGGACACCACTGGCGATAAAGGACGAGGTGCGACAAATTCGTATGAAGTGTGGCGACAATTTCGGGTTTTCAATGAAGATGTTGGCGAGGACCATGGACGATTGCGATGTGCTACTGGGACGGGGTTGGCTACAGTGATACAATCGGACGATCGACTGGACGACGGGAGCAATCACGGTGTTGAGCAACAAGGGGCACGTGACACTTCCGAAATGGGCGGAACTGGAGCCGATAGCAACACGTATCAACGCAATAACGCTGACGAGGGCGATCAAACGAGCGCAAGGCTACGCTGTACAGCTGTACGGGGTAGTTGCGTTCGAAAAAATCGCCGACATTGACATTCTCTGCGCTGCTGTACCAGGAGACGTGGAGAGCATAATTCGGAGGTATCCCGATTTTTTCGCGGATGACATGCTTGACAAGCTGCCACCTCAGCGACCAGAAGACCACAGGATCGAGCTGGAGCCAGGCGCGAAACCAACTGTTCGGTCGTAGTGGCGGCTTAGCCAACCGGAGCTCGATGAGTTGCGGAAACAGCTGGATTATCTGCTTTCGAAGAGTTTTATCCGGCCGAGCACATCACCTACGCCGCCCCGATACTGTTCACACCGAAGAAGGACGGAGGCTTGCGCATGCGTATCGACTATCGAGCACCGAATCGGATCACCATCAAGTCACGTTACCCGATTCCGCGAGCGGACGACCTGCTGGATCAGCTTCGCGGGGCTCGCTTCTCGAAAATCGATTTGTGAGGTGGCTACCATCAAATTCGCGTGTTCGCCGATGACTGCCCGAAGACAGCGTTTCACACCTGCTACGGCAGTTACGAGTATACTGTGATGCCGTTCGGGTTGACAAACGCGCCCTCAACCTTCCAGCTCACCATGAACGGGGTGTTTTGGAACATGCTGTACAAGAAAGATATCGTTTACCTCGACGACATCCGGGTGTACAGCAAAACTCGGGAGCAACATTAACGGGATTTAGAGGAGGTGTTCCAGCGCTTGCAGCAGAATAAACCGATTACTAAGGGCTCTAAGTGTGAGTTCTTACAGCCAAAGCTAGAGTTCCTGGAGCACGTGGTTTCAGGGGAGGGTATTAAAATTGGCCCTTGAAAAGTGACATCCATTTTGAAGTGGAAGCCGCCCACGAACATCACGGAGTTGCAGAGTTTCCTCGGCTTCGCTAAATACGTCCGCCGTTTTTTACCGAATATGACGGGGGTAACCAGGCCATTAACCGATCTTCTGCATAAGGGCGTGCAGTTTCTTTGGGGGGAGAGAGAACAGTTGGCCTTCGATGAGCTGAAGAAAATTTTGAAATCACCCCCGGTACTTCGGCTGGCAGACCCATCTCGACTGTTCGAAGTCGTGTCGGACGCCAGCGATTTCGCCGTCGGCGCCGTCCTACAGGATTTCGGCAACGGGTTGCAACCAATCGTGTACGAGTCACGGAAAATGCAGCCGCCCGAGCGCAACTACCCTGTACACGACAAAGAGACGCTCGCCATCGTACACACATTTCGTACCTGGCGCTGTTACCACGGGAGTCGACGTGATGATCAGGACAGACCACAAGTAACTGCAGTACATGCGCAGCCAACCACAGCTCAACCCGCGACAAATCAGGTGGCTCAATTACCTCGAGTCAAACTTCAGCAACACCATCACATACAAAAAGGGCGCCAACAACATCACCGACGCCCTGACCCGCCCATCAATGCAGACCGCAGCAGTACTAATTGCATATTCTAACCCTTTATTGGCAGGATTATTCAAGCACGACTACAGGACTGACCGGTTTTTCAGGACGAATCAACACCAACGGGTCACTACAGCACATTTGAGTTATTACCTAGATGTCGGTACTAATCGAGTTTGGGTACCTTCCTACTGACCCCTATAAGAGTTGCTGATGCAGGAGGTTCACGACTCCAACCTCTCTAGGCACTTCGGCGTCGACAAAACGTTGAAGTTGCTGCAGCGGAATTACTACTGGCCCGACATGGCGTTGGACGTGCAGCACTACGTGCCGCCTGCCCGACCTGCCAAGCGATGAAGTCATCACGCCAACGTCCAGCTGGACTGCTGCAGCCCCTCGAGCCACCCGAACGACCATGGCAACATGTGACAATGGACTACGTCACCGGGCTGCCAGCTGGCGCAAGTGGCAACGACTCGGTGCTGGTCGTCGTTGACCGATTAACGAAAATGGCGCATTTCGCACCATGCCGCACGACGATCACGGCCGAAGAAACAGCGAAGATTTCCATCTCCACCGTCGTACGCCTACACGGGTTACCTTCGGCGATCATCAGCAACCGGGATCCAAAATTCACGTCGAAGTTCTGGCAGGAAACGTGGGCACAGTACGGAACCTGCCTGCAGTTTTCGTCATCATACCACCCGCAAACCGACGGACAGACAGAGAGGACAAACCAGACGATGGAGCAGTTGATTCGCACGAACTGCCTCGACATCACCAAGTGGGAAGATTCGTTCCCCATGCTCGAGTTTGCGTACAACAACGTACCGTCCGCGAGGACTAATCAGTCGCCGTTCTACCTCAATTACGTGATAGATCCCATGGTACCCTCTTCAACGACCCCCGACAACCCGGTACCACACTTGCAGCAGTTCGACTTGGAAATACAAGCAGCGACAAAGCAGCAGAATTTATTCGGAATGCTAATACCGTTGCCAGCCGCTATGCTGGCAGACATCGACGGAACTTACCCTTCCATGACGGGCAGATTGTCCCCTTTGACACGAAAAATTTTCGACTGCCCCAACCCGCAAAACTGCGTCCCCGCTACGTCGGACCCTTCCGCATCACTCGTATGTTGACCCCAGTCATGGCAAAACTGTTGCTACCGGATGACTGGAAGATCCACGATGCCTTCCACGTCAGCTTGCTCCGCCATTATGTGGCTCTGCAGCCGCCCGACATCGCCCGTCCCAGCATCGCGCCAAGTGTTCGGCCTGTGGCAGACCCGGCACTTCAGCCCTGGATTCTGAATCATCGCATCTGTGCGACCCTGGCCGGACGCCACGTTGACTTCCTCCTACGTTGGGTGGATCGCACAAGATGACACGTGGGTCCCGGCTAACTCACTACAAGGCCACTCGGTACTACGGGATTATCTTTCCCGTCGACGCGTGCCTGATGTTGACTACATTTCTTAAAAGGGGGGGTAGTGTAAGGAATTTTCTTAATTCCTTACTGAGGCACTCCGTACACATAAAAATTCCAGCTCAGTCCGACGACCTCGCCTTCCGAACGTCCCTCGCGTCGCCTTCGGGTTTCCCAACCCCAGACCTGCACCCAACCATCGCGCGCTCCCGACCTCGGCCTAGCTAGCCTTGCTATATTATGCCTAGGCCTCGTTGTTTTCTCAGTAGTTGGAATCACTTCCGCGATATTGCATTCTGCGCAGTCTTCTTTCATCCAACTCATAACAACTAGTTACAAGTGCTGCACTAACATTACATTACATATTCTCAGTTGTTGAGAGTGCGCGGAATAATGAACCTATGACAACCTGGACTGACAATACTGGGCCTTCAGATTCGTTTTAGGGGACCCTGATACCTCAGGGAAACCCCTCAGAAGTAGAAAATATGCCCTGATTTTTCAGGGGAGCATTTTAAAAACATGTAGCCCTATGTGTCTCACGCCGCAGGTTTTGCCGACCCTCCTCTGGACTGGGTCCCTTGGTACTGCACTTGTATTTTGCGTCTTGGGCTGCCTTTTTGTTGCGATATGAAACTTGATGAGAAGGCCTTCCCTGTACGCTGCAGGGGGCGACTCTACCGAGTACTAAGTCGAAGAGTCAAAAGAGTTGAAGCGACACCAGAGGCAGAAACATTTGAAGTGGAAGGAGCGGGAACATGTTTGAACAGGTTCCCGCGCCGCACGGTTGAATTTTGCTGTGATAAGGGAACGAATCCCTGAGAGTACATGGCTAGTCTAGGTCGTTTCGCATTCCTTTGTGTTTCCTACATAAACTCGATGTATGCATGTTTTTTATAATCTCAGTCATTTACATTCACTCGGACCTGAGGTCAACACTTCTGCTGCAACACTACTTGCAACCAACCCAAAGCCAATCCCTTGCTAAGTCATGTTTAGGATTGTAACACTTTCTCACCTCCGCAACATTCGCTGTTGAATAACCGAAAGGTTATTATAGCATAACGCCTCATAACGAAGCAGTCACAACTATAACAGTACCGCGTCAGTGTCAAATATTATTATCTGTTATAGGCTGTTGTGAGGTGCTCCTTAGTGAGTACAACTCAGTTAGGGTTTCATATTTGTACTGCCTTGCTTTCCTAGTCTCATCATTCCGTTGCATTCTATTTCTAAGATGGTATCACGAGTAGGTTTAGAATCCGTGTCTATCCTAGCCTACCTCGCGCCCTCCGCGCCCTAGAGTGCCTCCGCGCCTTACACGCCCTCCGTCATGCGCTCTACCACGCCCTCGCGCCCTCCGCGCTCTAGAGCGCCTCCGCGCCTTACGCGCCCTCCGTCACGTGCCCTAGCGCCCTCCGCGCCCTAGCCTCCCGTCGCGCGCCTCCGCGCCCTCCGTAGCGCGCCCTTCGTGCCTCCGCGCCTAGCCCTCCCCTATGCACCCTCCACGCCCTTCGTATCGCACCTCCGCCCAAGCCCGCCGCGTCGCTCGTGGCCCCTGCCCTAGCCTGTCGCGTCGGCAATGCGCCCTGCCCTAGCCCGTCGCGCAGCCCATGCGCCCGGCCCTAGCCCGTCGCATAGCCCGTGCCCAGCCCGTCCCGTCGCCCGTGCGCCCTGCCCTAGCCCGTCGCGTCGCCCGTGAGCACTGCCCCTAGCCCGCGCGTTGCCCGTGCGCCCTGCCCCTCGTACATCGCCCGTGTGCCCTGGCCCCTAGTCGCCGCGCTAGCCCCACGCCCAACCAGCTGCGCACGCCCCTGCTACAGCCAGCGTGCGCCCCTTACCACAGTTCGCGGGCGCCCCGTACCCTGCCCGTGCACGCCCTCCACACCACAGCCCGCGCCCGCCCCTTACCCAGCCTGCACGCGCCCCATACCATAGCCCGCGCTTGACCCCTCCTTAGCGATGTGCGCGCCACAGTCAGCCAGAGTAGCCTGAGGCGCGCGACACGATAGCTTTCCCGAGGCGCGTGCCACGCTCTACCGCGCCTTGAGGCTCAGCAGACGGGCTTTCTCACTGTCGGTTTTCCTGTTCCCTACCATACCTCCACTGGGTTCACCGTTCCGCCGCGGCTGGAGGCCGCTACTCCTTGGCCTAGTTTCTCCTGGCGCTCCTAGCTCAGTGTGCTCCGTGCTCCAGCCGTTCCTCGCCTAGTTTCACCTGGCGCTCCTAGCTCAGTTTGCTCTGTGCTCCAGCCGTTCCTTGCCTAATTTCATCTGGCGCTCCTAGCTCAGTTTGCTCCGTGCTCCAGCCGTTCCTCGCCTAGTTTCACCTGTCGCTCCTAGCCTGCTGCTCCTGCACCCCGCTAGCCTTTATCATGGCGTCCACTAGGGTTCTCAAACATCAGAGACAGCAGCAGTGGCAGCTTTAGCAGTCATGCCCACCGCAGTAGTGGCATCCGCAGCAGCAGTGGCGCCCTCAGCAGCAGCTCCGCCCTCAGCAGCTGTGGCGCCCTCAGCAGCCGTGGGGGCCTGGTGGTTCGGATAGCGTTGGCTGTAGCAGCGGCCCAGCGAGCTGGGGGGCTCGTCGCGGTGGCCGCGACGTCGGCCCCTGTCAGTACCGGATCCTGACCGGCCCTAGTGCTGGCACTACCTACTGGCGTCCTGACCACTCTGCATAGCGCTGCTACAATCGCCTCGACGACCACTACCATGAGCGTTTTGGGCCTGAGTCGGCCCCCGATCCGGCCCGGTCTGTTTCGTAGTGGTTACCCTGTGTTTGATATGTCTATGGATGCTATTTTTTCTGTCACGTATGGATCTCTTGGCTTGCGTGTACCTAGCTTAGGACCTTTGCCTACTGCTAGTGTAGGTACTTGTGCTTTTAGCGTAGGTGCTATTGCTCTCCTTCATGCTGGACTCTGGCGCATCTCAGTGCTTCTTCCGCGACCACACCACTGTCACACCTCTTTCGGCTCCAGTTCCTGTTGCCCTTGGTGATCCTACGTCAGGGCCAGCAGTTGCTCGCAGCTCCACCACTCTCCCGTGCCCAGCTGTCCCCTCTAGTTTCCTCACTGGTCTCTACATCCCCTCGTTCTCTTGAAACTTGGTGGGTGTTGGATACCATTAGGACCGGGGGATCACAGTCACTTTTCCTGCGCACGGGAGGATTGCAATCTGTACGGACTCTTCCACCAGGGCAGTTCTTGCCACATTCACCAGAGAGCCCTTCTCAGGTCTCTTCATCCTGCACACTCCGCCTCCGCAGGTAGCCGCGTCTGGTCAGGTTGCTTCGTTCCCCCTGGTAGCGGAGTCCGATCAGGTTACTGCGTCCCCACATGTTGCTGTGTCCGGACAGGTTGCTGTGTCCAGTCTAGTTGCTGCGTCTTGCTCTTGTCGGTCCCTAGCCCACTCGACCGTCTTGTGGCACCACCACCTTGGCCACCCGTCGCTCCCCCGCCTCCGCAGCATGGCCAGTCACAGTCTTGTCTCAGGTCTCCCGCGCGTCTTTCTGTCACTCCCTCCCTCGTTTGCTCCACCTTGCACTCCCTGCGTCGCCGGCCACCTGCGCGCCACTCAGCCACTGCTCCCTTCCAGACTCTCCACGTAAACGTCTGGGGCCCTGCCCCTACGCTCGGACCTGAGAGGGAGCCCTACTTTCTAGTGGTACACCACGATGTTTCCTCTCGCGAAGAAGTCCGAGGTGAATTCTACGCTGATCCGGTGGCTTCTGACCACTCAGGGCACTCGTGGTAGTCGTGTCCGTTGTCTCCACTCCGATCGTGGGGGTGAGTTTCGCTCCGGCGTCCTTGCCGGGTTCTACGGCGAGCAGGGCATGAGACAGTCCTGGACGCTGCCGGAGTCCCCACACCAGAATGGAGTTGCTGAGCGCTCCATGATCCATGCCCGAGCGCCCCATTTTCTGTGGCCCTACGCGCTTCGCTACGCCGCGCACCAGCTGAACCTCCAGCCGCGTGTCTCGCGGCCAGAGGTTTCACCGACCAGTGTTTGGACCGGGTCCCCTGGTGTTGGGTCGGTCTTTCGTATCTAGGGCTGCCTTGCGCTTGTTTGCGACACCTCTGGGGACAAGCTCTCGGCTCGTGCCATCCCCTGTGTCTTCCTTGGTTTCCCGGTGGGCTCTCCCGACTACTCCTTTTGCCACCCGCTCCTCCACCAGTTTCTCGACTCTCGTGACGTCCGGTTTGATGAGTCCGTGTCCTACTACACCCGGTACCCCTGTCGAGGTCTCTCGGTTCCCCCTCCCCCGCTCTTCCTCGCACCCTCTCCTCCCCCTACTCCCGCTCCTCCGGTACCCCCGTCCCCCCCCTGAACCTGCCCCGTCAGGTGTTTCTCGCGCTACTCTTCTACCCTCCGTCGCGCGTCAGGTAGCATCTCCCTCCCCGCAGTCCTCCTCACAGTCCCCTCAGCAGCCTTCGGCACTTCCGTGAGAGGTTACTATGGTCTGGAGTGGTGTTGGAGCTGGAGGTGCTCGCACTGGTGGCGCTAGTTGTGGGGGTGCTGGAGCTGGTGGTACTAGCATTGGAGGTGCTAGTTTGGGGGTGCTAGAGATGGAGGTACTAGCATTGGAGGTGCTAGTTCTGGGGGTGCTGAAGCTGGAGGTACTGGCATTGGAGGTGCTAGTTCTGGGGGTGCTGGGGCCGGAGGTGCTGGCGCTGGTGGTGCGAGTTCTGGGGATGCTGGAGCAGGAGGTGCTAGCGCTGCAGAAGCTGGTAATGAGGAGACAAGAGCTGAAGGCGCGACTACTGCGGCACCCACTGCGTCTCCCCACCGCTACAACACCCGTTTCAACTCTTGTCTGCTTGAGCGCGAGGAGCAGGAGTGGTTGGAGCAGGAGAGGCAGGAGTTGCAGCAGTTGGACCAGCAGCAGCAGCAGCAGCAGCAGCAGCAGCAGCAGCAGCAGCAGTAGCAGCAGCAGCAGTAGCAGCAGCAGCAGCAGCACCAGTAGCAGCAGCAGCCGCAGCAACAACAGCAATAGTTGCGGCAGCCGCCACTTTTGCAGCAGCTGTTCCCTCCAGTGAGTGGCCTTCGGGCCCTTGGTCTTCCTTCCTCTCCTCCTGTCCACTCACACTCTCCTACCGCATACAGTCCTACGTTTCCTCCTCCGGACTCGGCTCTGGCTGTTTTCTCTCCTCCTCAGTCACAGTCGTCTCCTCCTGTTGTCCCGCACAATTGGACCAGTCGTTGTCCTCCGCGTGCTCGGCCTTGTCTCCTCTTACCGACCTCTGCAATGTCTTGTTTCGTTCTAGTTCTTGTCGTTCTCCGCCTGTGTCTATTCTCCCCTCACCTCTTGAGTCGTCTCTCACCATTTCCTCTCACCCTATCACTGACTATTATCGTGCTGCTCGCCCTGCTGTCTCTCGTGTTCTCGCCTATCTTGTCACCGACCCTCGTGCCTCTCCGTCGCCTGTCTCAGCTCTTACAGCTGCTGTCGCTGACTTTTCTTCCACTCGACGTCTTGACTACGCCACGCGTGTGGTGGCTGCTCCACTTCCCTGTCCTTTGTTCGTCGGTGTTGAGTCTCCCCTTGGTTGTGACGTCCTAGAGGAGAGGCAGTTTGAGCTGGAGTTCTTAGCAGCTGCTTCCCCCTCTCTCTGCGTCATGTTGCTTTCCCTTGAGGGAGACCGACACCTTGCATGTACCGTGAGGCAATGTCAGGGGAGTGGGCCTCTCAGTGGAAAGCGGCTATGGACGCAGAGTTAGCGTCTTGGAGATCCACTGGCACTTACGTCGATGCAGTCCCCCCTCCCAGGGCAAACGTTGTCGATGGCATGTGGCTCTTCAAGGTGAAGCGACCGCCTGGTTCACCACCTGTATTCAAGGCACGCTACGTGGCTAGGGGTTTCAGTCAGCGTGAGGGAGTTGACTTCTTCCAGATCTTCGCCCCGACCCAGAGATGACTACTCTTCGGGTGTTACTGCACCTAGCAGCACAGCGACAATACGAGCTGCACTCCCTCGAATTCTCCACTGCGTTTCTCCAGGGCCGCCTACACGAGGAGATCTGGCTGCGCCGTCCTCCTGTTTTCACTGACACCTTCCCACCTGGGACCCAGTGGAGCCTGAGGCGACCAGTCTATGGTCTCTGCTAGTCGCCCCGTGAGTGGCACGATACTCTTCGCTCCACGCCTCGTCACCTTGGGTTTCGTCCTTCCTCTGCCGACCCGTCACTGTTTGTTTGCACTGGTTCCACTCCTTTCTTTGTACTAGTTCACGTCGACGACTTGGTCTTTGCTACAGCAAACAGGGCAGCTCTGGCTGAGGTAAAGTCCGAATTATAGAAGAGACATACGTGCACTGACCTCGGTGAACTGCAGCGCTACCTTGGCCTGCAGATCACCAGGGACAGAGCCGATCGCACCATCACACTGACTCAGTCACACATGGTGCTGCAGGTACTTCGGCGGTTCGGGTTTTAGTTCACCACACAGCCCACTCCTCTTGCCATTGACCACTGACTCACTGGCCCTTTTCCCGACGAGTCCTTTGAGTCTAGTGGTCCCTATGCAGAGCTTGTGGGCTGCCTCATGTACCTGATGACCTGTACTCGGCCGGACCTCGCCTTCCCCCTAAGCGTCCTCTCTTGCTTTGTTGCGACTAGGAGACACTGTCCTGTTCACTGGACAGAAGCTGTGAGGGTGGCGAAGTACCTGGCGACTATGTCAGGCATGGGGCTTGTGCTTGGAGGGACACAGCCAGTTGTGTTGACCGGTCACTACGACTCTTCCTATGCTGACAACGTGGAGACTCAGCGTTCAACTCAAGGTTACTGCTTCAGTCTGGGTGCTGGTGCTGTGTTGTGGAGGTCTACACAATCGTCGTCTGTGGCTCCGTCCAGTGCAGAGGCAGAGATCTACGCTGGTGCTATGGCGGCATAGGAGCTTTGCTGGTTGACCTTGCTCGCCGACCTTGGTGAGCAGCCTCACTTTGCACCGACCTTGGTTATCCTCCTGTTTTGAGAGCCTTGACTGGAGAGCAGAGTGAAGCATATTGACGTGAGGTACTTTCTCCTGCGAGAGCTACAGCAATGTTGCCAGGCACGCTTGGACTTTGTGGCCTCAGAGGCCAACACTTCCAATGTCTTGATCAAGGCCTTGGCGCCTAATGACCACCACATGTTCTGTGTGCAGCTAGGGCTTTTTGAGGTAGGCCAACGGTTGCTGTAGTGTTGCTCTTGTTGCGTGTTTTGCTTGTCATTGCCTTTGTATATATTGTGCTCTCTTAAACTGGCCTTGTGGCCGCTTGCTTGTGCTCGGAATTTGTGTGGTGTCCTTGAGATCCACCCTGAGCTTGCTTTGATGCTTGTATTGACTGGTCTTGTCACCGTTTGTTCACCCTACTTGCTTTGATGCCCCTCACTTAGCCTACGGGGGTGTGTCAATTGTTATTATCTATTATAAGCTGTAATGAGGTGCTCCTTAGTGAGTGCAACTCAGTTAGGGTTTCATATTTGTACTGCCTTGCTTTCCTAGTCTCATCATTCCATTGCATTCTATTTCTAAGCGTTATCTCATATAGAGCACGCGAAAGTCAAAAGCCACGCGAAGGTCAACAGTCGCAGAAAGTCAATGGTCGCGACTATTGACCGACCTCCAACTATACTCGGAGGTTACACGCTGCAACATGGTATAGTAATTGTCGCGGTTACTGTAGCAATGCAATACAGTTAATAAAGGAATGCATTTCTCAAAGTACATGGCTAGATAGGATTGCAATTTAAACTCTTTGTAATTCTATCCTAATTATCTTGTTCTCTTTCAATTTATTATCAACAAGGTCATTACAAGACTTTACTGTCTTCTTTACAACTTGGCTAGCTTATCCTATCCACTACGATTCTTGGTTATATCAACATGGTATGAGAGCTAGAGTGGCTTTTAAGCTCTTCCAAGTTCTTGTTTTATCTAGAACAACCCTTTTTTTACTCGTTTCAACACCTACTACAAGTCTGCATGACTAAGGCTACTAAAGAGAAAACCATTGCAGACTCTCCGGGCCCACCAAGAGCAACACCAACAACACCATCAGTGGTGCCTTCCATCAGCGCCGCTCTCGTTGAGCAGCTCGTTGCGCGCATCAACGCTCTTGAGAGCCATCAAGCGATGAGCATTGACGGCTCAAGCTACGCCAGAGGAATTGCTGGACTACCTTTCTCAGGAGAAGACCGTCGTGTCAACTCGGAGAGGTCGCGCACACGAGATTCAACAACACCAGGCCCTCACATTTATTCTAGGCTACACTGATGCATCAGGGCTGTTAAGTAGAAAAGAAAAATTTGCCCTGATTCATCAGTAAGGTAAGGCACTCTAATTTGTCAGTGCTAATTTGTAGGGTATACTGAGATGTCAGCATTGATAAATAAAATAGTTATGATTAGGATTGCACCATGGAGTGGTGTAGTGGATAAGTCGTCCAGCGGCACGACGGACCTTGTGCCTTACCTACTAGAGACCAACTACTTCAAGCGCCTTTCCTTCGTCCTTCAGCGTAAGCAGGCTCGGGCAGT
Source organism: Closterium sp. Naga37s-1 (assembly GCA_947471745.1). Taxonomy (NCBI): domain Eukaryota; kingdom Viridiplantae; phylum Streptophyta; class Zygnematophyceae; order Desmidiales; family Closteriaceae; genus Closterium; species Closterium sp. Naga37s-1. The sequence continues at coordinate 284,551 of CANJKZ010000964.1, forward strand.
GTGTCGTCGTTCCCAGATACGTCTCTCGGTCGCCCCTGATCAGTTGGCTTTTGAGGCCACTTTGCCCTCGGTTGCTGACTTTGCCTACCTTGGTCCGGATGGTTGAGAACTCTAGGCCTTTGCACTGGTAGTTGGTTTGCTTATATGAAACAATGACATAATCAATGTACCTCTTGTACATATACGATATTGTAAATAAAGCCGATAAGTCGTTGCCCTGTCAAAGAAGAGATCGCCCGCTCGATTCTCGTCGGATCCTTGCCGCTACGTCGTCGGACGCGAAACCTATTCAGGTCACTTACTTGAAGCGCTCCTAGGTTGGTACACCCTAGGCGGGGAAATCCGGGAAATTTTATGCGCAGTACATCTCGCTTCAGGGCGAGATTCAACACTATCATGAGTCATTAGGGCTGAAACGTCAGTACGCCGGCCGGGTGTTTACCACCGCATACATGAGGCTACCCACCAACGAGTGAAAATGACGCCTCTCCTCTTCACCAACGCTCTCCTCCTCTAATCCCTTCACACATTTGAACCTAGAGGGAAAGGGTGTAGCCACATGACCTTCACTCTGCCCAAAGTTGGCAGCCAACGCCTCCAGGTACTTCCGTTGGTGCACCCGCATGCACCGCTTCTCCACGTCGCGTTCGATGTGGAGCCCGAGGTAGAATTTCACGTCGCCAAGTGCCTTGCACTTGAACTTGTCTTGAAGCTTCAGCATCACCTCCTTCACAAGGTCAGAGGAGGGTGAGAAGATGAGGATGTCATCCACGTATACCACCATGAAGCTCCTCTGCTCCCCCTCGCCAAGCATGAACAAGGAGTGATCGGCCGTTGAGGGAGTGAAGCCGATCTCCTCCAACACTTCTCGTAGCTTCAAGTACCACTGCCTAGGGGCCTGCTTCAGCCCATAGAGGGTCGTCTTCAGCTTCAACACTCTGCCACTACCATCATCAAACCCCTCTGGCTGCGGCAAGAAAATCTCTTCTTCAAGAATGCCGTTGAGGAACGCGGTTTTCACGTCCATTTGTTTTACCACCCATCCTTTGATGGCAGCCCCCGCTAGTAGGGTTCTCAGCGTCGTCGGCTTCACCACAGGAGCAAACAGCTCCTTGAAGTACACCTTCTCCTTCTGCTGGTACCCCTTAGCCACAAGCCTAGACTTGTAGCGCTCGATCTTGCCATCGGTGGCCGACTTGATCTTGAAGAGCCACTTGGACGTTATCGCCTTACGCCCCTCCGGTAGCTCCACCAATTCCCATGTGTCATTCTCCTCAATGCTCTTCTGCTCGCTCTCCATGGCCTTCTTCCACTCCTCAGCATCAGGAATCTCCAAGGCCTCCTTGAGAGTTGCTGGTTCTCCCGGCATCTCCACTGGAGAGAAGAACACGAAAGCACACTCTTCGAGCTCACTTTCCTCGTCATCTCCGACCATCATTGCCGCTCCGGCCAGGGCTGACTTGCCCTGCTTTCCCAGTGCATCATAGGTCAACCTATTAGGGGCTTGAAATCTCCTCTTGCCCCTTCCTTCCTCCTCAGCTGCAGGGACTTGGAGGCCTTGGCGTTGCTGCGGGGTGACTCGGATCCGTGGAGCACTTGTTGCGCGTGAAGGAAGTGTCGGTGCATGCTCGCTCACTTGCTGCACCTCCTCCTATTCTTCCTCTGCATCCTTGGCCTCCTCTCCCCCATTCACGAGGGAAGATTGCCTTGTGGTAGTGCTGCTGCTGCTCAGCTCCAAAGGCAGCTCCACGTGCTCCAGGCCGGAACTCTTTACCTCCCCAAGCCGCACGCCTATCTTCGCCTCGTTCTCCTCCTTCCAATCCTTGTACATCAGGTTCTCCATGAACTTGCAATCCCTGCTCACCAAGAATTTCTTGGTGAATGGGTCCCAAAGGAGCCACCCCTTGCTGTTTTGAGCCATGCCCAAGTGCACAGCCCATATCGCCTTGGCACCGAGCTTGTTGTGCCGAAGATGCTTAGGCACGAGCGCCATGCACATGCAGCCGAACACCCAAAGCATATCAACCTTAAGCTTCCTTCCAATCCACTCCACATAGGGCACCCATTTGTCTGCTCCCACATGAGACAAGACTCTGTTCTTGGCCACACATGCGCTCCGCACCGCATCAGGGTGAGGGAGTGCCTTATCCCATTCTTCTTCAGCCGAGCTCCTTGCTCAGGAACTCTCCCCCTCGATCGGTGCGGATTGACTTACTAGACTGTCTTGTTGCCGCTCCACCATCGGCAACCAATCGGTCTTCACCGTTTCAGCCACGTCGCTCTTCTTGGACAGCACGTACACCCAAGTCATGCGGGTGTAGACATCCACTATGGTGAGGAAATACTCTGCTCCAGCAGCTCCAAGCTTCAAGGGGCCCACCACGTCCATCACCACCTCATCAAGGGGTGCCTCAGCTGTTGCCTCCGAACTCGAGAACGGGAAACGAGTGAACTTGGCTTGCATGCACGTCCGGCAGCCAAGTACCTCATCGGGCTCCCCCTTCACACGTATGCCAGCAACCATCTCATTCTTCACTAGCTGCTGCAAGATGGGCAGGGCCACATGCCCCATTCGCCGATGCAAGGTGAGCCAATCACACTCCCCCATAGCCAAAGTTGGATTGGAGAATGCCGCGCTCGCAATAGCGCCCCACATACATTCTCCGTAGTCCTCCTCCGCTGCTGCCTCAGGGTTCTCCTCACCCTTGTGCTGCTCCTTGGCTGCTGCACCACTCTCCTTAAGTTCACACAACTTGCTGGTCCCTCCAAGTTTGCACTTGTTCGCCTTGGCGCCATCTTTCGCGCCGTAGCCGCTACCAACCGCTTCATCCTTGGTGCTGACGCTTGCTGCCACTTGCCTCTCCTTAGGCATGGGGTCCACAGGGATCTGCCACATCTTGTTGTAGACGTCCCTATCCTTATGAAGGTCCCATAGAATCCGCTCGCCAAGCCTCGCGGTGTAGGTCTTGGCTCCCTTCGAGTTCGTGTCCATGTCGGCCTTTGCCAATCGCCGCACAGAAATCAGGTTGGCTGCAAGGCTGGGCACCCAAAGCACGTTCTTGAGGCCCACCATCTTCCCATCAGCACCCTTAAACATGGCCTTGCCATGCCTTTCACCTCTGCTCGCTGTCCCAAGGCCGAAGTGACATGCTACACCGGTGACGGTTCAAGTTCGGTGAGCAAGTCCGCGCGAGGTGTCATGGTATAGGTAGCGCCGCTATCGATCACCTTTCCCACAGCTGCAGGCTCTTCAAAGTCTTCATCCTTCTCTGTTGCAGCCGGTGCTTGCGTTGACACAAAGTAGAATCGACCTAGGTACCGATCGCCGCTCGGGTCCTTGTCGTTATCTTCGCTCTTCATGTTTGCAGCTCCACTTCCAGGACCGCCACGGCCTCCACGGCCTCTACTTCTCCCTCCTCCTGCTCCTCTACCCTCCTGGCCTTGAGCAAGGGTCCAAACATCAGGGGGTTTGTAGCAATCGCGCCACATATGTTCGCTCTTGTGGCAATAGTGACACTCGCCATCGAATCGGCCGCGACCGCATCCGTAGCTCTTGTCGTCCCTTCCGTATCCGCCACTCCCGCGGCCTCCACTGAAGTTGTTGTTGCCAAACCTTCCTCCCCCTCGTCCTCTGCCTCTTCCTCGGCCATATCCACGGCCGACGCTCGCTGCCCCAGCGCCATCCGCACTCGCCAACTCACGGCGGCGGAAGTCCTCTTTAAGGATCGCGAGCTTCACGTCTTCAAGCAAGAGACGGGGGAGATCACGGTTCAAGTTGATGATGAGCGAGGACCACAATTCCGGGAGTAGGGCCAGCAACTTGGTCTTCTTTTGGTGCTCACTGTAGTTCAAATCAGCTCCTTCAAGCCGCGTCAACAAGTCGAAGAATTTCTGCACCCCTTCTTCAACCGCTTCATTCTCTTCAATTCGTAGTGTCGCCATTTGCCGTTCCAACACGACAGCTACCGCCGCTGTTGCAGGAGCGTGTACACCCTTAAGAGCAACCCATGCTTTGGTCCCTTCTTTGGTTCACGCTGGAATGGCTTGATGTGACGGATTTGGCTGCTCCCCAACGCTTGCCCAAGTAGGAGATAGCCTTGTGCGCTCTTCCGCACCCACGGGCTCTTCTCCGTGTCGTTCTCGGGGCGCTTCTCTGTTTCTTCCATCACCTCCAGCAGGTCATAGTGGTCAAACACGTTCTCCATTCGGAAGGACCACTCAGCAAAGTTGTCACCGTTGAACTTGTCAAGCCCAAACACTCTTGGTTCATCCCTTGAAGGTCCAAGAGTAGGTTGCGCGGGCGCCATGGCTGAATCACGGGGTTGACCTTGTGCTTGGGGTCCTCCACTGCCTCCAGCACCTCTGTCACCCCTTTCTTAGGTCCAGCCATTGTCGTAGCTGCTCCAAGGTGCTCTGATACCACTTGTTATAGTCATAGTAGGCTCCATTGTGCCTAAAACGAAAGTTGGAGTGCATCGTCGGATTTCTGCATAGTGGATTTAAACGTTCATAGCGTTCTGGTCAGAGCTTCAAATAACCTGATTCAACTTGGATCTGGAGCTTCTTAGAGTCACCTACAATAGACAATTTAAATCGCACGATTTCACCAAGTATTGACGACACAGCGATAGTTTGAACGAACGGCACTATGGCAGCCACTATAGTCTTAGAACACACAATAGGAAGAGTTACGAGTTTTTGGAATGACTCCCGGCTTCTACAAACCCCAAGAGCCAATGTACAGTGATATGGAGCAGTGCCACACTGTCCCCAACCACGAAGGGTCTCGAAACTACCCTTCACAAGGGTCTACACCAAGCGAAATGTTACACTACACAAAGTAATGTAACTATTCTCAATATCTTGAGGTGTACCCTTTTTCGCGGGCTTCGCGATCACTTGAATCTTGAGACCAGGGCTCTGGTTCTTCATCATAAACTCATCTTTGATTTCTTTTTGGGTCTGATACATACACCTGCGACACGCCGAACGTTCCACGCACGAAAAAATAGAAACCGCGCGCCACACAAACGACAATGTTGACACGCGACTAGCGATGACTCGCTATTGACTCGGCACACACATTCGACATCACGACTCATCCTTCACACACTATTATAAGCATGAAATATATATTATATCATGCCCGCATACCATTCCATACACACACGCATGCACACACACGGACAATAAGCTGAGTGCAAACCGTAGGTTGCACCAACAACCTCTGCACGCATATCATCCCAGGACAAAGAAAAAGGGACAATCTTGAGTTTTATGGCGCGTCGCAGAGGCATTTGCTACTAGGACGACGTTCAGTTCCCACCAAACACACCAATCGTGCCCGTCACACCAAGTCCAGACAATGATCCTACAATCGGACTCTGGAGCAACAGGCCGGCAACTCTCTCACCTGATTACGAATTGCCTCCGAGCACTCCTGAATCACCTCCTGGGTTTCCTTTGACCCACGAGAACATCCTCTCGGGCTTCTACGTTGATCTTGCATCGTTAATCCGAAATCGCCAGCGTTGCGCGACGAAGCCACGACAACTTTAATAAAAAATATCTTGATAGCTGCTACGGACAACACATGGTGGGGTCAATGGCATTCATCGGCAACCCAAAACGGATGCGACGACCATGCGAAATTACTGTCGCAAACAACAATCGATTGCAGGCTTATGACATTGGAGAAGTTTACATCGAATCGAGCGACACCAATTTCACCATTTACATCAAAGTTGTGCTAGTCGTTGCTGATCTTCAGTTCAACCATCAGAAATGCGGCGTTGAGATCAGAACCAACTGCGAAGAAAAATGTTTCGCGCTGCTTTACAAAGGAACTTACATCGGGAAGCCAGTCGACAAAAACGAAGTCTTTGTCTTGAACTTTGAGTCGCAAGGAAACACTGTCGGCTCCGAAAGAACAGTCTTGCTGAAAAAAACTACCACAGAAGCGCCGACTTGGTCACATCCTAAAAAAAATGGACCTTAAGCGACCCGGACCAAATGGAACCTGCCGCACCCGCGCCATCCCGACCACCTCAACTACGACCCCTGGTGACACTGGACCTGCATCAATGGAGGAAGAAGCAGAAGTTAAAATGTCAACAGAGGAACAAAAGACAACACAAACTGAAGACTGGGGAACTACAAAAACTCCAACCCCTGGCCGAGAAGTCGATGTCGCGGCAGGCGCGTGGGGACAAGTCGAAACAGGAGAAGGATGGGGCCCGTCAACACCTCCATCAAGCGCTCCCTCTTAAGGTGGATGGTGAACACCAGCAACTGGACCTCGCTGGGGACCACCCACCCCTTCTCCCGAAGCCTCGACACTTCCTCCAGAACACGTAGCAGCGGTAGATCCATACTGAGCAGCTCGTGGCACCAGCTGGGGTGGACCTCCTCTCCTGGACCAATATCCGTACAAGCCAACACAACAAGAAGAAAGAGAAGAGTCAGAAGACATTATTTACGACTTTGGCGAACTAGCAGAACTACCCAAACCAATAGAGGAGCCACCGCCACCAGAACAAGGACCACACCTGATCAAAGCCATAGGCAACGAACACCTCTACTACCGAATTCCAATGACAGAAGTCCCCGCTTCCTAGTGGACGGACGCAACGCCACCTTAACAGCCCTTGCATTTGCCAACGACTCCATCCATGTCGCCAACACAAACGACATCGTTGACATCCCCAAAGCCGAGCTGGAGCAAGCATCTACTAGGGCCTTCGCAACTGACGTCCGAGCTACCGCTGACAATGGACCTGCAACACCACAGCAAGAGGAGGAAGAAAGAAACAGATATTTGTCAGAATATAATGCTTGTCTAGCCTGCAGTGGGGTACTCTATAGCGAGTACAGCCCCTTAGGGTTTCCTATTTGTATCCACCTGCTTGCTAGTGCAAAACCCTCCTTTGCTCATTTCTCTCTTGCCTAGCTAGGTAAACCCTAGTTATGGCTCCTCGTTCTAGCCTTCATCTCAACATGCTATCAGAGCGGTTACGCTCCTGGCCTGTGGGCCCACCTACTTCCGCTGCCCTACTGTGTGTCGCGCGCCCCGTGGCGCGCGACCTTCGATTTTCTTCCCGCCACGCGCTCGGGGCGCGTGGCGGTTTTCTGCCCGCCGTGCGCCCCGAGGCGCGCGGCGGTTTCCTGATTCGTCGCGGCGCCTTGGGGGCCCGCACGCAGGCCCCTCCCGTCGCCTCGTCGCGGCGCTTTGGGGGCCCGCGAGCCGGCCCCTCCCGTCGTTTCGTCGCGGCGCCTTGGGGGCCCGCACGCAGGCCCCTCCCGTCGCCTCGTCGCGGCGCTTTTGGGGCCCGCGCGCCGGCCCCAACCGTCACCTCGTCGCGGCGCCTTGGGGGCCTGCGCGCGGCCCCTCCCGTTGCCCGTCGAGCCACCCACGTGGGCCCGTGCGCGGCCCCTCCCGTAGCCCGTCGGGGCGCCCTGAGGGCCGCGCTCCTCTTTCCCCCCTCCCTCCTCCCTTTCACCTGCAGCAGCCGCCCCTGGAGCAGCCCGCACCTGCAGCAGCCGCCCCTGGAGCAGCCCGCACCTGCAGCAGCCGCCCCTGGAGCAGCCCGCGCCTGTAGCAGCCGCCCCAGGATCAGCGCGAGCCGCCCCTGCGGCAGCCCGCGGCCTGTCCCGTCCCCCCCCGACCCCCCCCCCGGCCCCCCCCCCCCCCCCCCGTGCTTTTCGCGGTGGTTGGGGTGTTGGTGCTGGGTGTGGGGGTGGCGGTTGTGTGTTCCTCCCCTTGCTCCTCCTCCTCCCTTGTCTCCCACTGCTGCAGCTGTCGCTGAGGGGGGTGGGTGTGTGGGAGCCTAGGGTTCAGGGTTTAAGGGGGGTGCTGTGGGAGTGGAGCTAGGGTTTGAGCAGGGGGTGTGTGTCGAGGGTGTGGGGCAGTTGGAGGAGGTTGTGTGAAGGTAGCTGTCGTGTCGCCTGCAGCGCCTGTAGTCCGTCGCCCTTGCTTCGGTAGCCAGTGAGCCTGTTGCACCAGTCGCCAGTGGGTCCGTTGCTCCTGCCGCTCGTCTATAGCCGCGGAGCCAGTCACTCCAGTAGTCCGTCGCCCTTGCTTCGGTAGCCACTGAGTCAGCCGCTCCTGTGCCCGTGCCTCTGCAGCTTCAGTCGTTGCCTCCCATCTTCTCTCCCTCCACAGTTCCTCCTACTCCTCACTTGCCCGCTGTGATTAACTCTAGCTTTGCTTACTATTGTGAACTCTTGCTCTGTGCCTGCATGCTGTACTGATTATACCCCACTTTGACTATGGGGGTGTGTCAGAATATAATGCTTGTCTAGCCTGCAGTGGGGTACTCTATAGCGAGTACAGCCCCTTAGGGTTTCCTATTTGTATCCACCTGCTTGCTAGTGCAAAACCCTCCTTTGCTCATTTCTCTCTTGCCTAGCTAGGTAAACCCTAGTTATGGCTCCTCGTTCTAGCCTTCATCTCAACAATATTATCAGCAGACAATCGGCTATAACACCACTCCTGACATGCAGCACCAACGGCTCGGACACCCCTCGCATGCGACGCTCAAGAACTCGATCGCTGCCAAAGTCTTTGACACAAGCAAACTACTTCTACCCGTTGGCGAAACACTCAAAACGACATCGGACGATCCGCCGTGCATCATCTGCCCGACCGCGTCACTCGCTCATAAACCCTTCCCAGACTTACAATTGTGTGATGCTATCATTTGCATTCACGTCTGTTTGCCTCCCATCATATGTTCGTGCGTTGCATGCGTAGTGTGAGCCTGTGCAAGATTTTGTATTTGATGTTTTTTGGACTTTGTGAATGTGTATGAATGCTATTCTGCTTGAGCAGATATCTGAAATGACTCCACTGCTCAAGAGCTTTCTAATGAACCAAGGATCGCTTCAATCGGAGCACGAACGAGAAAGTTACGACTGGTAAGTTCGTATGCTTCTGATATTTGGTTTCGGCGACTTTGAGAATTTGTGGAATAACTCAATCTGGGGTATAGACCTTCGGGGTTGGAGAAATTTGTCACTTCACTGTAGTTGCTGCTAAGTGGTTGGGAGAATGTTGTAGAGGCGTGCCCTCTAGTTAGCAGGAACTCTAAGTTGTACTAAACGAGCTTTACAACGAGCAGTCAAACACGTATTTCGCCTAAGTAACGAGGGAGTTATGGGCGTTAACGTAGAAGGGTATGCTCTTAGAACGTAAGTATAGAAGCTCTCTGGGATTTCTGGTTCATATGTACCACGTACAAAGAACTCTGATTTTCACTATAAACATGCATACAAAGCAAATCGATTTATACCAACTGAATACCATCGAACCGCACATGTAACACGAACCGCTACACTCGCGTCGCAAATGCGCCGCGTGTAACAATTTTGGTTGGGTGAAATTCGGCCACCGAATTTCACCGAACACACCAAAATGTGCCTTCAACTCAAAGGTTGGAATATGGTGCCACCACGTGGCACCAAACAAGGAGTCTCCCGAAGTCAAACGGTGCCTCCCCACCGATCCCTAGTCAAAAGGATCGAAGGCACTGAAGTGCTCTCGGTGGGTTGGGGGCATACCACCGCCCCAACACCGCTTCCCTCCAACACTCCCCCTTGCACCCAACCCACTAGTTGTGCAATCCAACATGCCCGTAGCATGCACGTGATGGAACTTTAGGGGGTAGTTCCATGAGCGAATCCGCGTATTCATCATCACCCTTGGTCGCGAAACAAAATGTCGCACCCTCCTTCTCCAACTCCCCAACGGTTACCGTAGCGTAGTCGGTATACTTTGTGTTGGGGCGAACTGAACGTCGTGTGATAATTAGAACGAGAATGATTGACTAAGGAATGAGAGTGATACAAATATGAAACCCTAGAATTGTGTACCCCTTAGTATCTAACCCGCTACAGCCTACACAGGCTAGATCATATAAGTCTGACACACCCCCATAGGCAAAGTGGGGGAGAACAAGGGGTCACAAGTCCAGTCAAGCAAAGCAAAGCAAAGCAAGCTCAGGGTGGATCACAACGTCACCACACATTCCGAGCACAAGTTCAAGGCCACAAGGCCAGTTCACATGCAAGACTATATATATAAAGGTAAACAAGCAAGTGCAGGTATAGATAGATCACAGTACAAGCAAGGTCAAGAAGTGAGCAAGTGAGGTAAAGTAGGTACAAGACCTAAAAGAGTACAGAAGCGCTGATGATCACAAGGCGCGAGTGCCTTGGTGAAGATATCAGCAGTGTTGGCCTGAGAGGCCACGTAAGCAAGTCGCAGCTGACCACGCTGCAGCAGCTCACGAGCAAGAAAGTAACGGAGAGCAATGTGCTTCGTTCTGTGCTCCAGTCTGTGCTCCCGACACAAGGCCAGCATGGCCTTGTTGTCTACGTACAGAACTGGAGGAGAACGAAGCGGCTCTCCAAGGTCAGTCAGCAGGTAGGTGAGCCACCGTAACTCCTGTGTAGCCATGGCCCCTGCGTAGATCTCAGCCTCACAGCTCGAGCTGAGAACAGAAGACGAGCGGGTAGACCGCCACGAAAGCGAACCGGAACCAAGGCTGAAGGTGTAACCCTGTGACGACCGCTGCGTAGCCAAGTCGTCAACCCAAGAAGCGTCTGCGTGACCAGTGAGGACCACTGGACTCCGCCCTCCAAGCACTAGCCCCATGCCCGACGTACTGCACAAGTAGCGCAACACCCTCTTCGCTGCAGCCATGTGCTCTGGTCGGTGTCTCCCAGGAGCAACATAGCGTGCCAAGATGCTAAGAGGGTATGCAAGGTCAGGTCGAGTGCAGGTCATCAGGTACATGAGGCAGCCAACAAGCTCTGGGTACGGGCCACTCGGCTCTACGGACTCATCCGAAGGCAGAGCTGAGAGCGAGTGGCGAGTAGACAGAGGAGTGGCCTGAGGCGAGGAGTACGTGAAGCCGAAGCGCTGAAGGACCTGCTGCACCAAGTGTGACTGAGTAAGGGTAATGGTGCGCTGTGCTCTGTCCCGAGTGATCTGCAAGCCAAGGTAGCTGCGCAGTTCACCCAGGTCAGTGCACGTGTGTCTCTTCTGCAGCTCGGACTTCACGTAGGCGAGTCCAGCAGTGTCAGCTGTGGCAAAGACCAAGTCGTCGACGTACACGAGGATGTAGAACGGCGGCAAAGAGGTGTTGGTGCGCAGAAACAGCGACGGGTCGGCAGTAGAAGGAGCAAGCCCAAGAGCCGCAAGTGTAGTCCTCAGTGTGTCGTGCCACTCACGGGGCGCCTGGCGGAGACCGTAGACTGGCCGCCGGAGGCTCCACTGAGTACCAGGAGGAAACGACCCAGTGAAGCCAGGTGGGCGGCACAGCCAGATCTCCTCGTGCAGGCTGCCCTGAAGGAAAGCAGTGCTGAAGTCAAGAGAGTGAAGCTCGTAGTCGCACTGAGCGGCTATGTGCAGCAGCACCCGAAGAGTGGTCATCTTCGGGGTGGGAGAGAAGGTCTGAAAGTAGTCAACTCCCTGCCGCTGACTGAAGCCTCGAGCCACGTAACGCGCCTTGAAGACAGGCGGAGAACCCGGCGGCCGCTTCACCCTGAAAATCCACATGCCACTGACGATGTTCGCCCCAGGTGGGGGAACCTCGTCGACGTAGGTGCCTGTGGACTTCCAGGAAGCCATCTCTGCGTCCATGGCTGCCTGCCACTGAGAGGAGTAGGGACCCTCTATCGCCTCTGCGTAAGAGCGCGGAGTCGGGATGTCTGGTGCATCCGGGTCTCCCTCAGGGGCAAGCAGCATGGACACGAGATGAGGTGAAGCAGCAGCAAAACACTGGAACTCCTCCTGCCTGTCCTCAAGGACGTCCGTGCCAAGAGCACATTCACCCCCGACGGACGGAGGACAGACAGACGCAGACTCAGCAACAAGACTAGCAGCGTAGTCTAGACGACAGCGAGCAGCGAAGTCGACAAGCTCAGCAACTAAGGCAGACGCAGCAGTGGACTCAAAGGAAGGGTCAGTGACGACAGTAGCAAGGAGACGCGTGACAGTAGGACTGGCAGCACGAAGGGAGTCCGACTCCGGGTCAGGAAGAGCAGGAAGAGAGGACTCGGGAGGAGAAGGCAAAGGGGCACGCAGCGGAGCAGTGGAAGGACGCAGAGACATCCGGTGCGTACCGGGGACAGGAGGAGGACGCTGACGCGAACCACGACCACCAGTGCGAGCAGCACGGACAGGCGACGCAGGACGAGACGCAGGCTCACGACGCTCAGCAAGACCTCCAGTAGGACCAGTGTAGGGAGAACGAGAAGGCAGAGGGGAGGCGGGCTGTAACTGTGACTCGGACAGGACAGGCGGTGGACACTCTAAGAGAGGAGCAGGACCAGTAGAGGGCGGAAGACCAAGAACCTGCTCAAGGAGCGGAACGAAGTACGGCCGCGGCCGCGCAGCGCCCCCAGAACCAGCAGGAACAGCACCAGCACCCCCAACGGCAGTACCAGCTCCAGTAGCACCCCCAGCTCCAGCAGCGCCAACACCAGCACCCTCAGAAGCACCAGCACCAGCAGTACCTCCGACGCCAACACCCCCAGCAGCTCCAGCTCCAGTCGGACCACCAGAAGACGCAGCAGCTCCAGCTCTAGTACCTCCAGCAGCACCGACTCCAGCAGCACCGCCAGCTCCAGCACCTCCAGCAGCAGTACCAACAGGCCCGGCAGCTCCAGTACCTCCAGTACGAGCACATCCGGGACCCGTGGCTCCAGAACCCCCAGTAGTAGAAGAACCTCCAGCCGCAGCAGAACCTCCAGCGCCGGAAGCACCACGAGCATGGCGCCAGCGCCTAGCAAACCACTCGCGCAGCTCCTGCGGAGAGAGCGGCTCCCGCCGGGGCGAAGGACCGCCAGGCTCAGCACCACCCGACTCCACACGAGTAGGCCCCGCACCCTCAGGCCCCGCACCCCCAGGCTCCGCGCCCCCGGACTCAGCAACCCCAGGCTCAGCACTCCCAGACTCAGCACCCCCAGGCTCAGCACCCCCAGGCTCAGCACCCCCAGGCTTAGCACACTCAGGCTCAGCACCCCCAGACCCGGCACCAGCAGGCTCAGCTCCCCTAGCAGCACCAGAGTCACCAGCTACCTCAACAGGCTCGACTGCGTCCACCTGAGACACACCTGAGGGGGCAGGTACTTGAGGGGGGAAGGGGTCTACCGGGGGGGGACCTGGCGTGAGGAAGAGCGGCGGGGGGGGAAGGGGAGCAGTGCGGTAGGGGAAGAGACGGAAGTAGGGAACAGACTCGTCAAACGTGACGTCCTGAGAGGACAGAACACGGCGCGAGGTGGGGTGGTAAAACTGCCAACCAGGCGCGTCAGGGGGGAAGCCAAGGAAGACGCAGGGAACAGCTCGGGAGGACAGCTTGTCCGCAGACAAGTCGCGGACGAAAGCTCGAGATCCCCAGACACGGAACGCAGACGCATCGCCAACCTTCCCCGTCCACCGCAGAGTAAGGGAGGTCTCCGGCATGGAGACCCGGGGCTGAAGGTTGATCTGATGCACCGCGTACTGAACCGCGAACGGCCACAGAAAATGGGGAGCAGCCGCATGGATCATGGACGTACGAGCGACGTCCATGACCATGCCAATGCGGCGCTCAGCAATCCCATTTTGCTGTGGAGAGGCCGGAAGCGTGAACGTCTGGCGGATGCCCTCCGCACGACAGTAGGTTCGCAGAAGGTCGGAGGAAAACTCTCCACCTCTGTCGGAGTGCAGACGGAGAACAGGAAAGTCCGAGTCAAACCCTGGAGACGAGTAGCGCGGATCCAGTCGATCAACACCTCAGTGACTTCACCCTTGCGGCGCATGGGGAAGACTGTGGTGTAACGCGAGTAGTCGTCAACCACCAGTAGGAAGTAACGCTCGTGACCCTGTCCACGGACGCGGGCTGGGCCCCACACGTCCATGTGAAGCGTCTGCAGCGGAGCCTCTGTCGGAGGAAACTCGGAGGAGTGAGGAGCGGCGCGTTGCCGCCCCTCGACGCAGGGAACGCAGGTGGGGGCAGGCCCTGGGGGAAGGGGAGGTAGGGACCTGGGGAGACCAGAGACAAGGACACGGGAGGCCATGCCTCGGAGACGAGGCAGGGAGGGGTGACCAAGGCGGTGGTGCCAGAGGAGAGTCTGGTGAGACAGGAGATGGCACGAGCAGGGGGCAGACTCAGGACCAGACCCGGACGCTGCAGCAAACACCTGACCCGACGCAGCTACCTGACCAGACGCAGTAACTGGAGGGGACTCAGTAGTCAGTGTGTACAGGCTCGACCCCGGCTGACGGGTAAACGTGGCCAAGTGTCGGCCCGTCCGAGCACACGTACAGTGGGTCACTCGCTGACTCGCACGAGTGAACTGGTGAACCCCCCTATCCTGTAGGTCAGCACCACTCACCAAGTTCGTAGAGAACGAGGGGAGGTACAGACCTGACAGGGTGCCAGAGGGGGCCGCCGGACACGGTAAGACAGTGGAGAAGTGAGCAAGGACAGGATCCCCAGAGGGGTCTGCCAGTGAGACTGCAACCGGCCGACTAAGCGGCGGAGCACCCCCCTTCTCGGTCTGCATCTCCTCGACCGGTGAACAACGCAGGCGGCGTCGACGTGGGAGTCAATGCCACGGGTGACCAAGTCGGTAGCAGCGTGGGATGCACGTCGAGGCAGGGAGGTGTGATTCACGCCGATGAAGTCGGCGGCGTTCAGGCGCGAGGGATGCAGTCCTTGGGAGCTGCAGGGGCCCCGCGAAACTACGTCGGAGGCAGACGAAGTGAATTGGCGCCGATGTCGGCGACTCACGTGACCGCGGGAGGAATTGTGCCGAGCTACGGCTACTTCAAGTTTACGCCGGACAGGATCTCGGTCTCACCTTCGCTGGTCGGTCGTCCTGACATCCTAACGTGGAAGGAAGCCATCGAGCCCCAGCTGGAGATGGCCGGGCTGATGGGCTTCGCCCGCGGGACCGTGGCGACGCCGGAGGAGCACTACCCCGACCTGCGAGCGGAATTTCGCGCCGTGCAGTTGCTGACCTTTACGGTCATTTCGCGGTGCTGCTCGCCGGGCGTACAGATCGCACTGAAGTCGTGCAGGGAGTACCTTGACGCCGGCCACCGGGCGTGGCATTTTATCGAGTCAACTAACCAGGTCACCGACGACTTGTTCATCGCCCAGCTTGAGGGGCAGTTGACGCACCTGCGTATGGGCGACGAGGAGACCGCGACTGACTACTGCAACCGAGCTCGGCGAATTCTCGCCACCATTCGGATGGCTGGCGCGGAGTACTCAACGTTGTCGTACGTCACACACGTCATGCAGGGACTCCCGAGCAGCTATAACCTGCTGAAGCGGCTGTCGATGGCGCCGAGCACGCGGGCGACGCTCAATGAGGACACATTGACCTCGTACATATTGTAGGACGAGGCGATGTAGGAGGCTGAGCGGTCCAAGGAGCTCCTCGCGCAAGGGAACTACGTCGTCCCCGCGAAGCAAGGTGGTTGACCGGGACAGCGCGGGCAGTCTGGTGGCAGTCACCGCGGTGGCAGGAAGCCGGCAAAGGATGCTGACAAGCAGAAGTCGGCCAAGGAGGGCGGTCGTGGAGGAGGAGGTCGACGTCGGGAATGCTGGCTGTGCGGCGATCCCGATCACCTCTCCTTCGAGTGTCCCGACCGCAGTGACTCGGACGACGACGAAACCAAGGGAGGCCGCGGGAGGTCTGGCAGCCGTCGTCCGCATCGAGGAAACCAGCCGCGAAAAGAGAAGCAGTCGACGAAGTCGACCTCGGCGAAGGACGCCGACTCTTCCGCGGGTGGCAAAGGGCGAGGCGAGAAGGAGGCGTCGTGCTTGCTGGTCGGTATCGTGGAGCCGACCGTCTCACTGGCGCCGGAGGCTGGCGAGGATTTCCAGGCGGTGGCGGCAGCTGTGCAAGCGAACCCCGCGGTGGTCCTGCTCGACAGCGGCTGCTCGCACCACTTGATGGGGACGAAGGAGGCCTTCGTCGACTCGGGGCCGAGTGGCGACGTGAAGCACGTGCGTGGCTTCAATGGGGCGCTGCAGGACGTTCGCGGCCGTGGCATAGTTGTGCTGCAAGGGGGGGCCCCACTACCTCCACCTCCACTGCCTCCTCCTCCGCCTCCTCCACCACTCCCACCCCCTCCACCTCCTCCACCACCACCCCCTACGCCACCTCCACCACCGCCCCCTCCGCCACCCCCACCACCGCCCCCTCCGCCACCCCCACCACTGCCACCACCTCCTCCCTTCTTACCCCCCTTCTTGCCCCCTTTGTTGCCAAGGGCAACGGCTGCCACCTCTGGTACAGTGGCAACAGACGCCGAATCGACAGGGGAAGCTAGGAAGGACGGAGCACATCCCTCAAAGATGGGGGGGAGGGCAGTACCGGAGGAAGCAGCAAGGGAACGGGCAAGGTCCTCAACAGCAGTGAGCCTCTTCTCAAAGAGGTCAATGGTGAGGGACATGGGGTTAACAGTGAGAAAGTGGTCACGGGCTGTAGCAAAACGGTCAGGGAGGCGGGTGGACAGCAGGTACAGTGTCATCCACATCGGGGGGGGGTTGGCGGCAAGTAGGGCATCATCAGGGGCAGCAGAACGGAGCTGGGCATCAAGCGAGCGCAAGTGCAGCACAAGGTCAGGGACGCGGTGAAACGAGGGCAGGTCAGGAAATAGGAAGGGCAGTACAAGCCGACCGAGGGAAGCAGTGGTTGGGGTGGAATAACGTTTGACGACAGCATCAAACAGGCCCTTGGCCGTCACCTCCTGCTCGAAGTGCTGCTGCTCTGTCAGGGGCAGGAGATCGGTGATGGCGAGCACTGTGGCGTCGTCCCGCACCGCCCACCGACTGGCCGCCAGCTGCAGCTTCTCAAAGCGAGCTTCCTCTTCGTCCGACGGGGAGGAACCTAAGGGGTCGGGTTCCTTCGGGGCTACGAGTTTGCCCGTGGCATGGTCCAGAAGGCGAACGTCGTTCTCGATCCTACTCCCTAGGAAAAGCTTGAGTTTGCGGAGCCATCCTGGGAAGTCTACCGGCCTACCCTCAGGATCAAACGTGAGAATACGAGAAGTGGCCATGGGAGGAGGCCCTGGCGCGAGGGCAATGAACGGGCACGCTCGGGTGGGGTCTAGTACGTTTGAGAGCGGTACCAGGTGGTTCAGTGAGGTGGATAGCGGCTGGTTACTGGTGTGGTGACGGGAACGGGTGGGGCAGCAGCTCTGGCTGGTACAGGTGGGGCAGTGGGTGCAGTTCTGTGCGGTGCTGCGTGGTTCTGTGCAGTTCTGCCCTGTTCAGTGCGGTGCTGCACGGTTCTGTGCGAGGGAGAGTACCGGGTGGGGTAGCAGCTCTGGCTAGTGTGGGTGGGTCAGCAGGTAAGGTTCTGGGCGGCGCCGCACGATTCTGTGCTGTTCTGCGCAGTTCTGTGCGGTTCTGCCCGGTTCTGCGCGGTTCTGCACGGTTCAGTGCGGTTCTGCCCGATTCTGCGCGGTTCTGCACGGTTCAGTGCGGTGGAGAGTACGGGGTGGGGTAGCAGCTCTGGCTGGTGCGGATGGGTCAGCAGGTAAGGTTCTGGGCGGTGTCGCACGGTTCTGTGCGTTTCTACGCGGTGCTGTACGGTTCTGGGCGGGGGAGAGTAACTGGTGGGGCGGCTGGGACGGGTGGTACAGCGGGCACCAGGTGGGTCAGCGGGGACGGGTGAGACGGTACCGCAGCTGGCGGGCTGTGCGTGCGTGCGGCTATTGCTGCGCGTGCGTGCAGCTATGGCCGCGCGTGCATGCTGCTAATGCCGCGCGTGCGTGCTCCTAATGCCGCGCGTGCGTACGGCTAATGCTGCACGTGCGTGCGGCTAATGCTGCACGTGCGCGCGGTCGCATGTGCGGCTACGACTGCACGTGCGCATGGGCCTGCTGCGCGCTAGCGGGCTGGCGAGCTACGCACGGGGCAGAAAACGGGTGAGGCGCGGGTGAAAAAAAACGGGTGACGCTCTGGGCTAAACGGATGACGCGCTCAGGGCACTACGGGTGACGCGCGAGCTAAGGGGGGGGTAGCAGGGCGCTTCGGGTATTAAGTGGCTACGTTCCTAGGTCGGGGCACGGGGCGGTGGGCCCATAGGGTCGACTAGCTCTATACCATGTCGAGACTAGAACGGGTGAAAAGATTGACTAAGGGAAACGAGATACAAGAGGATATAGCTAACCCTAGGAATATGAAATGGTACACCTAGACTAACAAAAACTAAACATATAAAATATATGTTGACACGCAAGACCCGCTATGTGTGGGTGAGGCCGGTCGCCAAGAAGTCGGACGTGCTGCTGGAGTTCCAGAAGTGGCTGGTGCTGGTGGAGCGGCAGGCGAAGCATTCGGTGCTGCAACTGCGTTTTGACCACGGAGGGGAGTTCCTCGGTGGTCCTGCTTCACAGCGGCTGCTCGCGCCACCTGATGGGGACGAAGGAGGCCTTCGTCGACTTGGGGCCGAGTGGCGACGTGAAGCACGTGCGTGGCTTCAATGGGGCGCTGCAGGACGTTCGCGGCCGTGGCACAGTTGCGCTGCAAGGGGAGGCCGGGAAGCGGGTGCTCATCTCCGACGTTCTCTACGTCCCGGGCGTGCAGGCGAATCTGCTTTCGGCCGGCCAGCTGAAGGAGAGCGGGGTGACGCTGAGGGACGACGGCGACCGGATGTTGCTCGTCTCCGCGGCGGGGGACGTGCTCGGTCGCGCGACGTACACCGGCCGGGTCCTTTGCACTGACCTGCGCCCATGCGCGGTAAAGTCAACGACACCCGCGAAAGAGGAGGTAGCTTTGCGGGCGATCGTCTCGGCGACGAAGGCAACCCCGAACAGGCTGCACACGAGGCTGGCGCATGTTGGCATGGACACCATACGGAGCTCGGCGAAGCACGAGGTCGCCACTGGGCTGGACCTCAAGTCGGTGTCTGGCGCCGACTCACCGTGTGTTTCGTGCGTCGGCGGGAATCTGGTGTGGCATACCTTCCCCGACCACGGCTCCGAAGCCGACGACGTCCTGGCCGTCGTGCACATCGATTTGTGCGGGCCATTTTGCGTGGCTGCCAAGGACGGCAGCCTGTACTTCTTGCTGCTGAAGGACCGCAAGACCCGCTATGTGTGGGTGAGGCCGGTCGCCAAGAAGTCGGACGTGCTGCTGGAGTTCCAGAAGTGGCTGGTGCTGGTGGAGCGGCAGGCGAAGCATTCGGTGCTGCAACTGCGTTCTGACCGCGGAGGGGAGTTCCTCGGGAAGGACTTCACCGCCTTCGTGGACAGCAAGGGAATCGTCCACGACTTGACCTGCCCTTACACCCCGCATCAGAATGGCATGGCGGAGCGGGAGATGAGGACGGTGGTGGAGTCGGTGCGGACGATGCTGCTGCACATGGGCGTGCAACACCACTGGTGGCATCTCGCTCTGCGGCAGGCCGTCTGGGTTCGCAACTGTCTGGAGCGGTCTTCGCTGCCCGCGGGGACGACGCCGTACCAGCTCCTCACCGGGCAGAAGCCCAACTTGTCGATGGCGCGGGTGTGGGGCTGCATGGCGTAATTCCTCGTCCCTGAGCAGCAGCGCGGTGGGAAGCTGAAGCCGAAGGCCCGGTGGGGCCTTCACCTTGGCGTGTCGGAGGAGAGCAAAGGCTGGGAGCTCCTCGACATCACCGCCAACCGGGTGGTCACCACGTCGGACGTGGTGTTCTACGAAACTCTGTCGCTGGAGGTGTGGAAGTCGGACCTCGGGCCTGCATCAGGGCGGACGCGGGCCAACCCGCCGACGGACACCTCGACGGCGACGCTTCCTTTGCTCGCCGAGGTCGGTGAGCGGGCTGATGAGGATGTCGCGGTCGCCCCTGCCTCGCCATCTCCTGCCCCTTCTTCCCATTCCCTTACCGTCGAACTTCGTGGACTGACTCCGGTATCGGCCTCCGGCGATGAGGGGAGCCGTGGGGCGTCGCCTGTGGCGCCGGCCAAGAGCATCGCCGGTGGCCGACGTGACGCCCAGCCAGTCGCGGAGAAGCGGGCCGCAGAGGAGCAGCCAAGTTTGGACACCGAGAAGGAAACCGCGAAGGACACCGCGAAGGAAACCGCGAAGGACACCGCGAAGGAAACTGCGAAGGACACCGCGGAGGAAACCGCGAAGGAAACCGCGAAGGAGACCGCGGAGGAGACCGCTGAGGAGCCCGCGGCTAGCAGGCAGCGGACAAGGGAACAGGCAGCAGCGAAGCCGACCGCGGAGCAGCTGGCAAGGGAGCTTTCGAACGGGAAGCGCGTTTCAGAGAAGCCGTCGATAGGGGAGCCGTCGAACGGGAAGCGCGTTTCAGAGAAGCCGTCGACAGGGGGGCCGTCGAACGCGGAGCTCGCTTCAGAGGAGCGGACGACAGGGGAGCAGTTCGATGAAGGCACATCGAGCGACGTGGTGGAGGTGCAGCCCGGACCTCGGAAGTCGGGCCGAATTCGGAGGCCACCCGACTTCTTCGTCCCCGCTGCCTTCACTACGGTGTACGATGTGGACGACGACGACCTGGCGTACGATGACGCCGAGGACGATGAGGAGTTTTCGGAGCTCGACCCCGACATGCACGCCGATCCCGAGCACCTTTGGGACATTTCGACCATGACGGTGAAGGAGGCGTTGGCGAGCTGGAAGGGCCCAGCGGTGAAGGCCGCCATGGAGGAGGAGATTCGTAGCCTCATCAACATGGGCACTTGGGAGCTGGTCGAACGCCCGCCGGGGGTGAACATAATGAAGAACCGGTGGGTGGTGACAACGAAGTACCGCATCGACGACACTGTCGAGCGCGAAAAGGCGAGGCTTGTCGTGAAAGGCTTCACGCAGGTGTATGGCGCTGACTACGACGAGACGTACGCGCCGGTGAGCAGCTACGTCACGCTGAGGATTTTCCTCAGCATTGTCGCCGTCCTCGACCTCAACCTGATGCTGCTGGACATGAAGAACGCCTTTTTGCAGAGCAAGCTCGACGGCGTGCTGTACATGTACCAGCCGGACTACTTCAACGACGGGACCGGCCGGGTGTGCAAGCTGCTGAAGAGCCTCTATGGGCTAAAGCAGTCGCCGCTGCTGTGGTACACGGCTCTCAACGACGTGTTGGTTGGCGCTGGGTGGAAGAAGAGCCAAGTCAATGAGGCTCTGTACTTCAAGGCCAGCGACTACAAGGTGACCTGCTGGGTGCTGGTCTACGTCGACGACCTTCTCGCCGCGAGCAGCAGCACCGCGATGCTGAAGGAGCTGAAGGAGCTGCTGGAGGCCGCTTTCGAGCTGCGCGAAATTTCGCCGGTGCAGAAGTATCTCGGCCTGGAGATCGTGCGCGACAGGCCGGCGCGAAAATTGTGGCTGCACCAACAGGGCTACGCCGACAAGCTGCGCAGGCGCTTCATCGACGAGGAGCAGACCGGGCGCACCCCGAAGACGCCGGTTTCCGTCGCCGCCTACGCGGAGTAGACATTCGACGACGAGGAGGCGCAGGAGCGCGAGGAGGAGGAGTACAGGCAGAAGGTCGCCTCGCTGCAGTTCGCGGCGACGACGACGAGGCCGGACATTGCATTCGCGTGCAGCAAGCAGGGGAGCGGCCTCACGGTGAGGAGCGACCAGCACTGGCGCGAGGTCGACCGCTGCCTCGCCTACCTCACCAACACGCGAGACACCGCCCTGGAGTTCGGCGGTGGTCCGGAGTCACTGGAGTTGGTCGGCTACGTGGACACCGGCAACAAGCAGAACCGGATGAGCACGGGCGGCTACGTGTTCGCCTATGGAGGGGCCGCGGTCTCCTGGTCGAGCCAGCGCATCAAGTGCGCGACGCTGTCGTCGACCGAGTCGGAGTACGTGGCGGCCGTCGAAGTCGGCAAGGAGGGACGTCGCCTTCACTTCCTCCTCGCGGAGTTCCAGCGGCTGGACGCCGGAAAGCCGACTGTCCTCAAGGTGGACAACAAGTCGGCCATCATGGTCGGCGAGGGCATGGGGTTGACGGGAAACCTGAAGCACATGGAGCGGCGACAGGCCTGGCTGCAGCACATGGTGAAGCGTGGGAAGTTTTCGCTGAAGTACATCCCGACCGCTGACCAGCCGGCCGACTTCCTGACGAAGGCGCTGCACTACCCGGCCTTCAGCCGGTGCTCCGTTGCAATTGGCCAAGTGCGCCTGGCCGATATGGGCGACGGTGACAACGACGTGCAGCAGTAGGTGCCATGCCCTTCTGCATGGCTGGTGCGGTGACTGGCGTGCTGTGCGTTGTGTGCACGCCGACGGGCTGTTCTCCAAGCAGTACTGCCATGAGGGCCGGGGGGGGGGGCCCAAGCGTGATCGCAGCAGGGGAGTGTCAACGGGAGTTGTGTTTGGCCCCGTCCTCGCTTGGGTGGAGCCGATCGCGGGAGGACCGCGGTGGCCGCGAAATCGCGGGAGGACCGCGGTGGCCGTGAAATCGCGAGAGGACCGCGGTGGCCGCGAAATCGCGGGAGGACCGCGGTGGCCGCGAAATCGCGGGAGGACCGCTGTGGCCGCGAAATCGCGGGAGGACCGCGGTGGCCCCGAAATCGCGGGAGGACCGCGGGGGCCGCAAAACCGCGGGAGGACCGCGGGGGCCGCGAAACCGCGGAAGGACCGCGAAATACCCGGTCTTCCAGGATACCCGGGCGACGTGCGCGAAAGTCGCCGGGGGTGTTTTCAGCGAGTACGACCTCGGGGGTGGTATCCCGAGGTCGACGTGGCTGGTGGGCGCCGTCACTGGTGGAGTGTCTGCGCTGGGCATGTGACGGGGAGTTGGGCGCCAACCAGCTGCACGCACCTGCGAAGCTGGTGCACCATTGTCAAGCGGGTGCAACGCTGTGCAGCCGACTTACTGCAGCGTTGGCACACCGCGGACTTGCAACATTGGCAAGCCGCGACTCTGCTCTGCTGGAGCACGGTCGACCAAGTCGTGCTGGCACGCGGTCGACCGTGCTGCGCTGGCACTCGACCAGCAGCCTTGCTAGGTATGATGTAGTATGTGTTGCCAATGTTGATGCAATCATTCTGAACTTTTGTTGTCAGGTTTTCCTAGTGAAACTCTTGCCAATTTTCCCGGTGAACTAGCAAGCAGTGTTAGCACTTGGAAACGACTAAGGAACGAACGAACGCTACGATCACTCTTGCCCCGTGCCTAGCCCGTAGTCTAGCTCCCGTTGTACTAGTTATCTTCGCACTCACTAGCGCCTAGAGCAGCAGCCTCACCGGCACCTGGAGCAGGGGACGCACCAGCACCTAGAGCAGCAGCCTCACCAGCACCTAGAGCAGTAGACTCTATACCTGGGTTAGGCGGCACACACAGGTAACAGGCACCCTCAGCACGAGTAGGCAATGCATACATGGCAGTGAGGATAGCATCATAGTCAAGAGCAAAGATGTCTACCCTCTGCCTAAGCAGCTCCAGCCAGGAGGGGAGCTCAACGTCGTCGCCAAAGTCTGTACGCCAGGCGTCGCTCAAACAGGAGAAGCAGCGGGACGCTGTGTGACCAATCGTCCCGCAAGGCTGACCAGCCCGAGAACCTGTGCGAATGACGTACTGGCAGATGGCAGTACTCCGTGACCCTCTACTCTGAGCGTACCACTCACAAAGCTGCTAGGGCGAAAGGATCTCGCGCGGATGCCGCTGCAGCTGCACCTGGCCACTACAAGAATCTCCCGAACTACCTGCTCCAGGGCGACTCCCACCACGGCCACCCCTACAACCCCAACTAGCGTACCACTCACGAAGCTGCTAGGGCGTGAGGGACTCACGCGGACGTCGCTGGAGCTGCATCTGGCCACCGCCAGTAGTAGCAGGAGAGGCAGTGCAGTAGGAGTAGAAGGGAAAGCTGGAACAGCAGTAGCAGCAGGGCATAGCAGCGCGGCTGAGAAGGGCAGGGCGGCGCGGCTCGGCCGAGCAGCAGTAGCAGCAGGAGCAGCAGTAGCAGCGGCCAGGCTGGCGTGGCAGCGCGCTAGTAAGGCAGTTGCGCGGGAAGCGCGGGTAGGGCAGGTGCTCACCAGGGGCGGGGAGGGCAGGTGCCACCGGTGGCGGGAAGGGCAGGCGCTCGCCGGGCGAGCAGGACAGGGCTGCGACAGCTGCAGAGCAAGGCCGCGGCGGCGGCAGGGGGCTCCGCGGCAGCTGCTGCAGGGCGGGGCCGCGACGGCGGCAGGGGGGGCTCCGCGGCAGCTGCTGTACGGTGGGGCTGCGACGGCGGCTGTGGGGGGGGCTCCGCGGCAGCTGCTGCAGGGCGGGGCCGCGGCGGCGGCAGGGGGCTCCGCGACAGCTGCTGCAGTGCGGGGCCGCAACGGCGGCAGGGGGCTCCGCGGCAGCTGCTGCAGGGCGGGGCCGCGATGTCGGCAGGGGGCTCCGCGGCAGCAGGGTAGGGCCGCCAACGACGGCGGTAGGCAGGGTCACAACAGCTGCAGTAGGCAGGGCCGCGACTGCGGCTGTAGGAAGGGCCGCAGCAGCTGCAGGCAGGGCCGCGTCGGCAGGGCGGCAGGGTTGCGACTGCAAGGCAGGGCCGCGACGGCGGAAGTCAGGGCCGCGACGGGAGGGCGGCAGAGCCGCGTCAGCAGGGCGGCAGGGCCGCGACGTGATCAGGTAGGGCTGCGACGGCAGGGGCCGCGACGGCAGAGGCCGCGACGGCAGGGGCCGCGACAGCAAGGGCCGCGACGGCAGGGGCCGCGACTGCAAGGGGCGCGACGGCAGGGGCCGCGACGGCAGGGCCGCGACGGCAGGGCCACGACGGCTCTCGTCAGGGCCGCGACGGCAGGGCAGGCGCACGAGGTGCAGGTAGGGCAGGCGCGAGGCGCGCGACAGGGCAAGGAGCGCGCTTCGGGCAGGGCAGAAAAAATATTACGTGGTGGGCCCTTAAAAATAAAAACCGGTCCCACTAGGGAACCCGCTCTATACTATGTGAAAAATGAACGAGGAATGAATTGACTAGGAAACAGGTGGGTACAAGTAGGAAACCTAGAAGTGTTGTACCCCATATTGTCTACCCCACTATAGCCTACACAGTTTTCCCTGCATAATTGTCTGAAGCAGCATACCTTTATACCATAAGCGCTGAATGGCACCATTCTTGTCATCCATGATTGCAGTATATTAAATGTAGTGAACGACTAAACATATGCAGTATGTAGTGAACCATGTAAGCACAAATCGAGCGGACGTCGAGACATATTTACGTGTCCCATAGGCCTATCTTATGGGAATGAAAAGACTAAGGGAAAGTTGGGTACAAGTACAAACCCTAGAAAGCTGTACCCCATATGTGCTACCCCACTATAGCCTACAGCAGCTAAGTCATATAAATCTGACACACCCCCATAGGCAAAGTGGGGGAGGACAAGGGGTCACAAGACCAGTCAAGCAAAGCAAAGCAAGCTCAGGGTGGATCACAACGTCACCACACATTCCGAGCACAAGTTCAAGGCCACAAGGCCAGTTCACATGCAGGATTACATATATATATAAGGCTAAACAAGCAAGAGCAGGTGTATATATATATGTAACAGTACAAACAAGGTCAAGGGGTGAGCAAGTGAGGCAAGGTAGGCACAAGACCCAGCTGAGTACAGAAGCGCTGATGATCACAAGGCGCAAGTGCCTTGGTGAAGATATCAGCAGTGTTGGCCTGAGAGGCCACGTACGCAAGGCGTAGCTGACCACGCTGCTGTAGCTCACGAGCAAGGAAGTAGCGAAGAGCAATGTGCTTCGTTCTGTGCTCCAGTCTCTGCTCCCGACACAAGGCCAGCATGGCCTTGTTGTCTACGTACAGCACTGGAGGAGAACGAGGCGGCTCTCCGAGGTCAGTCAGCAGGTAGGTGAGCCAGCGAAGCTCCTGTGCAGCCATGGCCCCTGCGTAGATCTCAGCCTCACAACTAGAGCCGAGAACAGAAGACGAGCAGGTAGCCCGCCACGAGACAGAGCCGGAACCAAGGCTGAAGGTGTAACCCTGTGACGACCGCTGCGTAGCCTGGTCGTCAGCCCAAGAAGCGTCTGCGTGCCCAGTGAGGACCACTGGACTCTGCCCTCCAAGCACAAGCCCCATGCCCGACGTACTGCACAAGTAGCGCAACACCCTCTTCGCTGCAGCCATGTGCTCCGGTCTGTGTCTCCCAGGAGCAACATAGCGAGAATGCTAAGAGGGTATGCAAGGTCAGGTCGAGTGCAGGTCATCAGGTACATGAGGCAGCCAACAAGCTCTGGGTACGGGCCACTCGACTCTACGGACTCATCCGAAGGCAGAGCTGAGAGCGAGTGGCGAGTAGGCAGAGGAGTGGCCTGAGGCGAGGAGTACGTGAAGCCGAAGCGCTGAAGGACCTGCTGCACCATGTGTGACTGAGTCAGGGTAATGGTGCGGCGTGCTCTGTCCCGGGTGATCTGCAAGCCAAGGTAGCTGCGCAATTCACCCAGGTCTGTGCACGTGTGTCTCTTCTGCAGCTCGGACTTCACGTGGGCGAGTCCAGCAGTGTCAGCTGTGGCAAAGACCAAGTCGTCGACGTACACGAGGATGTAGAACGGCGGCAAAGAAGTGTCGGTGCGCAGAAACAGCGACGGGTCGGCAGTAGAGGGAGCAAACCCAAGAGCCGCAAGCGTAGTCCTCAGTGTGTCGTGCCACTCACGCGGTGCCTGGCGGAGACCGTAGACTGGCCGCCGGAGGCTCCACTGGGTGCCAGGAGGAAAAGTCCCAGTGAAGCCAAGTGGGCGGCGCAGCCAGATCTCCTCGTGCAGGCTGCCCTGCAAGAAAGCAGTGCTGAAGTCAAGAGAGTGTAGCTCGTAGTCACGGTGAGCAGCTATGTGCAGTAGTACCCGAAGAGTGGTCATCTTCGGGGTGGGAGAGAAGGTCTGAAAGTAGTCAACTCCCTGACGCTGACTGAAGCCACGAGCCACGTAACGCGCCTTGAAGACAGGCGGAGAACCCGGCGGCCGCTTCACCCTGAAAATCCACATGCCACTGACGATGTTCGCCCCAGGCGGGGGAACCTCGTCAACGTAGGTGCCTGTGGACTTCCAGGAAGCCATCTCTGCGTCCATAGCTGCCTGCCACTGAGAGGAGTAGGGACCCTCTATTGCCTCCGCGTAAGAGCGCGGAGTCGGGATGTCAAGTGCGTCCGGGTCTCCCTCAGGGGTAAGCAGTACGGACACGAGATGAGGTGAAGCAGCAGCCAAACACTGGAACTCCTCCTGTCTGTCCTCAAGGACGTCCGTGCCAAGGGCACACTCACCCCCGACGGACGGAGGACAGACAGACTCAGACGCAGCAACAAGACTAGCAGCGTAGTCTAGACGACAGCGAGCAGCAAAGTCGACGAGCTCAGCAACTAGGGTAGACGCAGCAGTGGACTCAAAGGAAGGGTCAGTGACAACAGTAGCGAGGAGATGCGTGACAGTCGGACTGGCAGCACGAAGGGAGTCGGACTCCGGGTCAGCAAGAGCAGGAAGAGAGGACTCAGGAGGAGAAGGCAAAGGGGCACGCAGAGGAGCAGTGGACGGACGGAGAGACATCCGGTGCGTGCCGGGCACGGGGGAGGACGCTGACGCGAACCACGACCACTAGCGCGAGCAGCACGGACAGGCGACGCGGACGAGACGCAGGCTCACGACGCTCAGCAAGACCTCCTGTAGGACCAGTGTAGGGAGAAGGAGCAGGCAGTGGGGAGGCCGGCTGTAACTGTAACTGTGACGGGACAGGCTGTGGACACTCTAAGGGAGGAGGAGGACTAGTAGAAGGCGGGAGACCAAGAACCTGCTCAAGAAGCGGAACGAAGTACGGCCGAGGCCGCGCAGCGACTCCAGACACAGCAGGGACAGCACCAGTACCCCCAGTGGTAGCACCAGCGCCAGCAGCACCTCCAGCTCCAGTACCCCCAGCAGCTCCAGTAGCTCCAGGACCTCCAGCAGCACCAGTAGCACCCCCAGCAGGACCGCCTCCAGTACCGCCAGCAGTACCCTCAGCGCCAACACCCTCAGCAGCTCCAGCTCCAGTCGAACCACGAGAAGACGCAGTGGCTCCAGCTCCAGTAGTACCCACAGGCCCAGCAGCTCCAGTACTCGCAGTACGAGCACCTCCGGGACCCGTGGCACCAGCACCCTCAGCAGCCGAAGAACCTCCAGCTCCAGCAGCACGCCTCCAGCGCCGGGCAAACCACTCACGCACCTCCTGTGGAGAGAGTGGCTCCCGTCGAGACGGAGCACCCAGAGAACCTCCAGGCCCAGCACTGCCAGACGCCACACGAGCAGGCCCAGCTCCCTCAGGCTCCGCACCCCCAGGCTCAGCACCTCCAGGCGTAGCACCCCCAGGCTCAGCACCCCCAGTCGTAGCACCCCCAGGCTCAGCAACCCCAGACTCAGCACCCCCAGGCTCAGCACCCCCAGTCGTAGCACCCTCGGGCTCAGCACCCCCAGGCTCAGCACCCCCAGGCGTAGCACCCACACGCTCAGCACCCCCAGAGTCAGCACCCCCAGGCTCAGCACCCCCAGCAGCACCAGAGTCACCAGCGACCTCCACAGGCTCGACTGCGTCTACCTGGGACACACCTGAAGGGGCAGGACCCTGAGGGGGAAGGGGGTCTACCGGGGGGGGACCTGGCACAAGGAAGAGCGGTGGCGGGGGGAGGGACGGAGTGCGGTAGGGGAAGAGACGGTAGTAGGGGACCGACTCATCAAACGTGACGTCCTGGGAGGACAGAACAGGGCGAGAGGTGGGGTGGTAGAACTGCCACCCTGGCGCGTCAGGGGGGAAGCCAAGGAAGACGCAGGGAGCAGTACGAGGGGACAGCTTGTCCGCAGACAAGTCGCGGACAAACGCCCGAGATCCCCAGACACGGAACGCAGACGCATCGCCAACCTTCCCCGTCCACAGCAAAGCTGGGGAGGTCTCCGGCATGGAGACCCTGGGCTGAAGGTTGATCTGATGCGCCGCGTACCGAACCGCAAACGGCCACAGAAAATGGGGGGCAGCCGCATGCATCATGGACGTACGGGCGACGTCCATGACCATGCCAATGCGGCGCTCGGCAATCCCATTTTGCTGTGGAGAGTCCGGAAGCGTGAAGGTCTGGCGGATGCCTCGTGCACGACAGTAGGCTCGCAGAAGGCCAGAGGAGAACTCTCCGCCTCTGTCAGAGTGCAGACGCAGAACAGGAAAGTCCGAGCCGAAACTCTCTCTGAGCTGGAGACGAGCTGCGCGGATCCAGTCGATCAACACCTCAGTGACATCACCCTTGCTGCGCAAGGGGAAGACTGTGGTGTAACGCGAGTAGTCGTCAACCACCAGCAGGAAGTAGCGCTCGTGACCCTGTCCACGGACGCGGGCCGGGCCCCACACGTCCATGTGAAGCGTCTGCAGCGGGGCCTCTGTCGGAGGAAACTGGGAGGAGTGAGGGGCAGCACGCTGCCGTCCCTCGACACAGGGGACGCAGGTAGGGGCAGGCCCCGGAGGAAGGGGAGGGAGGGACCGGGGAAGACCAGAGACAAGGACACGGGAGGCCATGCCTCAGAGACGAGGCAGGGAGGGGTGACTAAGGCGGTGGTGCCAGAGGAGAGTCTCGTGAGACAGGAGGCGACACGAGCAGGGGGCAGACTCAGGACCAGACCTGGACGCTGCAGCAAACACCTGACCCGACGCAGCTGCCTGACCAGACGCAGTGACTGGAGGAGACTCAGTGGTCAGTGTGTACAGGCTCGACCCCGGCCGACGTGTAAACGTGGCCAAGTGTCGGCCCGTCCGAGCGTCCGTGCAGTGGGTCACACGCTGGCTCGCAGGAGTGAACTGGTGAACCCCCGCATCCTGTAGGTCAGCACCACTCACCAAGTTCGTAGAGAACGAGGGGAGGTAAAGACCAGACAGGGTGCCAGAGGGGGCCGCCGGACACGGGAGGACAGTGGAGAAGTGAGCAAGGACAGGACCCCCAGAGGGGTCTGCCAGAGAGACTGCAACTGGCCGACCAAGCGGCGTGAGTGTGGTGCGGTCTCGAAAGAAGGAGCGAGAAGCCCCCGAGTCAAGAGTGAAGGTGTGGGAGGCCGGAGCCGACGCAGTACCTGAGAGAGCAGACTTACCAGCACCTGAGGAAGCAAACGCACTGGCACCTAGAGCAGCAGCCTCGCTAGCACCTAGAGCAGCAGCCTCACCAGTACCTAGAGCAGCAGTCCCAATGCCCGGGTCGGGCGGAAAACACCAGTAACAGTCACCCTCATCACTAATAGTCACAGCATACATGGCAGCAAGAATAGCATCAAAGTCAAGGTCAAAGATAGCTACTCCCGCCCTAGACAGCTCGCCCCAGCGAGGGATCTCAGTGGCCTCAGGGAACTGGTGACGCCAAGCGTCCGTCAGGCGGCCAAAGCAGCGCTGGGTGGAGTGCGCACCCCCGCACGGCTCACCCGCGCGGTCGCCGGTGCGTAGGACGTAGGTGCACGGACCAGTACCCCCACCCCGCTGTCGTGCAGCGTACCACTCACGAAGCTGCTGAGGGGGGGGGATCTCACGAGTGCGCTGCTGCTGCTGCTGCTGCTGGCGCTGACCACCACCGGAGCCGACCCTCTGCGCAGCGCCACCCCGACCAGCTCCACCTCCTCCGCCGCCGCCTCCTCCACCGCCGCCACCTCCGCCACCTCCGCTCCCACCGCCACCGCCGCCGCCGCCTCCGCCTCCACTGCCGCCACCGACGCCCCCACCCCCGCCACCACCCCCACCGCCACCCCCACCCCCTCCGCCGCCTCCACCGCCGCCTCCACCACCCCCGCTAGCTCCTCCAGCGCCCCTGCCCCCCTTGCCCTTGCCAGTGCGGCGTCTCCCGCTAGGGGCAGACGCCGCACCGACCGACTTAAGACCAACGAGGTCGGCCGCAGCAGCAGAGGCAACAGAGGGCAAGAGAGGAGAGGGGGAGCACCCCTCAAAGACAGGGGCACGAGGGTCACCACGAGAGGCTCCTACAGCGACTATGCTCTTCTCTGCTGCTAGGAGGCGCTCCTCGAGGAGGTCAACGGTGAGGGTGGTGGGGCAAACAGAGAGAAAGTGGTCCCTGACTGGGCGAAGGGTGTCAGGGAGCCGGGTGACTACGTAGTAGAGGGTGATGTACATAGGGGGGGGGTTCTTGGCGCAGAACTCAAGAGGAAGGGCAGCGCGGTAGCGAGTGTCACTAGTGCGCAGGTGCGTAATGAGGTCAGCGACTGTGGGAAAAGCGGCGAGGTCAGGGAAGAGGTACGGCAGGATGAGGCGGCTAAGTGCAGCAGTGGCAGGGGAAGAGTAGCGTGCAACTACAGCGTCATACAAGGTCTTAGCACTCTTGTACTGACTAAAGTGTGCACGCTCAGCGGTAGGCAAGTGGCGGCGCACAGCAAGACGGGCAGCAGCGTCGCGTGTGGCCCACTGTGAGCGAACAATGGCGTCTGCATCAGCAGCAGGGGCAGAAGAGGCACCAGAAGTGAGGTCAAAGAGAGAGAGACCGTCTGCCCTGTCGCACTGTAGGAAAAGCTGCAGGTCATCTACCCAGACGTCAAAGTCAATGGCCCGACCCTCAGCGTCAAAAGCGAGGACACTGGGGGTAGCCATGACAGCAGTAGACTAGCAGCTGGAGCAGTAGGGTAAGGGCAGCGCAGTGGTAGAGGTGCCGTTCTTACCGGACAGGGCGGCTCGGGCGGCTCGGCGGCTCGGCGGCTCGGCAGCAACTGCAGCTCGGCGGCTCGGCGACTCGGCGGCTCGGGCGGCTCGGGCGGCTCGGCGGCACGGCGGCTCGGCAGCAACTGGAGCTCGGCGGCTCGGCGACTCGGCGGCTCGGGCGGCTCAGGTGGCTCGGCGGCTCGAGCGGCTCGGGTGGCTCGGGCGGCTCGGCAGCAGCGGCGGCTCGGTAGATCGGCGGCTCAGCGGCGCCGGCGGCTCGGTGGTGACGGCGGGGCCGCGTGGGGACGGCGGCGGGGCCGGGTGGGGCGGCGACGAGGCCGCTGAGGGCGGCGGCGGGGCCACGAAGGGTGGCGACCGGCGCCTTAAGGGTGGGGCCGCGGGGTTGCAAGGGTGGGGCGACGGGGCCAGCAAAGGCGGCGCCGGGGCCGGGAAGGGCGGCGCTGGGGCCGGGAAGGGCGGCGCCGGGGCCGGGAAGGGTGGCGCCGGGGCCGCAAGGGTAGGCGACGGGGCCGCGAGGGCGGCGTGGAGGGGTTGCGAGGGCGGCTCGAGGGCGGCGCGAAAGGGCCGCGAGGGCGGCGCGAAAGGGCCGCGAGGGCGGCGCGACGCGACGGGACCGCGAGGGCGGCGCGACGGGGTCGCAAGTGCGACGCGACGGGGCCGCTGAGGCGGCGCGACGGGGTCGTAAGGGCGGCGCGACGGGGCCGTGAGAGGGGAGCGCGACTCGGGCAGAGGCTGAGCGCGCTCCGGGCAGGAAAAAAAAGTTGGTGGGCCCTAGGAACAGTTCCCACAGGGGAACCTGCTCTATACCATGTGAAAATGAACGAGGAATGAAAAGACTAAGGGAAAGTTGGGTACAAGTACAAACCCTAGAAAGCTGTACCCCATATGTGCTACCCCACTATAGCCTACAGCAGCTAAGTCATATAAATCTGACACAACCTTGCATAGCTTTACCGGCTCAAGCGTGGACGAATGGCAGCAAACTTATCACGCATGCTTGCAATATCGTAAATGTAGTGAATGATAAATATAAACATTGTTAAAAAATCAAACGGACGATGAGACGGCATCACGTGTTCTACAGGCCTAACCTTGCACAACTTTCCCTGCTCAAACGTTTGAAGCAACATTTTTTCCTACAACATGCGGCAAGTGGCACCGAACTTGTTCTGCATGATTGCAGTATATCGAATGTTGTGAATGTTCACGAGAAACATTGTACAAAAAAACTATAACTGACGTTGAAACTTAGGATATTAACTCTACAACGGTGGGAGCTAGACTACAAGGTGGGCACTGGTTGTAGGAGTGATCGTAGCTCTGTCTGTGTTCTCTAGGACTTGTGTGTTCACAGGTCAAGACAGCAAGAGTTTCACTAAGGAAAGTTGAGAATACCGAGTTCAGAATGAAACAAGCAATGGCAAAGATTGACTACATCACATGCAAGGTTTGCTAGCACTCAGGCAGGTCGATCGCCAGCATGACAAAGTCGTCGACCTGCCAACGTAGCAAGTCTGCGGCCCGCCAGCGCAGCTTGTGTGCGACTTGCCAACGCTGGAGAATGGCAGCCTGCCAACACTGCACCCGCGTGGCTTGCCAACGCAGCATCCGCGCGGCTTGCCAACATTGCATCCGCAGGTGATTGTAAGCGCATGTGCAAGCACCTACTTCGCAGGTGCTTGTAGACAGCTATGCACGACGTGGACTGTTACACACATTGCGCAGGTTGTCAGCCACATGCTGACGGTTGCACCTGACGAGCCACGTCGACCATATTGCCACATTGGTCGACTTCGCCACAGCAGCCTCGACGACGTTCGCGCACCTCCGCAGAACCTCGGCGAGCAGGTAACTTGGTCAACCAGGTAAAGTGCCTGGCAATGATGATGCCCTTCGTCAACTCGCGGGTCGACGACCTTCGTTGTCGCGGGTCGACGACCTTCGTTGACCACCTTCGTCGACCTCCCGGGTCGACATTTCAAAATGTCAGCTCCTCATTGGTCGAACTCAGGGCACATTCGAGTTCTGGCCAAAATTTGCTTGTGCATTCGCAATAGTGCGCAGGGTCAGACGCGACCCTACGCAGATGAATACCCGCGAACCTCTGCACCAGCTGCTCCACTTGTACATGTCCACAGGACGTCTGTGTTGCACTCACGGATGCTTGAGTTAATCTTGCATGGATTTCCTAGTACACCTCGTGTACAGGCAACCCTTGTACACCTGCAGAAGGTCGGCTGCACCTCTCGCACACCCGACACGAAGAAAGCTTTGCCCATGCGAAGGGCGGGGCCAAATTTCTTCAACAGAAACAACATCAAATGTCGCACAGGCCTATGCACAATGTTCCCTGTGTTGACCACTATTGGGATCTAGAAGCTCTAAGCACGCCTTTAATACACACTAGTTCGTCCCCACGGGGTCACCTCCAAGGGTCCTCGGGTGCCTGGCAAAGCCAGCCCCTAACCAAGGGTCCGTGTTTATCGAGGGACGTACTAAGTGTAAATCCAATCACGTGCACTAGAATGCTTCCAAGCTCGATTGCGCAGCGTTGACGACGAATTGGCTCGTATGCAGCTCTTCACGTCAATACGATGATAGAGCAATTTTCATTCACAAAGGATTGATTACAACTTCACATAAGCACACATCTAATATCAGAGCCTACGCACACACAAAGGAAACACAAAGCAGTTGTTTAACTAGACTTCAAGGCTTCGCCAGAAGTGCAAAGGAAAACGGTTGTCCAACTGCTGCGGAATTTGGCTTGGCTCGCTTCTGTAGAATAACTGTCTTCAAATATCATGTCTGCCAAATGCCCCTGCTGACTACGCTCACGAAGGATCATGAACGCACATGTCAAATCATGCTTCCTCGTGTGGGATTACCGTTTTCCCAAGGCTTTTATGTTAAAGTTTAGAAGAAAGAAGAGGGGTTGCACTAGCAAGAATGGGGATACAAATAGCAAAACCCTAGAAGAGTTGTACTCGCTATAGAGCACCCCACTACAGGCTAGAGCATAATATTCTGACATTTTACAGTTACAAAACGATTTTCACCGTTTCTTCCCTGTATCGAGATTGTCACGTTATGCGCGCGACATTTCTGGCGAAATTACCTGTTCGCCGAGTCAACGCGGGATTCAGTTTTTCAACTGAAATCCCGAGCACCCCTTGACCGTAATCATGCACGACCGATATTTCGGTCGTGCTGTACAGTGCGCGGACGTGCGCTGTCCTGCATGTGGGCAGGGCGATCATTCGCCCTGTCCTGTTGCGATCATGGGCCCTGCCATGCTCACAACAGTGCCACGGCACACGCGCGAGCCCTGAGGGACACGCGCAAAATCTGGACCCCACGCGTGGGTCCTGATTCTCGCGCCACTTTACCTTGACTGACGCGAAAATATCCCAGCAGCAAAAACACTCGCAACTCAACTAAACACACATGAAAAATCATGACAGAAAACGCAAACAGTCATGAACGAACATGATCGCACATGATCGCTCATGAACGTACACGAACAGCACGCGAACACTCAATAACAAGACGCGAAGTTCCATGAACTCTCATGGACATTCGGAACTTCATGAAACTGTCAAACTTATATGCTATAGTCTGTGTAGGCTGTAGTGGGGTAGACTATATGGGGTACAACATTTCTAGGTTCTCCTACCTGTACCCACCTGATTGCTAGTTCATTCATTCCTCATTCTAACATGGTATAGAGCAGGTTCCCTCGTGGGAACGCTTCTCAGGGCCCACCACCTACCTCGATCTTTTTTTTCCTGCCCGAGGCGTGCCCCGTAGGCCGCCCTCCCGTCGCGCCCTCCTAGAGGCCCCTCGCGCCACCCTTAGCGGCCCCGTCGCCGTCCTTAGCGACCCCGTCGCCGCCCCTCTAGGCCCCTCGCGGCCCCTTCACGGCCCCGTCGCCGCCGCTCTAGGCCCCGTCGCCGCCGCTCTAGGCCCCTCGCGGCCCCTTCACGGCCCCGTCGCCGCCCCTAGCGGCCCCGTCGCCGCCCCTCTAGGCCCCTCGCGGCCCCTTCGCGGCCCCGTCGCCGCCACTTGCGGCCCCGTCGCCGCCCCCTCTAGGCCCCTTACGGCCCCTTCGCGGCCTCGTCGCCGCCCCTCTAGGCCCCTTGCGGCCCGGCCCCTCTGTGGCCCCGTCGCCGCCCCTAGCGGCCCCGTCGCCGCCCCTGGAGGCCCCGTCGCCGCCCTTCGCGGCCACCTCGCCGCCCTTAGCGGCCCGGTCGCCGCCCCTAGCGGCCCCATCGCCGCCTCTACCGGCCCCGTCGCCGCCTCTACCGGCCCCGTCGCCGCCTCTACTGGCCCCTTCACCGCTGAGCCGCCCAGCAGCTGAGCAGCCGAACCACCCAGCAGCCGAGCCGCCCAACAGCCGAGCCGCCGAGCCGCCCAGCAGCCGAGCCGCCGAGCCGCCGAGCCGCCCAGCAACCGAGCCGCCGAGCCGCCCAGCAGCCGAGCCGCCCAACAGCCGAGCCGCCGAGCCGCCCAGCAGCCGAGCCGCCGAGCCGCCCAGCAACCGAGCCGCCGAGCCGCCCAGCAGCCGAGCCGCCGAGCCGCCCTGCCGTCGAGCCGCTACTGTTCCTACCGGCGCGCCCCGGCCCTACTTACTCGGACTGGTGAGATCACTCCCTGCTAGGCCACTGCAGTCATGGCTACCCCCAGTGTCCTTACCTTTGATGCTGAGGGTCGTGCTGTTGACTTTGAGGTCTGGGTCGATGACCTCCAGCTGTTCCTACAGTGCGATAGGGCAGACGGACTCTCCCTGTTCGATCTCACCTCTGGTGACTCTCCTGCCCCGCCTGCTACTGCTGACAGCACTGTTCGCTCACAGTGGGCCACACGCGATGCTGCTGCCCGTCTTGCTGTGCGTCGCCACTTACCGACCACTGAGCGTGCGCACTTTAGCCAGTACAAGAGTGCTAAGACCTTGTACGACGCTGTAGTTGCACGCTACTCCTCCCCTGCCACTGCTGCGCTTAGCCGCCTCATGCTGCCGTACCTGTTCCCTGACCTTGCTGCCTTTCCCACAGTCGCTGACCTCATTATGCACCTTCGCACTAGTGACACTCGCTACCGCGCTGCGCTTCCTGCTGAGTTCTGTGCCAAGACCCCCCCCCCATGTACATCACCCTCTACTACATAGTCACCCGGCTCCCTGACTCCCTTCGCTTAGTCAGGGACCACTTCCTCTCAGTTTGCCCCACCAAACTCACCGTTGACCTCCTCGAGGAGCGCCTCCTAGCAGCAGAGAAGAGCATAGTCGCTGTAGGAGCCTCTCGTGGTGACCCTCGCACCCCCGTCTTTGAGGGGTGTTCCCCCTCCCCCCTCTTGCCCTCTGTTGCTTCTGCTGCTGCGGCCGACCTCGTTGGTTTCAAGTCGGTCGGCGCTGCGTCTGCCCCTAGCGGGAGACGCCGCACCGGCAAGGGCAAGGGGGGCAAGGGCGCTGGAGGGGCTAGCGGGGGCGGTGGAGGTGGTGGTGGAGGTAGTGGAGGGGGTGGGGGTGGTGGTGGGAGTGGTGGCGGGGGTGGAGGTGTCGGTGGCAGCAGTGGAGGCGGAGGAGGCGGCGGCGGTGGCGAAGGGAGCGGAGGTGGCGGAGGTGGCGGAGGCGGCGGAGGCGGCGGAGGCAGCGGTGGAGCTGGTCGCGGCTTTGCGCAGAGGAGTGGCTCCGGTGGTGGTCCGCGCCAGCAGCAGCA
Source organism: Closterium sp. Naga37s-1 (assembly GCA_947471745.1). Taxonomy (NCBI): domain Eukaryota; kingdom Viridiplantae; phylum Streptophyta; class Zygnematophyceae; order Desmidiales; family Closteriaceae; genus Closterium; species Closterium sp. Naga37s-1. The sequence goes on from CANJKZ010000964.1 coordinate 321,883, forward strand.
GCGCAGTCGTGAGACCCCGTCCCCCCAGCAGCTTCGTGAGTGGTACGCTGGGCGTCAGCGAGGTGGGGGTACTGGTCCCTGCACCTACGTCCTCCGTACCGGCGACCGCGCTGGTGAGCAGTGCGGGGGCCCGCACTCCACAGCGCGCTGCTTCGGCCGCCTGACGGACGCGTGGCGTCACCAGTTCCCTGACGCCACTGAGATCCCTCGCTGGGGAGAGCTGTCTAGGGCGGGGGTTGCTATCTTTGATCTTGATTATGATGCTATTCTTGCTGCCATGTATGCTGTGTCTACTAGTGATGAGGGTGACTGTTACCTGTGTGTTCCGCCTGACCCGGGCATTGAGGCTGCTGCTCTAGGTGCTGGTGAGGCTGCTGCTCTAGGTGCTAGTGCGTCTGCTGCCCCAGGTGCTGGTGAGGCTGCTCTCTCAGGTACCACGTCGGCTCAGGCCTTACACACCTTCACCCTTGACTCGGGTGCTTCCCGCTCCTTCTTTCGAGACCGCACCACGCTTACTCCGCTTAGTCGGCCGGTTGCGGTCTCCCTGGCGGACCCCTCTGGGGGTCCTGTCCTTGCTAGCTTCTCCACTGTCTTACCGTGCCCAGCAGCCCCCTCTGGCACCCTGTCAGGTCTCTACCTACCCTCGTTCTCTACGAACTTGGTGAGTGGAGCTGATCTACAGGATAGGGGGGTTGACCAGTTCACTCCTGCGAGTCAGCGGGTGACCCACTGCACGTGTGCTCGGACGGGCCGACACTTGGCCACGTTTACCCGTCGGCCGGGGTCGAGCCTGTACACCCTGACTACTGAGTCTCCTCCGGTTGCTGAGTCTGGTCAGGTAGCTGCGTCGGGTCAGGTGTTTGCTGCAGCGTCCAGTTCTGGTCCTGAGTCTGCGCCCTGCTCGTGTCGTCTCCTGTCCCACCAGACTCTCCTCTGGCACCACCGCCTTGGTCACCCCTCCCTGCCTCGTCTCCGAGGCATGGCCTCCCGTGTCCTTGTCTCTGGTCTCCCCCGGTCCCTACCTCCCCTACCTCCGGGGCCTGCCCCTACCTGCGTCCCCTGCGTCGAGGGGCGACAGCGCGCCGCCCCTCACTCCTCCGAGTTTCCTCCGACAGAGGCTCCGCTGCAGACTCTTCACATGGACGTGTGGGGCCCCGCCCGCGTCCGTGGCCAGGGTCACGAGCGTTACTTCCTGTTGGTGGTTGACGACTACTCGCATTACACCACGGTCTTCCCCTTGCGCAGCAAGGGTGACGTCGCTGAGGTGTTGATCGACTGGATCCGCGCAGCTCGTCTCCAGCTCAGAGAGAGTTTCGGCTCGGACTTTCCTGTTCTGCGTCTGCACTCTGACAGAGGCGGGGAGTTTTCCTCTGCCCGTCTGGGAGCCTTCTGTCGTGCACAGGGCATCCGCCAGACCTTCACGCTTCCGGCCTCTCCACAGCAAAATGGGATTGCTGAGCGCCGCATTGGCATGGTCATGGATGTCGCTCGTACGTCCATGATCCATGCGGCTGCCCCCCATTTTCTGTGGCCGTTTGCGGTTCAGTACGCAGCGCATCAGCTCAACCTTCAGCCCCGGGTCTCCTTGCCAGAGACCTCCCCCACATTGCGGTGGGCGGGGAAGGTTGGCGATGCGTCTGCGTTTCGGGTCTGGGGATCTCGGGCGTTTGTCCGCGACTTGTCTGCGGACAAGCTGTCCCCCCATGCTGTTCCCTGCGTCTTCCTTGGCTTCCCCCCTGACGCGCCTGGGTGGCAGTTTTACCACCCCACCTCGCGCCATGTTCTGTCCTCCCAGGACGTCACCTTTGATGAGTCGGTGCCTTACTACCGTCTCTTCCCCTACCGCACTGCGCCCCTCCCCCCGCCGCCGCTCTTCCTTGCGCCAGGTCCTCCCCCGGTAGACCCCCTCCCCCCTCAGGGTCCTGCCCCGTCAGGTGTGTCCCAGGTAGACGCAGTCGAGCCTGTCGAGGTAGCTGTTGACTCTGGTGCTGCTGGGGGTGCTGAGCCTGCGGGTGCCGGGTCTGGAGGTGCTGAGCCCAGGAGTGCGGAGCTTGGGGGTGCTGAGTCCAGGGGTGCGGAGTCTGGGGGTGCTGAGCCTGGGGGTGCTGAGTCTGGGGGTGCGGAGCGTGGGGGTGCTGAGCCTGGGGGTACTGAGTCTGGGGGTGCTGAGCCTGGGGGTGCTGAGCCTGGGGGTGCGGAGCCTGGGGGTGCTGGGTCTGCTCGTGTGGCCTCTCGCGGTGCTTCGTCGAGGCGGGAGCTACTCTCTCTGCAGGAGCTGCGCGAGTGGTTTTCCCGGCGCTGGAGCCGTGCTGCTGGAGCTGGAGGTACTACTGTTGCTGCTGGTCCCGGAGGTGCTCGTACTGGAGGTACTGGAGCTGCTGGGACTGGGGGTGCGGCTGGGGCTGCTGGAGTTGGTCCTGCTGGAGGTACTGCTGGAGCTGCCGGCGGTACTGGAGCTGCCGGTCCTGCTGGCGTTGGTGCTGCTGGAGCTGCTGGAGCTACTGGAGCTGGAGCTGCTGGGGGTGTTGGCGCTGGTGGTTCTGCTGGCGCTGGTGCGTCTGAGGGTGCTGGAGTTGGCGTTGTTGGAGCTGGAGGTGCTGCTGGCGCTGGTGCTGCCGCTGGGGGTACTGGGGCTGTCCCTGCTGGTTCTGGAGGCGCTGCGCGGCCGAGGCCGTACTTCGTTCCGCTCCTTGAGCAGGTTCTTGGTCTCCCGCCCTCTTCTGGTCCTGCTCCTCCCTTAGAGTGTCCACAGCCTGTCCAGTCGCGGTCACAGTTACAGCCCGCCTCCCCCCTACCTGCTCCTTCTCCCTACACTGGTCCTATTGGAGGTCTTGCTGAGCGTCGTGAGCCTGCATCTCGTCCTGCGTCGCCTGTTCGTGCTGCTCGCACTAGTGGTCGTGCTCCGCGTCCGCGTCCTCCTGCGGTCCCCGGCACACACCAGATGGCACTGCGTCCTTCCACTGCTCCTCTGCGTGTCCCGTTGCCGTCTCCTCCAGAGTCCTCTCTTCCTACTCTTGCTGACCCGGAGTCTGACTCTCTTCGTGCTGCCAGTCCTACTGTCACGCGTCTCCTTGCTAATGTTGTCACTGACCCTTCTTTTGAGTCCACTGCTGTGTCTGCCTTAGTTGCTGAGCTTGTCGACTTTGCTGCTCGCTGTGGTCTAGACTACGCTGCTAGTCTTGTTGCTGAGTCTGAGTCTGTCTGTCCTCCGTCCGTCGGGGGTGAGTGTGCTCTTAGCACGGACGTCCTTGAGGACAGGCAGGAGGAGTTCCAGTGTTTTGCTGCTGCTTTGCCTCATCTCGTGTCCACGCTGATTGCCCCTGAGGGAGACCCGGATGCACCAGACATCCCGACTCCTCGATCGTACGCTGAGGCGATCGAGGGTCCCTACTCCTCACAGTGGTCAGCCATGGACGCAGAGATGGCTTCCTGGAAGTCCACAGGCACCTACGTCGACGAGGTTCCCCCACCTGGGGCGAACATCGTCAGTGGCATGTGGATTTTCAGGGTGAAGCGGCCGCCGGGTTCTCCGCCTGTCTTCAAGGCGCGTTTCGTGGCTCGAGGCTTCAGTCAGTGGCAGGGAGTTGACTACTTTCAGACCTTCTCTCCCACCCCGAAGATGACCACTCTTCGGGTGCTGCTGCACATAGCCGCTCAGCGTGACTACGAGCTTCACTCTCTTGACTTCAGTACAGCCTTCTTGCAGGGCAGCCTGCACGAGGAGATCTGGTTGCGCCGCCCACCTGGCTTCACTGGGTCGTTTCCTCCTGGTACCCAGTGGAGCCTCCGGCGGCCAGTCTACGGTCTCCGCCAGGCGCCTCGTGAGTGGCACGACACACTGAGGACTACACTTGTGGCTCTTGGGTTTGCTCCTTCTACAGCCGACCCGTCGCTGTGTCTGCGCACCGACACCTCTTTGCCGCCGTTCTACATCCTCGTGTACGTCGACGACTTGGTCTTTGCCACTGCTGACACTGCTGGACTCGCCCACGTGAAGTCCGAGCTGCAGAAGAGACACACGTGCACAGACCTGGGTGAACTGCGCAGCTACCTTGGCTTGCAGATCACCCGGGACAGAGCACAGCGCACCATTACCCTGACTCAGTCACACATGGTGCAGCAGGTCCTTCAGCGCTTCGACTTCACGTACTCCTCGCCTCAGGCCACTCCTCTGTCTACTCGCCACTCGCTCTCAGCTCTGCCTTCGGATGAGTCCGTAGAGCCGAGTGGCCCGTACCCAGAGCTTGTTGGCTGCCTCATGTACCTGATGACCTGCACACGACCTGACCTTGCATACCCTCTTAGCATCTTGGCATGCTATGTTGCTCCTGGGAGACACCGACCAGAGCACATGGCTGCAGCGAAGAGGGTGTTGCGCTACTTGTGCAGTACGTCGGGCATGGGGCTAGTGCTTGGAGGGTGACGTCGAGTGGTCCTCACAGGTCACGCAGACGCTTCTTGGGCTGACGACCAGGCTACGCAGCGGTCGTCACAGGGTTACACCTTCAGCCTTGGCTCCGGCTCTGTTTCGTGGCGGTCTACCCGCTCGTCTTCTGTTCTCGGCTCCAGCTGTGAGGCTGAGATCTACGCGGGGGCCATGGCTGCACAGGAGCTACGCTGGCTCACCTACCTGCTGACTGACCTAGGAGAGCCGCCTCGTTCTCCTCCAGTTCTGTACGTAGATAACAAGGCCATGCTGGCCTTGTGTCGGGAGCACAGACTGGAGCACAGAACGAAGCACATTGCTCTTCGCTACTTCCTTGCTCGTGAGCTGCAGCAGCGTGGTCAGCTGCGCCTTGCTTACGTGGCCTCTGAGGCCAACACTGCTGATATCTTTACCAAGGCACTTCCGCCTGGTGATCATCAGCGCTTCTGTACGATGCTAGGTCTTGTGCCTACTTGGCCTCACTTGCTCACTTCTTGACCTTGCTTGTACTGTGATCTTTCTATACCTGCACTTGCCTGTTTACCTTTATATATGATCTTGCATGTGAACTGGCCTTTTGGCCTTGCTCTTGTGCTCAGATTGTGTGGTGACGTTGTGATCCACCCTGAGCTTGCTTTGCTTTGCTTGACTGGTCTTGTGACCTCTTGTTCTCCCCCACTTTGCCTATGGGGGTGTGTCAAACTTATATGCTATAGTCTGTGTAGGCTGTAGTGGGGTAGACTATATGGGGTACAACATTTCTAGGTTCTCCTACCTGTACCCACCTGATTGCTAGTTCATTCATTCCTCATTCTTCACCATGAACACTCAGGAAAATCCGAAACTCCTTGCATGCACTCACGAAACACACGCGAACAGTCATGAACGCTCATGAATGCAACATTACAGAAACAGACATAACTTATGAACCGTGAGTCGGCGATTCATGAACCGTAAACACCAAAATGAAAAGCACACAAATGCGCATTACACAAACCACAAATTACCGTGTCCTCCACAGGAGTGACCTCCACGCCCACAACCCCTGCATCCCCAGAGCCGACACCACCAGCTCCTGCAGCCCCAGTACCCTCACCCTCCGCAACTGCACCTCCCGCACCCCCAGACACGACAGGGACTGGACGCTGCGGGGAGGACGACTGCGGAGTGACGTGCGACACACCTGACGGGGCAGGACGCGAAGGGGGGGGGGCTACCGGGGCGACTGGGGGAAGCTCAAGGGTGAAGAACAGCGGGGGGGAAAAGACCTCAGTACCTCGGTGGGGGCGACTCCTGTAGTAACAGACAGACTCGTCGAACGTGACGTCCTGAGAAGCGAAGAACCCGCAGGTGACCAGGTCGTAGAACACCCAGCCGGGGGCGTCCAAAGGGAAGCCAAGAAAGACGCAGGCACGAGTGCGCGGAGACAACTTGTTCGCGCCAGGGGCACGAACGTGAGCTAGACAACCCCAGACGCGGAAGTCAGCTGCTATACCCTGTAAACCTGACCAGAGAGAGACCGGCGTCACCCGTGGCCGTGCGTCACTGGGCCACAGGTTCAGCTGGTGCGCGGCGTAGCGGACCGCCTGAGGCCACAAGAACTGAGGGGCACCGGCATGGCACATGGAGGTCCGGGCAACCTCCATGACCAGGTCGATGCGACGCTCGGCTACCCCGTTCTGCTGCGGTGAGGCTGGTAGCGTGTACGACTGAATGACTCCCCGACCCTGACAGAACGTCTCCAAACGAGTGGAAGAAAACTCGCCACCACGATCCGTGTGTAGGCGAAGCCCACACAGGCCCTCGGCACCACCCCACGCTAGTAGGCACGGCTCGAGGACGGTAGGCACGTCGGCCTTCCGTCGCAAGGGGAAAACTGTGGTGTAGCGGGAGTAGTCGTCCACCACAATCAGGAAGTAGCGCTCCTGACGTGGTCCAAGGACCGGGGAGGGGCCCCAGACGTCCAAGTGCAGGGTCTGGAAGGGATCCGTGGTGGGGGGGAACGAGGAGGAGTGAGGGGCAGCGCGCTGCCGACCCTCGACGCAAGGAGTGCACAGCGGCGCAGGCGAGCGAGGAAGCGGGGCAAGCGACTCTGGGAGACCTGAGACCAGACGGTAACGTACCATCCTACTGAGACGTGGGAACGACGGGTGACCTAGACGGTGGTGCCAGAGGACAGATGGGTGGGTGAGGGAGCGACATTCGCACGACACAGCAGCTACCTGACCTGACCTGACCTGGCCTGACCTAGTGCGGTGGGACCCAGTGTGTAGTGAGTACAGACCAGGGCCCGGCTCCCTGTGAAAAGTGGCCAGAGGGGCCCCAGTGGCACCGACTGTGCGGGAGACAACAGGCTCGTCCAATGGGAAAGTGGAGACCACACCTAGGTCGTGGAGGTGACTGACACCCACCAGGTTCCTAGAGAACGAGGGGGTGTAGTAACCTGTAAGAAAACCTGAGGGAGCCGCCGGACACGGAAGAGTGGTGGTGCTGCGAGCAACTACACGTCCCACAGAGGGGTCAGCCAAGACGACAGTGACTGGAGTGCGCAGTGGTGTGAGGTCAGTACAGTCGCGAAAGAAACAGCTGGACGCTCCAGAGTCTAGGATGAAGGAAAGCTATGCAGTCTATGGGGTCGCACCCGAACCAGCTACAAAGGCTAGTGCTAGACTAGTGGTAGCTGCAGCTCCTACACAAAGACCCTCAGAGGCGCCTGGACTGGAAACAACACACGCACCAAGACTGGAAACACAGGTCTCTACTCGTGCAGCCGCGAACGGTCCTGGACCAGGTAGGTGAGACTCAACTAGTGCAGCAGTGCGCTGGCAAAGGCCAGTGCGGTGTAATAGCGTGAGGACCAAAACGCTCACGATGGAGGTCGTCGAGTCGACGGTAGCAGCTGGACGCAGAGTGATCAGGACTCCAGTAGATAGTGCCAGCACCAGGGCCTGTCAGGGCCCGGTACCCGCAGGGGCCGACGTCTCGCCCACTGCTAGCTGAGCCACTGCTGAGGGCTCCACACTTTGGACCCGCAGGTCCCCACTGCCAGGAGTGTTGCGGCTGGCCCTGCTGCTGTAGAACTCGAGTACAAGCCATGTGAGTAGCTAGAAACGGGGGTGGTGCTGGCAGGTGGGCCTAAACTGCTGCTGGCGGTAGGCTGTCCTGCTGCTGGTTCCGTTGGGGGCAGCCTAAGCTGCTGCTGGTGCACTAGCGGTAGCCTAAGCTGCTGCTCGAGCGCTGGGGCAGCCTAAACTGCTGCTACTGGTGCTGCTGGTGGCGGGTTTCAGCCCTTGAGGCGGAGGATTCAGGTCGTGGGGGGGGGGGGGGGGGGGCAGCTCTGACTGGTACAGGTGGGGCAGCGGGGGCGGTTCTGTGCGGTTCTGTGCGGTTCTGTGCAGTTCAGTGCAGTTCTGCGTGGTTCTGTGCAATGCTGTGCGGTTCTGCGGGGTGGAGAGTACCGGGTGGGGCGGCTGATTCCGGGTGAGGTGACTGGAACGGGTGGGGCAGCAGCTCTGGCTGGAACGGGTGGGGCAGCGGGTGCGGTTCTGTGCAGTTCAGTGCGGTTCTGCGCGGTGGGGAGTACTGGGTGGGGCGGTGTAAGTTGCTGGTTTTGCTAGGGGGTAGTTCAAGTTGCTGCTGGTGCGCTGACGGCAGTGGAAGCTGCTGCTGGTGCGACTGGCGGCAGTCTAAGTTGCTGGTGGTGCTCCTGGCGGTAGACTAGGCTGCTGGTGCTACTGGCGGCCGTGTAATCTGCTAGTGCTACTGGCGGCAAGTGTGGTAGCTCGTGGGGAGGCGGATGTCAGGTGGGGTGGCTGTTAAGGCTGCGGGCGATGGGTAGGGAAGGTAAGGCGGCGAATCTGTGCGGTTCGGTGCGATTCTGCACGGTTCTGTGCGGTTCTGTGCGGTTCTGCACGGTTCTGTGCGGTTCTGTGCAGTGGAGAGTACTGGGTTGGGCGGCTGATTCCGGGTGAGGTGACTGCTAACAGGGTGGGCGGCGGGTAAGGCAGCGGGTGGGGCCGCGTCTAACGGGTGGGGCGGCGGTTACGACGGTGGGAAACGGGTGGGGGGACGGGTCACTGGTGCGCGCGGTTGCTGCTGTGCGTGCGTGCGACTAACGATGGGGCCGCGGGGCCCGCTAGCGAAGGGGCCTCTGGGCCCACGAACGAAGGGCCGCGGGGCCCGCTAACTAGAGGCCGCAGTGCCCGCTAACGAAAGGCCGCGGGGCCCGTTAACTAACAGCCGCGACGGGTCACGGGCGACGGGAAAAAAAAAGGGAAAGCGGCCGCGATTGACGAGGGGAAACGGGCGACGGGCGACTTGCGACGGGGGGGGGGGGGGGGGGGGTCTACGGGCGACGGGGCCTAAGGTAAGCGCGATACGGGCAGTCTTAGGACGGGGCGCGACTAGGTGGGCCCATGATAGTCGTGATTTTTCCTAAGGGGGACATCTCGATAGGGTTAACCTAGCTCTATACCATGTCACTATGTAAAAATTGACTAAGGAAAATGAGAAACAACCAAGATATAGCAAGCATAACCCTAACCCTAAGAAAACATAAAGTACACCTAGACTAACACAAATAAGCTATAACAAATATAGCTTGACAACTAGCGACTCAGGTGCTACTGAGGGTGGTGCTGCTCGGGGTGTTGTGTTTGGGGGTGCTGAGCCTGTGCGTGAGGTGCTGGGGGGTGCGGAGCCAGGGGGTGCTGAGCCTGTTCGTGAGGTGCTGGGGGGTGCAGAGCCTGGGGGTGCAGAGCCTACGAGTGCGGAGTCTGGGGGTGCTGAGCCGGAGGGTGCCAGGTTGGGGGGTGCTGTGTCTGCTGCCGTTCCTCCGGTGCTCTCCTCCCGACGAGGGCCGCTCTCACCACAGCAGCTACGAGAGTGGCTTGCATGGCGTACCCGCCTGAGGAGTCGTGCTGCTGCAGCTGGGCGTCCTGCTGCTGGAGGTGCTCGAGCTCGAGGTGCTGCGGTTGGAGCTGCTGGAGCTGCTCGTCGTGGCAGCACTGGGAGAGCTGGTGTTCCTGGTTTTGGAGGTGCTCGTATTGGAGGTACTGGAGCTGTCAGGACAAGTGGTGCTGCTGGAGCTGGAGGTGTCGGTTCTGGGGGTTCTGCTGCTGGAGGTACTGGGGCTAGAGGCCCTGGAGCGGTGCTGTCGACCCTGGAGCTGGAGACCTTGGAGCTGGTGGTGCCGGTTTTGGGGGTGCTGCTGCTGGAGGCACTGGAGCAGGAGACCCACATGTTGGAGTTCGAGACCTTGGAGCTGGAGGCACTACTGCTGGAGGTGCTCGTAATGAAGGTACTGGAGCTGTCAGGACTGGTGGTGCTGCTGCTGGAGGCAGTGGGGCTGGAGGCCCTGGAGCTGGTGCTTACGACCCTAGAGCTGGAGACCTTGGAGCTCGTGGTGCCGGTTCTGGGGGTGCTGCTGCTGGAGGCCCTGGAGCTGGAGGCGCTGGAGCTGGAGACCCTGGAGCTGGAGGTGCCGGTTCTGGGGGTGTTGCTGCTGGAGGCACTGGAGCTGGAGACCCTGGAGCCGGTGCTGTCGACCCTGGAGTTGGAGACCCTGGAGCTGGAGGTGCCGGTTCTGGGGGTGCTGCTGCTGGAGTCACTGGAGATGGAGACCCTGGAGCTGGTGCTGTCGACCCTGGAGTTGGAGGCCATGGGACTGGAGGTGCCGGTTCTGGGGGTGCTGCTGCTGGTGGCGCTGGAGGCGCTAGGGCTAGCGGTTCTGGAGCTGCTGGTGCTAGCGCTGGTGCTGGAGGTGCTGTGCGGCCGCGACCGTACTTCGTTCCGCTGCTTCAGCAGGTTCTTAGTCTCTCGCCTTCTACTGACCTTACTCTGCCGCTACTGTGTCCACCGCCTGACCAGTCACAGCCACTGTTACAGCCCGCCTCCCCACTGCCTGCTCCTTCTCCCTACACTGAGGAGTCCAGAGGTCTAACTGAGCGTCGTGAGCCTGCGTCTCGTCCTGCGTCGCCTGTTCGTGCTGTCCGCACTGGTCGTCGTGTTCCGCATCAGCGTCCTCCTCCTCCTGTCCCCGGCACGCACCAGATGGCACTTTGTCCTTCCTCTGTTCCACTGCGTGTCCCTCTGCTGTCTCCTCCTGCGTCCTCCCTTGCTGACGGCCGAGACCCTGAGTCTGACTTACTTAGTGCTGCCAGCCCTACTGTCACTTGTCTGCTAGCTACTGTTGTCACTGACCCTTCGTTTGAGTCCGCTGCTGCGTCTGCCCTTGTTGCTGAGCTTGTTGACTTTGCTGCTGCCTGTCACCTAGACTACGCCGCTAGTCTTGATGTAGAGTCTGAGTCTGTCTGTCCTCCGTCCGTCGGGGGTGAGTGTGCTCTTAACACGGACGTCTTTATGGACAGGCACGAGGACCTTGAGTGTCTTGCGGCTGCTGTACCTCATCTCGTAGCCATGCTGCTTGCCCCTGAGGGAGACCCGGATGCACCAGACATCCCGACCCCGCGCTCTTACGCAGAGGCGATTTCGGGTCCCTACTCCTCTCGGTGGCAGACAGCCATGGACGCAGATATGGCATCCTGGAAGTCCACAAGCACTTATGTCGATGAGTTTCCCCCTCCTGGGGCGAACATCATCGATGGCATGTGGATTTTCAGGGTGAAGCGGCCGCCGGGTTCTCCGCCTGTCTTCAAGGCTCGTTACGTTGCACGAGGCTTCAGTCAACGACAGGGAGTTAACTTCTTCCAGACCTTCTCCCCCACCCCGAAGATGACCACTCTTCGGGTGCTGATGCACGTTGCTGCTCAGCGTGACTACGAGCTTCACTCTCTAGACTTCAGCACAGCCTTCTTACAGGGCAGTCTGCATGAGGAGATCTGGCTGCGCCGCCCACCTGGCTTCACTGGGTCGTTCCCTCCTGGTACCCAGTGGAGCCTTCGGCGGCCAGTCTACGGTCTCCGCCAGGCGCCTCATGAGTGGCACGACACACTGAGGATGACACTTGCGGCTCTTGGGTTTGCTCCTTCGACAGCTGACACGTCGCTTTTTTTGCGCACCGACACTTCGCTGCCGCCGTTCTTCATCCTCGTGTACGTCGAGGACTTGGTCTTTGCCACTGCTGACACTGAGGCACTCGCCCTTGTGAAGTCGGAGCTGCAGATGAGACACACGTGCACAGACCTGGGTGAGCTGCGCAACTACCTTGGCTTGCAGATTACCCGGGACAGAGTACGGCGCACCATCACACTGACTCAGTCACACATGGTGCAGCAGGTCCTACAGCGCTTCGGCTTCACTTGGTCCTCGCCATAGTCCACTCCTATGGCTACCGGTCACTCGCTCTCAGCTCTGCCTTCGGATGAGTCCGTAGAGCTGAGTGGCCCATATCCAGAGCTTGTGGGTTGCCTCATGTACCTGATGACCTGCATTCGACCTGACCTTGCTTACCCTCTTAGCATCCTGGCACGCTACGTTGCGCCTGGGGGACACCGACCAGAGCACTGGAAGGCCGCTACGAGGGTGATGCGCTACTTGTGCAGTACGTCGGGCATGGGGCTCGTGCTTGGAGGACGGGGTCCAGTTGTCCTCACTGGTCACGCAGACGCTTCTTGGGTTGACGATCTGGCTACGCAGCGGTCGTCACAGGGTTACACCTTCAGCCTTGGTTGCGGCTCTGTTTCTTGACGGTCTACCCGCTCGTCTTCTGTTCTCAGCTCCAGTTGTGAGGCTGAGATCTACGCCACAGCCATGGCTGCGCAAGAGTTACGCTGGCTCACCTACCTACTGACCGAGTTGGGAGAGAGGCCTTGTTCTCCTCCAGTTCTGTACGTAGACAACAAGGCTGCTATTACCTTGTGTCAGGAGCACAGACTGGAGCACAGAACGAAGCAAATCGCTTTGCGTTACTTCCTTGCTCGAGAGCTTTAGCAGCGTGGTCAGCTTCGTGTTGCTTACGTGGCCACTAGGGCCAACAATGCTGACATATTCACCAAGCCGCTTTCGTCTGGTGATCATCAGCGCTTCTGTACTATGTTAGGCCTTGTGCCTGTTTCGTCTCACTTGCTCACTTCGTGACCTTGCTTGTACTGTGATCTATACATATATACCTGCTTGCTTGCTTTTGCTAGGTAGTGATCACTGTACTGTTGATGTTCCATATATACCTCTGCATGTGAACTGGCTTTGTGGCCCTTTGCCGATGCTCGGAATGTGTGGTGACGTTGTGATCCACTCTGAGCTTGATTTGCTTCTCTTGTTCTCCCCCACTTTGCCTATGGGGGTGTGTCAAACTATATCTATATATATAAGTTAGGTGTAGGCTGTAGTGGGGTAGCCAATGTGGGGTACAACCCCTTTAGGTTTCTCTCTTGTAAAAACTCTCCACACTTTTCTTAGTCATCCATCTTCCTACTATTCTAACACCTTCACCAGCCGCATCGCTTGCCGCTCCACCATCGGCAACCAATCCTCCTTGATCGTTGATGCAGCATCGCTCTTCTTGGACAAGGGACGTGTGTCAGAATCCCAACCACTAGACCATTGGGATAAAAGGGCTTGTTAAGTAGCGGGTCAGTGCGCCCATAACCCCCCAGGCCAACGTGCCTGTAACCCTTCCCTAGGATCAATCGGGGATCACCAGTGGACCTCTGACACCCCCCCGCACTGGGATGTCCGAAGTGCATACACTGGGATTCGAACCCGAGACCTTCGCTCTGATACCATGTCAGAATCCCAACCACTAGACCATTGGGATAAAAGGGCTTGTTAAGTAGCGGGTCAGTGCGCCCATAACCCCCCAGGCCAACGTGCCTGTAACCCTTCCCTAGGATCAATCGGGGATCACCAGTGGACCTCTGACAACGTGCTTACGTGAAACGGCTCCATTCGTCCACCATGGTGAGGAAATACAGCACTCCCCCAGTCCCCTCTGTCCTCATAGGACCCACCAAGTCCATGTGCACCACCTCCAAGGGTGCCTTCGCCAATTCCTCCGCACGTGGAAACGGGAACCGCCCATCTCCTTGCAGTTGCAGCCCATGCACGCACTTCTCCTTCTGCATCACCTCCAAAGTTGATACAACCACGTGTGCAAGTCGCCGTTGCCAAGTCTCCCAATCCGCTTGGCCCGAGTTAGCCGACGCCTTCACCGCCACGCTTGTCTCCTTGCACACCTTGCTGCTCTTCCTCAGTGATGCTCTCCTCCATAGATGACGCGGCTGCCACCTTGCCCGATTTCCACCAAGGGAGGACCGGGATCTGCCACATGCGCTTTTGGACATCTCCCTTCCGATGCAGATCCCAAATGAGGCGCTCGTGGTTGTAGGCACTATAGCGCTCCGAGCCAATCGTTGCGGTGTTCACACCCGCATCTCCCAATCGGCTAGTAGAAATCAGGTTCGCGCACAAGTTCGGCACCCACAGCACGTTCTTCAGCCCCACGCACTCTCCATCCGTTCCCATGAACTTGGCGCACCCCATGCCCATGACCTCGGCCTTGGCGCCCATCACGGATGTGACCGTAGAGATTGGTGCGGGCTGAATCTTATCGAGTAGGTCCGCACGAGGAGTCATATGCCAGGAGCTTCCCGAGTTCATCACTCAATGGTTGAGGGGGTGTAGGAGAACCTTAGCAGCCATAGCGAGGTCGGTTGCGCCTTCGTTCGTGAAGAAGAAGAACTCAGCCTTCCGCTCCTCAGATTTGCCGCCTTTCTCCTCATCCTTCTCCTCTCCACTAGCTCCCATGACTCCCCCACTCCTCTTGCCACCAAGCTTGATGAAGGCGGGGTTGAATCCTTGGGTCGTTGGTAGCACTTCCGCCAACGATGTCCGCGATTCTTGTAGTAGAAGCACACCTACCCTTGGCCCCCGCCGCCATCCTCCTTAGGGTTGTCCTTGTTCTTGCCCTTCCACTTCTTCTTGAAGCCACTCTTTCCACCTCCAACTCCATAGCCAGCCCGCTCCTCCGAGCGCTTCACACTCCGCCGCCGCAAGTCCCCCTCTAGGATGCGCGCGCGAATGTAATCCACGCTCTACTGGGGCTGTTGAGAGTTGAGGTTGATCGCAAGGGCAGACCACGACTCCGGCAGCCGTATCACAATCTCCACGCATTGTAGGAGCTCCGAGTACACCACACCACCGCCTTGGAGCTTCGTGAAGATGTCGCGCATCTCGTCCAACACCGGTTGCATCGGCTCTCCATTAACGAACTTTATGTCGCGCAGCCGCCGCGCGAGTAGCACGATGCCGGTAGCATGTGTCGGTGAGTGCACATCCAGAAGCTTCCTCCAAGCCTTGGTTCCACATTCTAGATAATCCAAGAGGTCCTTGATGTGGTCGAGTTGTCGTCCGCCAACCACTTGCACCATAAGCATGTACGCGTCGAACGAGCGCTTCATCCATGCTCCTTTCAGCTCCGCGACCTCCGGCATCTTCTCCTTCCCCTCCACCAGGTCCAATAGCTTGTATTGGGTGTACATCAGCGTCATGCGAAAGCTCCAGTGCTCGTAGCTTCCCCTATGAATTTCTCAATAGAGAAAGCCTTCACAGGATCACACGGCTATAGGAGATGGTGTAGAAGATGACGGCTAGCGTAGGGTTGGCTGGTCTTCATGTATGCTACTAAGCCTAGGCCCTAACTCCTACTTGTGCTACTTTTCGGACATGGAATCCGAGTGTGGTTCTTCTTCCTAGGACCAACTTTCATGGGCCCACCAAATCCGCCATCATACATGGCGACCTATTATTCTGCTGGCGCGGAATCTCCGAAAGCGCGTTTCTGCTGCTTGTGCTAAAACTGTCACGTCGCCTCCCTGTCGCCTGCCTACTCGCGGTGGTCTGTGCGACGGCCGAGGCGGTCAGTGCGACGGCCGAGGCGGACGCTCTGGCGAATGCTAGAAACCCGCCAGCATGTTCGCGCATGCGCCAGCAAAACTGCCAGCGAAATCGCCAGCGGCCCGCCAGCGCGTTCGCCCACGCACGTACGCCCATCCGCTCGCTCGCCCGCACTTCCACCCGCTAGCCCGCCCGCTCGTTCGTCCGTCTGCCCGCCCACACGCCCGTCGACAGCAGTGCGGCAGCATGCCGTCGCCAGCTGCGCGTGCGACAGCCGCCGCCGCCATAAATGGGGGTATTGGGGGGAGGCAGGGGGGGGAATGGGGTTTTGGTGGGAAGTTTTCAGCCCGCGCCCGTGCCCTGCCCTTCCATGCCCCACTCGCAGCTTTAGCTGTAGGGGGGGAGGTGGCGGGGTGGGGGGGAAGCCAAACGCGCCCACCACCAGCTGCCTGCACCACCGTCCCATCCCTGCGCCATCCCATCTCGTCCTGTCCCGTCCCGCCCCGGCCTGCCTCGCTTCCCAGCCGTCTCCTGCCTTCCTTCCCACTGTCCCCTCCGTCCTTGTTCCCCCAATCACGCTCCTGTCAGTGCCAGCCGCGCTTGCTCCTACTGCCATGTCGGCTGGGGGAGGGGGAATGTCAGGTGTTGCAACCTATGGGGATGGAAGTGGCGAGGTTTGCGGCTCTTGGGAGGGGGGGTGGCGGGGTTGGCGGCTCATGGAAGGGGAGGAGTGAGGAAGAGAAGGGTGGGCGGGTGTCAGCAGCGTCCGTCAGCGCCAGCAGCACCTGTTGCCGCCCAATATTGCCTCACACTGGGGGTGGCGGGAGTTCCACTGCATCGCCTACCGCCACTCCACCTCCTTGCGTTCTCTACCACTGCTGCTGCTGTGGGGGTGGGGAGGGGGCGGGGTGAGGGATTGGGTGAGTCCACGTGCAGCATCAGCCGCCTCCTCCTCCTCTCATCCCTTGCCTTGTGCCTCCGGTACCCTGCCGTGCGCCTCTTCCCGGCACCTAGTGCGCCTCTGCCCGGTGCCTCGTGCGCCTCTGCCCGGCGCCTTGTGCGCCTCTGCCCGGCGCTTCGTGTGCCTCTGCTCGGCGCCTCGTACGCCTCTGCACGGCGCCTCGTGCGCCTCTGTCTGGAGCCTCGTGCGCCTCTGCCTCACCCCGCGCGCGCCCTGCTGCTTCGAGCGCCCTCTGCTTCCCTCTGCGCCCTCTGCTTCCCCGCGCCCCACGCGCCTCTGCCCTGCGCATTGCTGCCTTGTGCGCCTCGTTGGCCCGTGCGCCTCTGCCCTGCGCACTGCTGCCCCGCGTGTTGCTGCCCCACGTGCGCTGTCGCGCGCAGCTGCACACGCACCTGCACCTGCACCACCAGCTGCCGCCCTCCTCTCTCTTCCTGCCGCGCCTGCTGGTGTGGGGGGGGGGGAAGGGTGAGGGGGTGGTTGCACCTACAACGCCAGCATGCCTCCTCCCTCTCCTCACTCCCGCTGCTGCTGATGTCAGGGGGGGGTTGAGGGGGTGGTATGAGGGGAGAAGGAAGAGGTTGACAGGAGTAACCGTCGTGTGCCAGCAGCTTCAGATGCCGCCCACCAACTCCTCTCCTCTCTCTCTCTCCTCCTCACATGCCCTCTCCTATTTCTGCTGCACCCTGGTGTACCCCTTGAAGGAGTGTTCTGCACATGGTTCGCAACTGCATGCAGTTAGGGAGTGGGTCTCATATATACATTTCATATATGTTTCGATAGTGAAACCATCATTCTCTCGACCCTTCTTGGCACAACTCTCTCGTTCCTCCTTGGCCTAGGCTACTAAGCCTAGGACCTACCAAAACCCTAACCCATACATATGCTACTATTCTAACAGTATTGAGATGGATCTCACGGGCCTGAAAGGCAGTGCCCGCCGACCTCATCAAGCGCACCTTCCTCACCGTTGGCATCAGCAACGCGCTTGACGGCAGTGAGGACGGGCTCACCATGGCGCACAGGCGGAGACAGCTGACTGTGGAAGTGGACGTCGAGATGATGTCATCATCGCCGATGGCTTCTTTGGCAACAACTGCCAGGAGCCAGGGTCTAACGAGGAGGAGTCGCTAGTTCCTTGGTAGAAAGGGAGATCCCCGAAATTTGTAGTTATTTTTTTATATAAATAAGTTAAAATTGCTGGTGCTAGTTTTATCATGGTAGGTTTTAGAAAATGCGTATTTTCGTTTTTGCATTTTCTTTTATGTGACCTCCGAAATGTTAAAGGGATGAGCTTATAATATGTACAGGTCCAAATGGGGTGCGCTTATAATCGAGTATCGGCCATAAGCGCCATGCTCCAGATAGAAGTGCCGCACCTATATCCGAGGCCATACGGTATAACCTGTCAAATGTTATTATTCGTTATAGGTGTTACAAAGTAGCGAACAAGAATGGTTAGAAACAAGGCAGTACAAGGTTTGTATAGGCAAAACCTAACAGAACTGTACCCCATAAGGAGTACCCCACTACAGCCTACAATATTTTTCTGACACACCCCCATAGGCAAAGTGGGGGACAAGCAAGATAACAAGGCAAGGTCAAGCTCAGGGTGGATCACGACGTCACCACACAGTCTGAGCACAAGTACAAGGCCACAAGGCCAGTTCACATGCAGGGTTATAAATGAAGGTGAACAAGCAAGACGGTGATCTCAATCTAGCAAGAATAAGCATGCAGGTGCAAGTATATATAGATTAAAGTACAAGCAAAGTCAAGAAGTGAGCAAGTGAGGCCAAGTAGGCACAAGACCTAGCATAGTACAATGCGGAGATAACTAGTGCAACGGGAGCTAGACAACGGGCCAGGCACGGATGCTCATGTGATCTCTGCGTTCGTTCGTTCCTTAGTCGTTTCCAAGTGCTAACACTGCTTGCTAGTTCATCGGGAAAATTGGCAAGAGTTTCACTAGGAAAACATAACAACAAAAGTTCGAATGATAGCATCAACATTGGCAACACAGACTACATCAGACCTAGCAAGGCTGCTGGTCGACTGCCAGCGCAGCACGGTCGACCTCGTGCCAGCACGACTTGGTCGACCGCGCTCCAGCAGAGCAGAGTCGCGGCTTGCCAACGTTGCAAATCCGCGGTGTGCCAATGCTGCAGTAAGTCGGCAGCACAGCGTTGCACCCGCTTGACAATGGTGCACCAGCTTGCACGTGCGTGCAGCTGGTTGGCGCCCAACTCCCCGTCACATGCCCAACGCAGACACTCCACCCGTGACGGCGCCCACCAGCCACGTCGACCTCGGAATACCACCCCGAGGTCGTCCTTGCTGACAACACCCCCCAGCGACTTTCGCGCACGTCGCCCGGGTATCCTGTTTGACCGGGTATTTCGCGGTCCTCCCGCAGTTTCGCGGCTCCCACGGACCTCCCGCGATTTGGCGGCTCCCACGGTCCTCCCGCGGTTTCGCGGCTCCCACGGACCTCCCGCGATTTCGCGGCTCCCACGGTCCTCCCGTGATTTCGCGGCTCCCACGGTCCTCCCGCGGTCGGCTCCGCCCAAGCGAGGACGGGGCCAAACACAACTCCCGTTGACATACAAAAGCGCTGATGATCACAAGGCTGAAGTGCCTTGGTAAAGATATCAGCAGTGTTGGCCTGAGTGGCCATGTAAGCAAGACGAAGCTGGCCAAGCTGCTGCAATTCTCCAGCAAGGAAGTAGCACAGAGCAATGTGCTTCGTTCTGTGCTCCAGTCTGTGCTCCTCACACAAGGCCAGCATGGCCTTGTTGTCGACGTACAGAACTGCAGGAGAACGAGGCGCCTCTCCCAGGTCAGTAAGCAGGAAGGTGAGCCAGCGTAACTCATGTGCAGCCATGGCCCCAGCGTAGATCTCAGCCTCACAACTCGAGCTGAGAACAGAAGACGAGCGGGTAGACCGCCACGCAACAGAGCCGGAACCAAGGCTGAAGGTGTAACCCTGTGACGACCACTGCATAGCCAAGTCATCAACCCAAGAAGCGTCTGCGTGACCAGTGAGGACAACTCGAGCCCGTCCTCCAAGCACGAGCCCCATGCCCGACGTACTGCACAAGTAGCGCAACACCCTCTTAGCTGTATCCATGTGCTCTGGTCGGTGTCTCCCAGGAGGAACATAGCGTGCCAAGATGCTAAGAGGGTATGCCAGGTCAGGTCGAGTGCAGGTCATCAGGTACATGAGGCAGCCAACAAGCTCTGGGTACGGGCCACTCGGCTCTACGAACTCATCCGAAGGTAGAGCTGAGAGCGAGTGGCGAGTAGACAGAGGAGTGGCCTGAGGCGAGGAGTACGTGAAGTTGAAGCGCTGAAGAACCTGCTGCACCATGTGTGACTGAGTCAAGGTAATGGTGCGGCGTGCTCTGTCCCGGGTGATCTGCAAGCCAAGATAGTTGCGCAGCTCACCCAGGTCTGTGCACGTGTGTCTCTTCTGCAGCTCCGACTTCACGTGGGCCAGTCCAGCAGTGTCAGCAGTAGCAAAGACCAAGTCGTCGACGTACACGAGGATGTAGAACGGCGGCAACAAAGTGTCGGTGCGCAGAAACAGCGACGGGTCAGCAGTGAAAGGAGCAAACCCAAGAGCCGCAAGTGTAGTCCTCAGTGTGTCGTGCCACTCGCGGGGCACCTAGTGGAGACCGTAGATTGGCCGCCGGAGGCTCCACTGGGTACCAGGAGGAAACGACCCAGTGAAGCTAGGTGGGCGGCGCAGCCAGATCTCCTCGTGCAGGCTGCCCTGCAGGAAGGCTGTGCTGAAGTCAAGAGAGTGAAGCTCGTAGTCACGCTGAGCAGCGACGTGCAGCAGTACCCGAAGAGTAGTCATCTTCGGGGTGGGAGAGAAGGTCTGAAAGTAGTCAACTCCCTGCCGCTGTCTGAAGCCTCGAGCCACGTAACGCGCCTTGAAGACAGGCGGAGAACCCGGCGGCCGCTTCACCCTGAAAATCCACATGCCATTGACAATGTTCGCCCCAGGTGGGGGAACCTCGTCAACGTAGACACCTGTGGACTTCCAGGATGCCATCTCTGCGTCCATGGCTGTCTGCCACTGAGAGGAGTAGGGACCCTCTATCGCCTCTGCGTAAGAGCGCGGGGTCGGGATGTCTGGTGCATCCGAGTCTCCCTCAGGGGCAAGCAGCATGGACACGAGATGAGGTAAAGCAGCAGCAAAGCACTGGAACTCCTCCTGCCTGTCCTCAAGAACGTCTGTGCTAAGAGCACACTCACCCCCGACGGACGGAGGACAGACAGACTCAGACTCAGCAACAAGAATAGTGGCGTAGTCGAGACGACAGTGAGCAGCAAAGTCGACAAGCTCAGCAACTAAGGCAGACGCAGCAGTGGACTCAAAGGAAGGGTCAGTGACAACAGTGGCCAGGAGACGCGTGAGAGTAGGACTAGCAGCACGAAGGGAGTCAAACTCCGGGTCTGCAAGGGCAGGAAGAGAAGACGCAGGAGGAGACGGCAGAGGGACACGCTGCGGAGCAGTGGAAGGACGCAGTTCCATCTGGTGCGTGCAAGGGACAGGAGGTGGACGCTGACGCGAACCAAGACGACTAGTGCGAGCAGCACGAACAGGCGACGCAGGACGAGACTCAGGCTCACGACGCTCCGTAAGACCTCCGGTCAGAGCAGTGTAAGGAGAAGGAGCAGGCAGTGGGGAGGCGGGCTGTAGCTGTGACTGCGAGTGGACAGGCGGTGGACACTCTAAGGAAGGAGCAGGACCAGCAAAAGGCGGGAGACCAAGAACCTGCTCAAGGAGCGGAACGAAGTACGGCCGCGGCCGCGCAGCGCCTTTAGAACCAGCAGGGACAGCACCAGCACCCCCAGCGTCAGGTCCAACTCCAGCTTCACCACCAGTTTCAGCAGCACCCCCAGCAGCTCCAGGAGCGCCAACTCCAGCACCCTCAGAAGCACCGGCTCCAGCAGCACCTCCAGCTCCAGCACCTCCAGCAGCTTCTGCTCCAGCAGGACCACCAGAAGCCCCAGCAGCTCTAGTAGCTCCAGCTCCAGCACCTCCAGCAGCACGTGCTCCAGCAGCACCGCCAGCTCCAGCACCTCCAGCGGCTCCAGCTCCAGTAGCACCACCAGGCACAGCAGCTCCAGTACCTCCACTACGAGCACCTCCGGGACCAGTGGCTCCAGAACCCCCAGCAGCTCCAGCAGCAGCAGGACCTCCAGTGCACGTAGCACCACCAGCTCCAGTAGCACGGCTCCAGCGCCGAGCAAACCACTCGCGTAGCTGCTGTGGAGAGAGGGGCTCGCGCCGGGACGAGGCACCCGAAGGACCGCCACGCGCAGCACCTCCAGACAAGGCACGCGCAGGCTCAGCACCCTCAGGCTCCGCACCCTCACACTCAACAACCCCAGGCTCAGCACCCCCAGACTCAGCACCCCCAGGATCAGCACCCCCAGACTCAGCACCCCCAGACTCGGCACCCCCAGGCTCCGCAGGCTCAGGCTCAGCACCCCCAGACCCGGCACCTGCAAGCTCAGCACCCCTAGCAGCACCAGAGTCAACAGCTACCTCGACAGGCTCGACTGCGTCTACCTGGGACACACTTGAGGGGGCAGGGCCCTGAGGGGGGAGGGGGTCTACCGGGGGAGGACCTGGCGCAAGGAAGTGCGGCGGGGGGGGGGAGGGGGGCAGTGCGGTAGGGGAAGAGACGGTAGTAAGGAACCGACTCGTCAAACGTGACGTTCTGGGAGGACAGAACACGGCGCGAGGTGGGGTGGTAAAACTGCCAACCAGGCGCGTCAGGGGGGAAGCCAAGGAAGACGCAGGGAACAGCATGGGAGGACAGCTTGTCCGCAGAAAAGTCGCATACGAACGCTCGAGATCCCCAGACACGGAACGCAAACGCATCGCCAACCTTCCCCGTCCACCGCAGAGTAGGTGTGGTCTCCGGCATGGAGACCCGGGGCTGGAGGTTGAGCTGATGCGCAGCGTACTGAACCGCGAACGGCTACAGAAAATGGGGAGCAGCCGCATGGACGTACGAGCGACGTCCATGACCATGCCAGTACGGCGCTCAGCAATCCCATTTTGCTGTGGAGAGGCCGGAAGCGTGAACGTCTGGCGGATGCCCTCCGTACGACAGAAGGGCTCGCAGAAGGTCGGAGGAAAACTCTCCACCTCTGTCGGAGTGCAGACGCAGAATAGGAAGTTCCAAGCCAAAACTCTCGCTGAGCTGATGACGAGCAGCGCGGATCCAGTCGATCAGAACCTCAGTGACCTCACCCTTGCGGCGCAAGGGGAAGACTGTGGTGTAACGCGAGTAGTCGTCAACGACCAGCAAAAAGTAGCGCTCGTGACCCTGTCCACGGACGCGGGCTGGGCCCCACACGTCCATGTGAAGAGTCTGCAGGGGAGCCTCCGTCGGTGGGAACTTGGAGGAGTGAGGAGTGGCGCGGTGCCGTCCCTCGACGCAAGGGACGCAGGTAGGGGCTGGCCCCGCGGGAAGGGGAGGGAGAGACCGGGGAAGACCAGTGACAAGGACACGGGAGGCCATTCCTCGGAGACGAGGCAGGGAGGGGTGACCAAAGCGGTGGTGCCAGAGGAGAGTATGGTGAGACAGGAGGCGACACGAGCAGGGGGCAGACTCAGGACCAGACCAGGACGCCGCAGCAAACACCTGACCCGATGCGGCTACCTGACCAGACCCAGCAACCGGAGGAGACACGGTAGTCAGGGTGTCAACCTAGGCTGACGGGTGAACGTGGCCAGGTGCCGGCCTGTCCGAGTACACAAACAGTGGGTCACCCGCTGACCTCCGAGAGTGAACTGGTCAACCCACGCTACCTGAAGGTCGGCTCCACTCACCAAGTTCGTCGAGAACGAGGGGAGGTGGAGGCCAGACAGAGAGCCAGACGGGACCGCCAGACACGGCAGAACCGTGGAGGAGTGTGCAAGGACCGGACCCCCAGAGGGGTCAGCCAGAGAGACTGCCACCGGCCGACTGAGCGGTGTGAGTGTGGTGCAGTCGCGAAAGAAGGAGCGGGAAGCTCCCGAGTCAAACGTGAAGGTGTGCAAGGCCACAGCAGGCGCAGTACCAGAGAGAGCAGACTCACCAGCACCTTGAGCAGAAGACTCACTAGCGCCTAGAGCAGCAGCCTCACCGGCACCTGGAGCAGGAGACGCACCAGCACCTAGAGCTGCAGCCTCACCAGCACCTAGAGCAGCGGACTCTATACCTGGGTCAGGCGGCACACACAAGTAACAGGCACCCTCAGCACTAGCCAAGAGCAAAGATATCCACCCTCTGCCTAAGCAGCTCCAGCCAGGAGGGGAGCTCAGCGTCGTCGCCAAACTCGGTACGCCAGGCGTCGCTCAGACAGGCGAAGCAGCGCGACTGTGTGTGACCAACCGTCCCGCAAGCCTGACCAGCTTGAGCACCTGTGCGAATGACGTACGCGCAGCGAACTGTACTCCGAGACCCTCTACTCTGAGCGTACCACTCATGAAGCTGCTGTGGCGTAAGGGTCTCGTGCGGACGCCGCTGCAGCTGCACTTGGCCACTGCAAGAAGCTCCCAACGGACCAGCTCCAGGGAGACTGCCACTACGGCCGCCGCCACAACCCCACCTAGCGTACCACTCACAAAGCTGCTGGGGCGTGAGGGACTCACGCGGACGCCGCTGGAGCTGCATCTGGCCACCGCCAGAAGCAGTAGTAGCAATAGTAGCAGCAGGAGTAGCAGTAGCAGTAGTAGCAGAGCGCTCAGGGCAGTGCGGCTCAGTAGAGCAGGGCGGCACAGCCCGGCAGCGAGACGCGGCTAGGCTGGGCGGCTCGGCTCGGCTGAGCGGCGCGGCTCAGCTGGGCGGCGTGGCTCGGCTGGCAGGCAGGCGCGGCAGGCAAGCAGGCGCGGCAGCGTGCTAGTAAGGTAGGCGTGCGGGAAGCGGGGGTAAGGTAGGTGCTCACCAGGGGCAGGTAGGGCAGGCGCTCGCTGAGCGAGCAGGGCCACGACAGCGGCAGGGCAGGGCCGCGACAGCTGCTGTAGGGCAGGGGCGCGACCACAGCAGGGCAGGGCCGCAACGGCGGCAGGGCAGGGCCGCGACGGCTGCCGCACGGCGGGGCCGCGTCGGCTGCTGCAGGGCGGGGCTACGACGGCTGCTGCAGGGCGGGGTCGCGTCGGCTGCTGCAGGGCGGGGCCGCGACGGCTGCTGCAGGGCGGGGCCGCGTCGGCTGCTGCAGGGCGGGGCCGTGTCGGCTGCTGCAGGGCAGGGCCGCGTCGGCTCCTGCAGGGCGGGGCCGCGTCGGCGGCAGGGCAGGGCCGCGTCGGCGGCCGGGTGGGGGGCCGCGACAGCGGCAGGGCGGGGCCTCAACAGCGGCAGGGCGGGGCCGCGACGACTACTGCAGGGCGGAGCCGCGACAGCGGCAGAGCGGGGCCGCGACCGCGGCAGGTGGTTCCGCGGCAGCTGCCGCAGGGCGGGGCAGGTAGGGGCCGCGACAGCGGCGACGGGGCAGGGCCGCGTCAGGGCCGCGTCAGGGCCGCGTCGGGGCGGCGTCGAGGCGGCGTCGGGGCCGCGTCAGGGCAGCAAAGGGCAGGGCCGCGACGGCCTTGGCGGGCCGCAAAGGGCGGCGACAGGGCGGGGCCGCAAACAGCGGTTAGAAATGGGCCGCGAGGGGCCGCGAAGGCAAGGCCTCGACTGGCCGCGAGGGCAGGGCCGCTAAGGGCAGGGCAGGGCGCGCGACGGCGCAGGTGAGGCAGGCGCGATGCGCGCTTCGGGCAGGGCAAGAAAAAAAAAGAACTAAGCGGTGGGCCCTAGAAAAGGCGTTCCCACTAGGGAACCTGCTCTGAAACCATGTTACAAAGTAGCGAACAAGAATGACTAGAAACAAGGCAGTACAAGGTTTGTATAGGCAAAACCTAACAGAACTGTACCCCATAAGGAGTACCCCATTACAGCCTACAATATTGTTCTGACAATAGGTTGCAGTGAGGTGCTCCTTAGTGAGTAAAATTCAATTAGGGTTTCATAATTGTACTCCCTTGCTTTCCTATTCACACCATTCCATTGCATTCCATTTCTGAGATGGTATCACGAGTAGGTTTAGAATCCTTGCTTAGCCTAGCCTACCTCGCACCCTCCACACCCTAGAGTGCCTCCGCGCCTTACGCGCCCTCCGTCACTCGCCCTAGCACCCTCCGCGCCCTCGCGCCCTCCATGCTCTAGAGCGCCTTCGCGCCCTCCGTCACGCGCCCTAGCGCCCTCCACGCCCTAGCGCCCTCCGCGCCCTCCGAGCCCTCCGTCACGCGCCCTAGCGCCCTCCGCGCCCTCCGTAAAGCGCCCTCCGTAACGCGCCCTCCGCGCCCTTCGTAACGCGCCCTCCGCGCCTCCGCGCCTAGCCCTTCCCTACGCGCCCTCCACGCCCTCTGTATCGCGCCTCCGCCCCAGCCCGTCACATCGACCAGGCCCCTGCCCCAGCCCGTCGCGTTGCCTGTGCGCCCTGCCTTAGCCCGTCGCGTAGCCCGTGCGCCCTGCCCTAGCCCGTCACGTCGCCCGTGTGCACTGCCCCTGGCCCGCGCGTCGCCCGTGCGCCCTGGCCCTCGTACATAGCCCGTGCGCCCTGCCCCTAGCCGCCGCGCTGGCCCCACGCCCAGCCAGCCGCGCACGCCCCTGCTACCCGCCTGCGCGCGCCCCTTACCATAGTCCGTGAGTGCTCCGTACCCTGCCGGCACGCGCCCCCTACATGACAGCCCGCGCGTGCCCCTTACCCAGCCCGCACGCGCCCCATACCACTGGGTTCACCGTTCTGCCGCGGCTGGAGGCCACTACACCTTGGCCTAGTTTCTCCTGGCGCTCCTAGCTCAGTGTGCTCCGTGCTCCAGCCGTTCCTCGCCTAGTTTCACCTGGCGCTCCTAGCTCTGTTTGCTCCTGCTCCAGCCGTTCCTTGCCTAGTTTCACCTGGCGCTCCTAGCTAAGTTTGCTCCATGCTCCGGCCGTTCTTCGCCTAGTTTCACCCAGCGCTCCCCTAGCTCAGTTTGCTCCGTGCCCCATCCGTCCATAGCTTCTGTCACTCCTAGCCTGCCGCTCCTGCACCCCGCTAGCCTTTATCGTGGCGTCCAATAGGGTTCTCCAGCAGCAAGGAGAGCAGCAACGGCAGCTTCAGCAGTGGCGCCCACAGCAGCAGTGGCACCTGCAGCATCATTGGCGCCCTCAGCAGCAGCTCCGCCTTCAGCAGCTGTGGCGCCCTCAGCAGCCGTGGGGGCCAGGTGGTTCGGGTAGCGTTGGCTCCAGCAGCAGCCTATCTATCTGGGGGGCTCGTCGCGGTGGCCGCGATGTCGGCCCCTGCCAGTACCGGATCCTGACCGGCCTTGGTGCTAGCACTACCTGCAGGCGTCCTGACCACTCTGCACAGCGCTGCTACAGTCGCCTCGACGACCTCTACCGTGAGCGTTTTGGGCCTGAGTCGGCTCCCCCGATCTGGCCCGATCTGTTTCGTAGTGGTTACCCTGTATTTGATATGTCTATGGATGTTGTTTATTCTGTCACGTATGGATCTCTTGGCTTGAGTGTACCTAGCTTAGGACCTTAGCTTGTTGCTACTATAGGTACTTGTGCTTTTAATGTAGGTGCTTGTGTAGTCACTAGCCCAACCGTGACAACTGCTGTTGCGTCGCTCTCCTTCACGCTGGACTCCGGCGCGTCTCAGTGCTTCTTTCGCGACCACACTACTATCACACCTCTTTCGACTCCAGTCCCAATTGTCCTGGCCGATCCTACTTCAGGACCAGCAGTTGCTCACAGCTCGGCCACTCTCCCGTGACCAGCTGTCCCCTCTGGTTTCCTCACTGATCTCTACATCCCCTCGTTCTCTCGGAACTTGGTGGGTGTTGGATACCTTCAGGATCGGGGGATCATAATCACTTTTCCCGTGCACGGGAGGACTGCGATCTGTATGGACTCTTCCACCGGGGCACTTTTTGCCACGTTCACCAGAGATCCCACTCAGGTCTCTTCATCCTGCACACTCCGCCCCCGGAGGTAGCTGCGTCTGGTCAGGTTGCTTCGTCCTCCCCGGTAGCAGAGTCCGATCAGGTTACTGCGTCCCCACAGGTTGCTGTGCCCGGTCTAGTTGCCGCGTCTTCCTCCTGTCGATCCCTAGCCCACCCGACCGGCTTGTGGCACCACCGCCTTGGCCACCTGTCGCTCCCCCGCCTCCGCAGCATGGACAGTCGCAGTCTTGTCTCAGGTCTCTCGCGATCTTTCCGTCGCTCCCTCCCTCGCTTGCTCCACCTTGCACTCCTTGCGTCGCCGGCCGCTTGCGCGCCACTTTGCACACCTCCTCCCTTTTTCTGGCCACTGCTCCCTTCCAGACTCTCCACCTGGACGTCTGGGGCTCTGCCCCTACCCTCGGACCTGAGAGGGAGCGCTACTTTCTAGTGGTCGTTGACGACTACTCCAGGTACACCACGGTGTTTCCTTTCGCGACACCTCTGCGGACAAGCTCTCGGCTCGCGCCATCCCCTGTGTCTTCCTTGGTTTCCTGATGGGCTCTCCCGACTACTCCTTTTACCACCCGCCCCTCCACAAGTTCCTGGACTCTCGTGACGTCTGGTTTGATGAGCCAGTGTCCTACTACACCCAGTACCCCTGTCGAGGTCTCCCGGTTCACCCTCCCCCCCCTCTTCCTCGCACCCTCTCCTCCCCCTGCTCCCGCTCCTTCGGTACCCCCGCCCCCCCCTGGTCCTGCCCCGTCAGGTGTGTCTCACGCTACCCCTCTACCCTCGGTCGCACGTCATGTAGCGTCTCCCTCCCCGCAGTCCTCCTCACAGTCCCCTCATCAGCCTTTAGCGCTTCCGTGACAGGTTACTGTGGACTTGGTAGGTGTTGGAGCTGGAGGTACTGCCACTGGCGGTACTCGGTCTGGGGGCGCTTGTTCGAGAGGTGTTGAAGGTGGAGGTGCCGGCACTGGCGGTGATAGTTCTGGGGGTGCCGGAGCTGGGGATGCTAGCGCTGGTGGCGCTAGTTCTGGAGGTGTTGGAGCTGGAGGTCCTAGCACTGGAGGTGCTAGTTCTGGGGGTGCTAGAGCTGGAGGTGCTGGTGCTCGTGGCGCTAGTTCTGGGGGTACTTGTCAGAAAGTAGGAATCAAGAATGACTAGGAAGACAGCAGTACACGGTTTGTATAGCAAAACTTAATTGGGCTGTGCCCCGTAAGGAGTGCCCCACTACAGCCTAGAGCATAGTTCTGACACACTCCCATAGGCAAAGTGGGGGACAAGCAAGAGAACGAAGCAAGGTCAAGCTCAGGGTGGATCACGAAGTCACCACGCATTCTGAGCACAAGCAAATGGCCACAAGGCCAGTTCACATGCAGAGTTATATATATAAAGAAGAACAATCCGGACAGTGATCACAACCTAGCAAGTGTAAGCATGCAGGTATCAATATATAGATCACAGTACAAGCAAAGTCAAGAAGTGAGCAAGTGAGGCCAAGTAGGCACAAGGCCTAGAACAGTACAGAACCGCTGATGATCACAAGGCTGAAGTGCCTTGGTGAAGATATCAGCAGTGTTGGCCTGAGAGGCCACGTAAACAAGACGAAGCTGACCACGTTGCTGCAACTCTCGAGCAAGGAAGTAACGCAGAGCGATGTGCTTCGTTCTGTGCTCCAGTCTGTGCTCCTGACGTATAGAACTGGACGAGAACGAGGCGCCTCTCCCAGGTCGGTCAGAAGGTAGGTGAGCCAGCGTAACTCCTGTGCAGCCATGGCCCCTGCATAAATCTCAGCCTCACAGCTGGAGCTGAGAACAGAAGACGAGCGAGTAGACCGCCACGAAAAAGAACCGGAGCCAGGGCTGAAAGTGTAACCCTGTGACGACCGCTGCGTAGCCAAGTCGTCAACCCAAGAAGCGTCTACGTGACCAGTGAGGACAACTGGACGCCGTCCTCCAAGCAAGAGGCCCATGCCCGACGTACTGCACAAGTAGCGAATCACCCTCGTATGGGGCCTTCCAGTGCTCTGGTCGGAGTCTCCCAGGCGCAACGTAGCGTGCCAAGATGCTAAGAGGGTAAGCAAGGTCAGGTCGAGTGCAGGTCATCAGGTACATGAGGCAGACCACAAGCTCTGGATATGGGCCACTCGGCTCTACAGACTCATTCGAAGGTAGAGCTGAGAGCGAGTGAAGGGTAGGAAGAGGAGTGGACTGTGGCGAGGAGTACTGGAAGTCGAAGCGCTGAAGGACCTGCTGCACCATGTGTGACTGAGTCAAGGTAATGGTGCGCCGTGCTCTATCCCGGGTGATCTGCAAGCCAAGATAGCTGCACAGCTCACCGAGGCCTGTGCACGTGTGTCTCTTCTGCAGCTCCGACTTCACTAGAGTCAATGCCTCAGTGTCAGCAGTGGCAAAAACCAAATCGTCGACGTACACGAGGATGTAGAACGGCGGCAGCGAAGTGTCGGTGTGTAGAAACAGCGACGGGTCAGCAGTAGAAGGAGCAAAGCCAAGAGCTGTAAGAGAGTGAAGCTCGTAGTCACGCTGAGCGGCGATGTGCAGCAGAACCCGAAGAGTGGTCATCTTCGGGGTCGGGGAGAAGGTCTGGAAGATGTCAACTCCCTGTCGCTGAATGAAGCCTTGTGCAATGTAACGCGCCTTGAAGACAGGCGGAGAACCCGGCGGCCGCTTCACCCTGAAAACCCACATGCCACTGACGATGTTCGCCCAAGGAGGGGGAACCTCGTCGACGTAAGTGCTTGTAGACTTCCAGGATGCCATCTCTGCGTCCATGGCTGACTGCCACTGAGAGGAGTAGGGACCCTCTATCGCCTCAGCGTAAGAGCATGGGGTCAGGATATCTGGTGCATCCGGGTCTCCCTCAGGTGCAATCAGCATGGACACGAGATGAGGTACAGCAGCTGCAAAGCACTCTAAGTCCTCCTGCCTGTCCTCAAGGACGTCCGTGCTAAGAGCACACTCACCCCCGACGGACGGAGGACAGACAGACTCTGACTCAGCAACAAGACTAGTGGCGTAGTCAAGACGACAGCGAGCAGCAAAGTCGACAAGCTCAGCAACTAAGGCAGACGCAGCAGTGGACTCAAAGGAAGGGTCAGTGACAACAGTGGCCAGGAGACGCGTGACAGAAGGACTAGCAGCACGAAGGGAGTCGGACTCCGGGTCCGGACCGTCAGCAAGGGAGGACGCAGGAGGAAACGGCAGAGGGACACGCAGTGGAACAGAGGAAGGACGAAGTGCCATCTGGTGCGTGCCGGGGATAGGAGGAGGACGTGGACGCGGAACACGACGACTAGTGCGAGCAGCGCGAACAGGCGACGCAGGGCGAGACTCAGGCTCAAGACGCTCAGCATGACCTCCGGTCGGCAAGACCTCCAGTATAAGGAGAAGGACCAGGTAGTGGGGAGGCTGGCTGTAACTGCGACTGCGACTGGACAGGCGGCGGACACAGTAAGGGAGGAGTTGGACCAGTAGAGGGCGAGAGACCAAGAACTTGCTGAAGGAGTGGAATGAAGTACGGCCGCGGCCGCGCAGCACCTCCAGAACCATCAGAGACAGCACCATTACCCCCGAGCTCCAGGGTCTCCAGCTCCAACTCCTGCAGCACCACCAACTCCAGTACCTCCAGCAGCTCCAGCTCCAGCAGTACCTCCAGCAGCAACAGCTCTAGTGCCCCCAGCTCCAACTCCTGCAGCACCACCAGCCCCAACAGCTCCAGTACCTCCAGTACGAGCACCTCCGGGACCAGCGGCGCCAGTACCTCCAGCAGCTCCAGCAGCAGCAGTACCTCCAGCTCCAGTAGCACCTCCGGCTCCAGCAGCTCAGGGACCTCCAGTACGAGCACCTCCGGGACCAGCGCCTCCAGCACCTCCAGCTGCTACAGTACCAGTAGTACCTCCACTGCCAGCAGCACCCCTAGCGGTAGGCCCCCCAGCTATAGCAGCACGGCTCCAGCGACGAGCAAACCACTCGCGCAGCTGCGGTGGAGAGAGTGGCTCCCGTCGAGACAAGACACCCGGAGGACCTCCAGAGGACAAAGTACCTCCAGGCTCAGCACACTCAGGCTCAGCACCCCCAGGCTCCGCACGCTCAGGCTCAGCACCCCCAGGCTCCTTACCCTCAAACTTAGCAACCCATGACTCAGCACCCCCAGGCTTCGCACCTGTAGACTCAGCAACCCCAGGCTCAGCACCCCCAGGCTCCGTACGCTCAGGCTCCGCACCCCCAGGCCCCGCACCCGCAGGCTCAGCACCCCTAGCAGCACCAGACTCGATAGCTACCTCAACAGGCTCGACAGGGTCAACCTGGGACACACCAGAGGGGGCAGGACCCTGAGGGGGAAGGGGGTCTACCGGAGGAGGACCTGGTGCTAGGAAGAGCGACGGGGGGGGGAGAGGGGCAGTGCGGTAGGGGAAGAGACGGTAGTAAGGAACCGACTCGTCAAACGTGACGTCCTGAGAGGACAGAACACGACGCGAGATGGGGTGGTAAAACTGCCAACCAGGCGCGTCAGGGAGGAAGCCAAGGAAGACGCAGGAAACAGCACGGGAGGACAGCTTGTCCGCGGAAGAATCGCGGACAAAAGCTCGAGATCCCCAGACACGGAACGCAGACGCATTGCCAACCGTAGAGCAGGTCTGGTCTCCGGCATGGAGACACGGGGCTGGAGTTTGAGCTGATGCGTAGCGTACTGAACAGTGAATGGCCACAGAAAATGGGGAGCAGCCGCATGGATCATGGACGTACGAGCGACGTCCATGACCATGCCAATGCGGCGCTCATCAATCCCATTTTGTTGTGGGGAGGCCGGAAGCGTGAACGTCTGGCGGATGCCCTCCTCATGACAGAAGGCCTGCAGAAGGTCGGAGGAAAACTTTCCACCTCTGTCGTAGTGCAGACGCAGCACAGGAAGGTCCGAGTCGAAACTCTTGCGGACCTGGCGACGGGCAGCGCGGATCCAGGTGATCAACACCTTAGTGACCTCACCCTTGCGACGTAAGGGGAAGA
Source organism: Closterium sp. Naga37s-1 (assembly GCA_947471745.1). NCBI lineage: Eukaryota > Viridiplantae > Streptophyta > Zygnematophyceae > Desmidiales > Closteriaceae > Closterium > Closterium sp. Naga37s-1. Next base: position 354,066 of record CANJKZ010000964.1, read on the forward strand.
CTGAGGTGTAACGCGAGTAGTCGTCAACGCCCAGCAGAAAGTAACGCTCGTGACCCTGTCCACGGACGCGGGCTGGGCCCCACACGTCCATGTGGAGAGTCTGCAGGAGAGCCTCCGTCGGAGGGAACTCGGAGGAGTGAGGGGCGGCGCACTGCCGTCCCTCGACGCTAGGAACGCAGGTAGGGGCAGGCCTCGGGGGAGGGGAGGGAGAGACCGGGGGAGACCAGTGACAAGGACACGGGAGGCCATACCTCGGAGACAAGGCATGGAGAGGTGACCAAGGCGGTGGTGCCAAAGGAGAGTTTGGTGGGACAGGAGACGACACGAGCAGGGGGCAGACTCCGGACCAGACCTGGACACGGCAGCAAACACCTGACCAGACGCGGCTACCTGACCAGACTCAGCAACCGGACGAGACGTTGTAGTCAGTGTGTACAGGCTCGACCCAGGCTGACGGTTGAACGTGGCCAGGTGGAGGCCAGTCCGATTACACATACAGTGGGTCACCCGTTGACCTCCAGGAGTGAACCCACACGTCCTGGAGGTCAGCTCCACTCACCAAGTTCGTAGAGAATGAGGGGAGGTGAAGACCCGACAGTGAGCCAGACGAGACCGCCGGATACGGCAGAACCGTAGAGGAGTGCGCAAGGGAGCTCAGTGGCGTCAGGAAACTGTGCACGCCAGGCGTCAGTCAGGCGACTGAAACAACGTTGCGTCGCGTTTGGCAGCCCGCACATCTCCCCACGGCGCTCGCCGGTGCGGAGAACGTAAGCGCAGGGACCAGTACCCCTAGACCTCCCACGCCCAGCGTACCACTCACGAAGCTGCTGGGGCGGCGGGGCCTCACGGGAACACAGCAGCTGCTAGCACTGGCCACTGCCAAAGCCTCCACGCTGCACGGCTCCACCCCGACCAGCACCGCCGCCACCCCCACTGCCGCTGCCGCCGCCGCCCCCACCTCCACCGCCGCCACCGACGCCCCCGCTCCCGCCACCACCCCCACCTCCACTCCCACCCCCTCCACCTCCTCCACCGCCACCACCGCCGCCCCCGCCGTCCCCTCCACCACCCTTTTCCCCCTTGCCCTTGCCGCTGCGGCGCCTCCCACTAGGAGCAGACGCAGCCCCGACGGCCTCGGTGCCAACGAGGTTGACAGCAGCAGCAGAAGCAACAGAGGGCAAAAGGGGAACGGGGGAACACCCCTCAAAGAAAGGGGCGCGAGGGTCGCCGCGAGAAACTCCTACAGCGACTATGCTAGTCTCAGCTGCAGTGAGCCGCTCCTCGAGCATGTCGAAGGTGAGATCGGTGGGGCAAAGGGAGAGAAAGTGGTCCGTGAATGAGCGAAAAGAGTCAAGGAGATGGGTGACGAGGTAGAAGAGGGTGATGTACATGGGGGGGGGGGGGGGTGGGTCTTGGCGCAAAACTCGTAGGGAAGCGCAGCGCAGTAGCGGGTGTCACTAGTGTGGAGGTGAGTGATGAGGTCAGCGACTGTGGCAAAAGCAGTGAGGTCAGAGAACAAGTACGGCAGCATGAGGCGGCTGAGGGCAGCAGAGGCAGGGGAGGAGTAGCGTGCGACGACAGTGTCATACAGAGACTTAGCTGTCTTGGACTGGCCAAAATGCGCGCGCTCAGCAAACGGCAGGTGACTACGAACAGCAAGGCGAGCAACAGCGTCACGAGTAGTCCGCTGTGAGCAAACCGTACTGTCAGCCTCGGCAGCACGTGCAACAGAGGCGCCGGACGTGTGATCGAAAAGCGAGACTCCGTCCCTAGAGTCGCACTGAAGATAGAGCTGTAAGTCATCTACCCAAATTTCAAAATCGACCGCACGGCCCTCAGCATCAAAGGTAAGAACAGTAGGACTAGCCATGACGGCAGTAGCAGCAGGGCAGGACGGCGCGGAATGGCAGGGCGGCGCGGCTCGGCAGGGCGGCGCGGCTCGGCTAGGCGGTGCGGCACGGCAGGCAGGCGGGCGCAGCGGCGCGCTTGGCAGGGCGGGCGCTTACCAGGGGCGGGTGCAGGGCAGGGCCGCGACTGGCGAATAGGGCAGGGCCGCGACAGGGCAGCAGTAGAACAGGGCCGCGACGGGGCGGAAGCAGGGCAGGGCCGCGACAGGGCGGCTGCAGGGCAGGGCCGCGACGGGGCAGCGGTAGAGCAGGGCCGCGACGGGGCGGCAGTTGGGCAGGGCCGTGACATGCGGCTGCAGGGCAGGGCCCCGACGGGGCGGCGGTAGAGCAGGGCCGCGACGGGGCGGCAGCAGGGCATGGCCGCGACATGGCGGCTGCAGGGCAGGGCCGCGACGGGGCAGCGGTAGAGCAGGGCCGCGACGAGCAGTTGAGAGCAGGGCCGCGACGGGTGGCGGCAAGGCAGGGCCGCGACTGGCGGCTAGGTCAGGCCGCGACGGGCGGCTAGGTCAGGCCGCGACGGGCAGCGACAGGGCAGGGCCGCGACGGGCGGCTAGGTCTAGGCCGCAACGGGCTGTTAGGGCAGGCCCACGACGGGCCAGGAGGGCAGGGACGCTACGGGCGGCAGTAGGGCAGGGCGCGCGACGGCGCAGGTGAGGCAGGCGCGAGGCGCGCTTCGGGCAGGGAAGGAAAATAAATTTGATCGTGGTGGGCCCTAAAAAAAAGACGTTCCCACTAGGGAACCTGCTCTGAAACCATGTCAGAAAGTAGGAATCAAGAATGACTAGGAAGACAGGAGTACAGGGTTTGTATAGCAAAACCTAATTGGGCTGTACCCCATAAGGAATGCCCCACTACAGCCTAGAGCATAGTTCTGACAGTACTGGAGCTGGAGGTCCTGGCCCTGGTGGTGCTAGATCTGGGGGTGCTGGAGCTGGAGGTGCTGGCACCGGTGGCGCTAGTTCTGGGGGTACTGGAGCTGGAGGTCCTGGCGCTGGTGGTGCTAGTTCGGGGGGTGTTGGAGCACTAGGTGTTGGCGATGTAGGAGCGGGTCCTGAGGAGACAGAAGCTGGAGGCACGACTACTAAGGCGCCCCCTGCGCCTCCCTACCGCTATGACACATGTCTCCTAGCTCTTTGCTGGCTTGAGCGCGAGGAGCAGGATCGGTTGGAGCAGGAGAGGCAAGAGCTGCGGCTATTGGACCAGCAGCAGCAGCAGCAGCAGCCGCCGCCGCCGTAGCCACCACTTTTGCAGCAGCTGTTCCCTCCAGTGAGTCGCCTTCGGGCCCTTGGTCTTCCTTCCTCTCCTCCTGTACACTCCCAGACTCCTACTGCGTACGGTCCTACGTTTCCTCCTCGGGACCCAACTCCAGCCGTTTTCTCTCCTCCTCAGTCACATTCGTCTCCTCCTGTTGTCCTGCACGACTGGACCAGTCGTTGTCCTCTGCGTGCTTGGCCCTCGTCTCCTCTTGCCGACCTCCGCACTGTCTATTTTCGTTCTAGTCCTCGTCGTTCTCCGCCTGTGTATGTTCTCCCCTCACCTCCTGAGTCGTCTCTTATCGTTTCCTCTCACCCCGTCAGTGACTACTACCGTGCTGCTCGCCCTGTTTTCTCCCGTGTTCTCGCCACTCTTGTCACCGACTCTCGTGCCTCTCCGTCATCTGTCTCGGCTCTTACTGCCGCTATCGCTGACTTTGCTTCCACCCTCTGTCATGACTACACCACGCATGTGGTGGCTGCTCCACCTCCCTGTCTTCTGTCCATCGGGGGTGAGTTTGCCCTTGGCTGTAACGTCCTAGAGGACAGGCAGTTTGAGCTGGAGTTCTTGGAGCCGCTTCCCCCTCTCTTTGTGCCATGCTGCTTTCCCTTGAGGGAGACCCCGACGCCCTTGATAGACCGACTCCTCGCACGTACCGTGAGGCAGTGTCAGGGGAGTGGGCCTCTTAGTGGAAAGCGGCTATGGACTCAGAGTTAGCGTCTTGGAGATCCACAAGCACTTACGTTGACGTAGTTCTCCTTCCCAGGGCGAACATTGTCGATGGCATGTGGCTCTTAAAGGTGAAACGGCCTCCTGGTTCACCTCCTGTGTTCAAGGCGCGCTACGTGGCTAGGGGATTTAGTTAGCGTGAGGAATTGACTTCTTCCAGACCTTCGCCCCGGCCCCGAAGATGACTACTCTTCGGGTGTTACTGCAGGTAGCAGCACAGCGAGACTACGAGCTGCACTCCCTCGAATTCTCTACTGCTTTTCTCCAGGGCCACCTACACGAGGAGATCTGGCTGCATCGTCCTCTTGGCTTCACTGACTCCTTCCCACCTGGGACCAAGTGGAGCCTGAGGCGACCAGTCTACAGTCTCTGCCAGTCGCCCGACACTCTTCGCTCCACACTTGTTGACCATGGGTTTCGTCCTTCCTCTGCCGACCCGTCGCGGTTTGTTCGCATTGGTTCCACTCCTTTATTTATACTAGTTTACGTCGACAACTTGGTCTTTGCTACAGCAGGCCAGGCAGCTCTAGCTGAACTACAGAAGAGACACACGTGCACTGACCTTTGTGAACTGCAGCGCTACCTTGGCCTGCAGATCACCAGGGACAGAGCCGCTCGCACCATCACACTGACTCAGTCACACATGGTGCAGCAGGTCCTTCAGCGGTTCGGGTTTCAGTTCTCCACCACACAGCCCACTCCTCTTCCCGTTGACCACCGACTCACTGGCCCTTTTCCCGACGAGCCCTTTGAGTCTAGCGGTCCCTACGCAGAGCTCGTGGACTGCCTCATGTACCTGATGACTTGTACTCGGCCGGACCTTGTCTTTCCCCTCAGCGACCTCTCTCGATTTGTTGCGACTGGGAGACACCGTCCTGTTAACTGGACAGCTGCTGTGAGGGTGGCAAAGTACGGCAACTACATCATGCATGGGGCTTGTGCTTGGAGGGACACAGCCAGTTGTGTTGACCGGTCACTGCGACTCTTCCTACGCTAACAACGTGGAGACTCAACGTTCGACTCAGGGTTATTGCTTCAGTCTGGGTGGTGGTGTCGTAGAGGTCTACACGGTCGTCATCTGTGGCTTCATCCAGCGCAAAGGCAGAGATCTACGCTAGTGCCATGGCGGCACAGGAGCTTCACCGGTTGACCTTCTTGCTCACCGACCTTGGTGAGCGGCCTCGCTCTGCACCGACCTTGTATGCTGACAATAAGGCCATGATCCTCCTGTGTCGAGAGCCTCGACGGGAGAGCCGAGTGAAGCATATTGACATGAGGTACTTTCTCCTGCGAGAGCTACAGCGACGCGGCCAGGCACGCTTGGACTTTGTGGCCTTAGAGGCCAACACTGTCGAAGTCTTTACCAAGGCCTAGGCGCCAAGTGACCGCCACAGGTTCTGTGTGCAGCTAGGGCTTGTTGAGGTCGGCCCACGGTTGCTGTAGTGTTGCTCTTGTTGCGTGTTCTGCTTGTCATGCCTTCATATATATTGTGCTCTCTTGAACTGGCCTTGTGGCCGCTTGCTTGTGCTCGGTGTGGTGTCCGTGAGATCCACCCAGAGCTTGCTTTGCTTCTTGTATTGACTGGTCTTGCGACCGTTTGTTCACCCTGCTTGCTTTGATGCCCCTCACTTAGCCTATGGGGGTGTGTCAAATGTAATTATTTGTTATAGGCTGCATTGATGTGCTCCTTAGTGAGTACAATTCAGTTAGGGTTTCATATTTGTATTCCCTTGCTTTCCTAGTCATACCATTCCGTTGCATTTCATTTCTGGAATAACCCTCTACTCTCTTCCAATGCCAACCCTCTTTGCCCAATTCAACTCGCCACCTCCTTGTCTAGCTAACTAAACAAATCCTAGCTATGGCTGTTAGAAACTATCAGACAGGAATGGTGTCACTAGTCAGGAAAGCAAGTACAAGTACCAAACCCTAGAAGTGTTGTACTCTATATGTGCTACCCCACTACAGCCTACAGACATACAAATTAGTTTTGACACACCCCCATAGGCAAATTGGGGGAGAACCAGTGGCCACAAGACCAGTCAAGAGAAACAAAGGAAACTCAAGGTGGATCACGAAGTCACCACACACTCTGAGCACAAGCAAATGGCCACAAGGCCGGTCCACATGCATAGTTATATAAAAGACAGCAAGCAGTACAGTGATCACTACCTAGCAAGACTAAGCATGCAGGTATATATATAGGTCACAGTACAAGCAAGGTCAAGAAGTGAGCAAGTGAGGCTTAACAGGTACAAGGCCCAATACAGTACAGAAGCGCTGATGATCACAAGGCTGAAGTGCCTTGGTGAATATATCAGCAGTGTTGGCCCGAGTGGCCACGTAAGCAAGACGAAGCTGACCACGCTGCTGCAACTCTCGAGCAAGGAAGTAACGCAGAGCGATGTGCTTCATTCTGTGCTCCAGTCTGTTCTCCTAACACAAGGCAATTGCTGCCTTGTTGTCTACGTACAGAACTGAAGGAGAACGAGGCCGCTCTCCCAAGTCAGTCAGCAGGTAGGTGAGCCAGCGTAACTCCTGTGCAGCCATGGCTGTCGCGTAGATCTCAGCCTCACAACTAAAGCTGAGAACAGAAGACGAGCGGGTAGACCGCCAAGAAACAGAACCTGAGCCAAGGCTGAAAGTGTAACCCTGAGACGACCGCTGCGTAGTCAGGTCGTCAACCCACCAAGCGTCTGAGTGTCCAGTGAGGACAACTGGACCCCGCCCTCCAAGCACGAGCCCCATGCCCGATGTACTGCACAAGTAACGCAGTACCCTCTTCGCAGCATCCCAGTGCACCTTTCGGTGCCTACCAGGAGCCACGTAGCGTGCCAGAAGGCCAAGAGGGTACGCAAGGTCAGGACGAGTGCAGGTCATCAGGTACATGAGGCAGCCCACTAGCTTTGGGTATGGGCCACTCGGCTCTACGGGCTCGTTCAAATGTGGAGCTGAGAGCAAGTGACCGGTAGCCAGAGGAGTGAACTGTGGTGAGGACCAAGTGAAACCGAAGCGCTGAAGGACCTGCTGCACCATGTATGACTGAGTCAGGGTGATGGTGCGCCGTGCTCTGTCCCAGGTGATCTGCAAGCCAAGATAGCTGCGCAGCTCACCCAGGTCTGTGCACGTGTGTCTCTTCTGCAGCTCCGACTTCACAAGGGCGAGTGCCTCAATGTCAGCAGTGGCGAAAACCAAGTCGTCGACGTACACGAGGATGTAGAACGGCGGCAACAAAGTGTCGGTGCGCAGAAACAGCGACGGGTCAGCAGTAGAAGGAGCAAACCCAAGAGCTGCAAGTGTCGTCCTCAGTGTGTCGTGCCACTCACGAGGCGCCTGGCGGAGACCGTAGACTGGCCGTCGGAGGCTCCATTGGGTACCTGCAGGAAACGACCCAGTGAAGCCAGGTGGACGGGGCAGCGAGATCTCCTCGTGCAGGCTGCCCTGTAGACAAGCTGTGATGAACTCAAAGAGAAGGAAGCTAGTTACGCTGAGCGGCATCGTGCAGCAGCACCCGAGGAGTGGTCATCTTCAGGGTAGGGGAGAAGGTCTGGAAGAAGTCAACTCCCTGTCGCTGACTGAAGCCTCGTGCGACGTAACGAGCCTTGAAGACAGGCGGAGAACCCGGCGGCCGCTTCACCCTGAGAATCCACATGCCATCGACTACGTTCGGCACAGGAGGGGGAACTGCGTCGACGTAGGTGCCTATGGACTTCCATGATGCCATCTCTCCGTCCATGTCTGTCTGCCACAGAGAGGAGTACTCACCCGCGATCGCCTCACCGTAAGACCGCGAGGTCGGGATATCTGGTGCATCCAGGTCTCCCTCAGGGGCAAGCAGCATGGCCACGAGATGAGGTGCATCGGCTGCAAGACACTCAAAGTCCTCCTGCCTGTCCTTAAGGACGTCCGTGCCAAGAGCACACTCACCCCCGACGGACGGGGGACAGACGTACTCAGACTCAGCAACAAGACTAACGGCGTAGTCGAAACGACAGTTAGCAGCAAAGTCAACAAGCTCAGCGACTAAGGCAGACGCAGCAGCAGACTCAAAAGAAGGGTCAGTGACAACAGTGGCTAAGAGACGCGTAACAGTAGGACTGGCAGTACGAACTAGGTCAGACTCAGGTTCCGAAACGTGCGGAAGAGAGGACGCCGGAGGAGACGGCAGAGGAACTCGTTGTGGAACAAAGGAAGGACGAAGTGCCATAGTGTGTGTGCCGTGGACAGGAGGAGGATGCTCACGAGGAACACAGCGACCAGGGCGACCAACGCGAACAGGCAAGGCAGGACGAGACGCAGGCTCACGACGCTCAGTAAGACCTCCTGTCTGCTCAGTGTAAGGAGAGGGAGCAGGCAGTGGGGAGCCTGGCTATAACCGGAGACCAGTAGAAGACGGGAGAGTAAGAACCTGGCGAAGCACCGAGCTAGGCAGCGGCAGAGTCGACAGTGACGGTGGAGAGAAGAACAGACGCGGCGGCGCAGCACCAGCAGTACTAGTACCAGCAGCTCCATCACCTCCAGCTCAAGAAACTCCAGCTCCATCACCTCCAGCAGCTTCAGAAACTCCAGCTCCAGCACCTCCAGATCCCAGGTCACCAGCTCCAGCGCCTACAGCTCGAGGGTCTCCAGCTCCAGAGTCCGCAGCACCACCAGCTCCAGCCGCTCCAGTACCTCCAGCTCCCGCGCCTCCAGCCGCAGCGCCTCCAGCCCCAGCAGCGACACGCCTGTTATGTGATGCTATCACTTGCATTCACGTCTGTCTGCCTCCCATCACATGTTCGTGCGTTGCATGCATGGTGTGAGCGTGTGCAAGAATTTGTGTTTGATGTGGTTTGGTTTTTCTGAGTGTGTGTGAATGTTATTTGGCTTGAGCAGATATCTGAAGTGACTCCTCTGCTCAAGAGCTTTCCGACGAACCAAGTATCGCTTCAATCGGAGCACGAACAAGAAAGTTACAAACGTTGGAAGTTCGTATGATTATGATATTTGGTTGTGGTGACTATGGGAAGTTGTGGGGTTGACTCCATAAGGGGTATAGACTTTTGGGGGTTGAGAAATTCGTCAACATCACTGTAGATGCTGCCAAGTGGTTGGGAGGAGCCAAACCAGGTTGGCAAGTGTGGCCAAGTTGGGCAAGGTGGATGGCATGGGTTGGAAAGTGACAAAAGTAAAAGTGGGGTTTCATAGGGAAGGGATTTGGTGTGCTTATGGGGTTTCCTTGGTTGGGGACTCCTTTGGGACCTTCCCTCTCGTCCTCCTCTTCCCTCCCACCTGGTTAATTGCTACTCCAACTTTCTTGTGTGATATTATGAGACTCTTGTGATTGAGTTAAGTTCTTATGGCAGCATACCCCCCCTGTGCGCCGAAATTGATAACTCGAGAAATACTTCACCTTTTTGTACGATTCAACTTGGGAATTGTAGCCAAGGACTAGAGCTACAACATATTTGAGTTTGGTGAAGTTTAAACAGTGCTTCTTTTGTCGACGACGTTTCTTGTGAACTCGACTTTTCTGTCCAGAAACTAGGCCCAACGACTTTGAGATATTTAGGCCCATAATCTTCATAGACTCCGTCCTTAGTTCCTAACAAGTGGTATCAGAGCGAATTAAGGACTTTGTGGAGAGTCTACTGAAGTGTGAAGACCCTCCTAGACCCACCATGGCATGTGGGCGTGCCTAAGTGGAGTTCTGGAGGTTGGATGTGACTTCTGCTAAGGGGAAACTCTGCCGAAATTTCGTTGGCGCCGACACTTGTGAAGATTGTGTGGATCTACATTGTGACCAGCAAAGGGTGGAGCTGAAACCTCTGATTGAGAGCAGAGGAGATGAGTCAAGGGAGTGGAGAAGCAGCTGAGAAGAAGAGTGAACCGCCACCATCCAAGATCAAAGCTTTGGATGGCTCCAATTATGAAAAATGGAGCGGGCGGATGCGGAGCGCCTTCAAGCGCTATAAGCTGCTGAAACTCGCGATGGGAGAGGAGAAGATGCCGGAGGAAGGAGATGCCCGCGATCGATGGATTGAGAAAAGCGCGGTGCTGTACGACTTGATTCTACAGTCGGTCAACAACGACATGTTCCAGCACATCAAGGATTTGGTGGAGCTCGATGACTCGGGACCAAAGGCGTGGAAGCTGCTACGCGACGTGGTTCAGCCCAACACGCTGCCGATGGTGATCGTGCTCGAGAAGGAGCTGGCGGCCATCTCCATGCGATCGGGAGATGATGTGAAGCCGGTCCTTGACAAGATCAAGGACACATATGCGAGGATGGCAGCGGCGGGCAGCGAGGTGTCGCAGATGCAGCAATGCACCAAGATCATCTCGGTGCTCGACAACTCGTGGGATAACCTCATCCCCACCCTCAACGTTCAGCAGGACAAATGGGCGCCTGAGTGGCTACGGCAGCAGATCCTGCAGGAGGACTTCCGCAGGCGCCACACCGGAGGTGGTGCTGCCAACAAAACTGCTGAGGGGTATGGAGCTGCAGGAGGCAGCAGAGGAAGAGGGGGAGGGAGAGGCCGAGGCCGTGGGAGAGGCTTTGGCAGAGGGAGAGGCCGAGGTGACTACAATGAGGGGCTTGGGAGTTCTGGCGGCAGGGGGAGCACCCGAATGGAGGGTGCGTGCTGGTACTGCAAGAAGGCTGGACACCCATGGTTCATGTGTTTCAGCCGGCCTGAGGGATGGGCACCTCCAGGCATGAAGCCACCAAGTGGTGAACGTGCATGAGGTGGCGCTGTGCAAGGTTCATGTGCAAAAGGTGATGTTGCTCAAGGTAAAGCCGACCCGGGGATGTTCCTCATGGTTGAGGATGTACAAGGGAGTGGGGGTGATGTGGGTTCGGTTGGGAAGGTTGTGATGCACCCCCTCACTCACTGGGTGATCGATTCAGGTTGCACAAGTCACATGACCCCACGGGCAGATTTGCTTGACGAGGTGAAACCCCCTGGGAAGATCAAGTTTGTGGCTGCCGCTTCAGGTCCTTTGCTCCCTGTGATTGGTGTGGGGAATGCCAAGGTAATGGGAGCTAATGGGGGGCTTGTGGGGCTGGGGAATGTGTTGTTGGTTGAAGGTTTGTCCACTAACCTCCTCTCTGTGCGCCGGCTGCAGAAAAGCAAAGCCAAAGTGACTTTCGGCCCAACCAGCTGCCGTGCAAAGCTTGGGAAGTTGCTGCTGTGGGACTTGGAGGAGAAGACCAGCTGCATCAAGGACCTCTTGGCAGCTGCCCATCATTCCTTGGAATGGGAAACCACCAGCAACGGCAGCGGCAGCGGCAACGGCTAAAACAACTGCGGGAGGAGAGGAGACTGCACCAACTAATGGGGCCCTGGATGCAGTCAAGAAGGTGCAGCAGTCATAGAAGCCACATGGTGAGGTGCTTGCTGGTGTGGATGCGACAGCTGCATGGGCAAAGGCTTCATCCGGGAGTGGTGAGGCCGATTGGGAGACATGGCACGAGAGGCTGTGTCATGTGAACTTTCCTATGCTGCAGAAGTTGGTTAAGGATGGGAGCTTGAAGGGTTGGAGGTGAAGGGGGCAGCAAAGGAGATTGGGAGCTGCCCTACATGCCTTGAGACCAAGTTCACAAAGTTTCCCTTCAGCAGCAGCACAGGACCAGCCAAGGCACCACTCGCACTTGTGCACATGGATGTGGTGGGCCCTACAAGGGCCCTTTCTCTCTCAGGGAGCCGCTACTTCTTGACGATTGTGGACGACCATACGCGTGCGGTGTGGGTCTATCCTCTGAAGACTAAGGGGGAGGTGGCAGCGGCTGTTCTCAAGGAGTGGATGCCGAGAGCTCAAAGGGAGAGCGGTCATAAGGTGAAGGAGATCCGCACCGACAACGGAGGAGAGTTCATTGGTGCTGATTTTGAGGTGGTGCTGAAGAAGAAGGGGATCCAGCATCAGCTCACAGTGCCCTACAACCCTCAGCAGAACGCCGTGGCTGAGCGGTTCAACCGGACCCTGCAGGAAGGTGCTCGCACTCTTCTTGGGCGGGCAGGGCTGCCGGATCCGTTTTGGGTGACTGCACTGCGGCAGGTCGCCCTTGTGAAGAACAGGGTGCTAGCGACTATGGGGGACAAGCAGTGGGTCCCCTACACCAAGTGGTATGGGAGTGCACCAGCAGTCAACATGCTGAGAGCCTTCGGCTGCATGGTGGTGTTTCATGTGCCTAAGGAGAAGAGGGGAAAACTGGAAGCTTCTGGGAGATGGGGTGTGCACTTGGGGCTTGCTAAGGATCACAAGGGCTGGTTGATATGGGACTTGACCACCCAGCAGCTGACCGTGTCAAAGGATGTGAAGTTCCTTGAGTCCTTGTATTATAAAGAGTGGAAGCAGCAGCAGCAAAAGCTTCCTACTACACCGCTGATCATTGAGGCTGATGAGGTGCAGCGGCCTTCGAGGCAAGTGCAGGTCACTGTCTCAGAGGAGGAGATTTCTGGGGTGACTGAGGATGGGGGAGAACCTGTGGTTGAGGAGCAGCAGCAGCATCAGCAGCAGCAACAGCCGCAGCAGCAGCAGCAAGGTGCTCCACAAGGTGCCGCACGTCCGGCTGACCGTCCTAGGAGGGATGTGCGCCCTCCTAACCGGCTGACCTATCCGAGCTTTGGCAAGCCAAAGGTGGTAAGGGCTGGGAGTGTGGCTGAGCAGTGTGATGAGGATGAGATAGCACACTGCTACTGGGCAGCCGTCCCTGAGCCCAAGACGCTAGCCGAGGCATTGAGTGGGCCCGATGCTGAAAAGTGGAAGCAGAGTGTGAAGGAGGAGTATGACTCTCTGCTGGAGAATGAGACTTGGGAGCTGTGTGAGCTGCCTCCTGGGAAGAAGGCCATTTCTTCCAAGCTGATTTTCAGGCACAAGTACGGACCTGATGGGGCGCTGACCCGCTACAAGTCAAGGCTTGTGGCTAAGGGGCTTCAGCAGACAAAAGGAAAGGACTTCAACGAGCTCTATGCCCCTGTGGGGAAGGGCACAACACCACGGGTGTCATTGGCAATGGCAGCAAACCGTGGATGGCGGGTGAAGCAGATGGACATCACAACCGCCTTCCTCAATGGGATCATTCTGGAGGAGCTGTACATGTTACAGCCTGAGGGTTTGGATGATGGGAGCGGCAGGGTGTGCAGGCTGAAGAAGGCCATCTATGGCCTGAAGCAGGCTCCTCGTGCATGGTACCACAACTTAGAGGAGACATTGCTGGCTGGGGGTTTCAAGAAGAGCGAGTGTGATCACAGCTTGTTCCTGCTACAAGAGAAGGAGCAGTTTCTCATGCTCCTTGTGTATGTGGACGACATCCTGCTCTTCTCTGAGTCGTCTGCAGTGATTGAGCGTGTAGAGGAGATGCTGGAGATGCAGTTCAAGTGCTCGAAGATGGGAGATGTGAAGTATTACCTAGGGATGCATGTGGAGAGGGACCTTGACAAGGGAGTGTTAAGGATGCACCTGAGGAAGTATTGTGAGGGGCTGGCTGAGAAGTATGGGCTGCAAGATGGAGGAAAGCCAGCCACCCCACTGCCTTCAGGGTTCACTGTGGAGCCCTGTGCTGATGAGGAGGTGGTGGGTGAGAGTGACAGAAAGGTGTTTCATTCCATGGTGGGGGCACTCAACTATGCGGCAAACCACACGCGGCCTGACATAGCCTTTGCTACATCCAGGCTTGCAAGTGTGGTTTCACGCCCCAGTCATGAGCAGCTGGAAGCGGCCAAGAGGTGGGTCCGCTATGTGAGTGCAACGGCATCAGTGGGTTCGGAGTACAGTGCTGTGAGGCAAAGGCAGCAGCGGGGTGCTTCTGATTTGAGCAAGGGGGAGATGCTCCTGACCTGCTACACCGACGCTAGCTTCAACTTTGTGAAGGCGGATGGCACCAGCATTGGAGGCTATGTGTGCCTTTTTGGAGGTGGTGCAGTGAGCTGGCGCAGCAAGAAGCCGAACGAGGTGGGGCAGTCCTCGTGTGAGACAGAGTACATGGCCCTGCATCATGGGGCAAAGGAGGTAGTGTGGCTGAGTTGTTTGTTGGAGGAGATCGGAGTGTGCCAGAAGGAGCCAACTGTGATTTTCTGTGACAACGAGTCGGCTGTGAAGCTTGCAAAGAACGCTTGCCTTCATGGGCTGACGAAGCACATCAGGCCTAAGTGGCACTGGGTGAGGAGGCTCCTGGACAAGGAGGTGCGATTGGAGATTGTGAAGACCCATCGGCAGGCGGCTGACATTCTCACCGAGCGCCTGGCTGAATCTGAGCATTGGAAGGGCATGAAGCTTGCTGGGATGAGTGTGCATTGAGGGTGCATGATTGAGCTATGGCATGTGGGATGATGGTAGGCAGCCAGATGGGGAGTTTGTTATGTGATGCTATCACTTGCATTCACGTCTGTCTGCCTCCCATCACATGTTCGTGCGTTGCATGCGTTGTGTGAGCGTGTGCAAGAATTTGTGTTTGATGTGGTTTGGTTTTTCTGAGTGTGTGTGAATGTTATTTGGCTTGAGCAGATATCTGAAGTGACTCCTCTGCTCAAGAGCTTTCCGACGAACCAAGTATCGCTTCAATCGGAGCACGAACAAGAAAGTTACAAACGTTGGAAGTTCGTATGCTTTTGATATTTGGTTGTGGTGACTATGGGAAGTTGTGGGGTTGACTCCATAAGGGGTATAGACTTTTGGGGGTTGGGAAATTCGTCAAAAACACTGTAGATGCTGCCAAGTGGTTGGAAGGAGCCAAACCAGGTTGGCAAGTGTGGCCAAGTTGGTCGAGGTGGATGGCATGGGTTGGAAAGTGACAAAAGTAAAAGTGGGGTTCCTATAGGGAAGGGATTTGGTGTGCTTATGGGGTTCTTTTGGTTGGGGACTCCTTGGAGACCTTCCCTCTCATCCTCCTCTTCCCTCCCACCTGGTTAATTGCTACTCCAACTTTCTTGTGTGATATTATGAGACTCTTGTGATTGAGTTAAGTTCTTATGGCAGCATACCCCCCCTGTGCGCCGAAATTGATAACTCAAGAAATACTTCCCTTTTTCGTACGATTCAACTTTGTTATTGTAGCCAAGGACTAGAGCTACAACATATCCGAAATTGGTGAAGTTTTGACGGTGCGTTTTTCATTGACGACGTTTCTTGTGAACTCGACTTTTCTGTCCAGAAACTAGGCCTAAATATTTAGGCCCATAATCTTCATAGACTCCGTCCTTAGTCTCTAACAACGCCGACGGCGGCAGTGCTGAGAGTACCACTCGCGTAGCTGCTGCAAAGAGAGAGCACCTCCAGAACCTCCAGGACGAGCACCTCCACGACTAGCAGCGCCAGCCCCACCAGCACCACCAGTAGCGACAGTACCACCAGCTCCGGCAGCTCCAGTACCTCCAGTACGAGCACCTCCAGACTAGGAGTACCTCCAGCACCTCACGTCTCAGCAACTCCAGGCTCCGCACCTGCAGGCTCAGCACCCTCAGGCTCCGCACCCGCAGGCTCCGCACTCCCAAGCTCCACACGCTCACGCTCAGCACCCCCAGGCTCCACCCGCTCAGGCTCAGCACCCCTAGGCTCCACCTGCTCAGGCTCCGCACCCCCAGGCCCCACACGCTCGGGCTCAGCACCCCCAGGCTCCACCCGCTCAGGCTCAGCACCCCCAGGCTCCACCTGCTCAAGCTCAGTACCCCTAGGCTCAGCACCCCCAGGCTCCACACGCTCAGGCTCATCACCCGCAGGCTCAGCACCCCCAGCAGCACCAGAGTCGCTAGTGACCTCGACAGGCTCAACCAAGGGGAGTGGGTCTACCTGAGACACACCTGAAGGAGCAGGACCCTGAGGTGGGAGGGGGTCTACCGGAGGGGGACCTGGAGCAAGGAAGAGCGGCGGGGGAGGGGGAGGGGCAATGCGGTAGGGGAAGAGACGGTAAAGGAAAACCGACTCGTCAAACGTGACGTATTGAGAGGACAGAACACGGCGCGAGGTGGGGTGGTAAAACTGCTAGCCATGCGCGTCAGGGGGAAAACCAAGGAAGACACAGGGAATGGCGTGGGCGGAGAGCTTGTCCGCGGAGCTATCGCGTACAAAGGCACGAGAACCCCAGACCCGGAACACCGACGCATCGCCAACCTTCCCCGTCCAACGCAGTGTGGGCGAGGTCTCTGGCAAGGAGACACGGGGCCAGAGGTTGAGCTGATGCGCAGCGTAGCGGACCGCAAACGGCCACAGAAAATGGGGGGCAGCCGCATGGATCATGGAGGTACGAGCCACCTCCATGACTAAGCCAATGCGGCGCTCAGCAACCCCATTCTGCTGTAGAGAGGACGGAAGCTTGAACGACTGGGTGATGCCCTCCTTCTGACAGAAGTCCCGCAAGAGGTCGGAGGAAAACTCACCACCTCTGTCAGAGTGCAGACGCAGGACAGGAAGGTCCTGGTGGAACCGCTCACGGAGCTGGAGACGGACAGCGCAGATCCAAGGGATCAATACATCAGGGACCTCCCCCTTGCTGCGCAAAGGAAAGACCGTGGTGTAACGCGAGTAGTCGTCAACAACCAGCAGAAAGTATCGCTCGCGGCCCTGTCCCAGGACGCGGGCTGGGCCCCACACGTCCATGTGAAGAGTCTGCAGGGGAGCCTCTGTCGGAGGGAACGAGGAGGAGTGAGGAGCGGCGCGCTGTCGCCCCTCGACGCAGGGAAGACAGGGTGGGGCAGGCGAGCGCAGGAGGGGGGGCAGAGACCTGGGAAGACCAGAGACAAGGAGACGGGAGTGCATGCCACGGAGGCGTGGTAGGGAGGGGTGACCAAGGCGGTGGTGCCACAAGAGAGTCTCGTGCGAGAGGTGGCGGCACAAGCCAGGGGTGGCTACCTGACTCGACGCGGACACCTGACCAGACGCAGCTACCTGAGGAGGCTCAGTAGGCAGTGTGTACGGACTCGACCCAGGCCGACGGGTGAACGTGGCCGGGTGACGGCCAGTCCGGGAGCACGTACAGATCGCCACACGCTGCCCTCCAGGTGTAAAGGTATCAGCCATGCATCCTGTAGGGCGGCGTTGCTCGCCAAGTTCGTCGAGAACAAGGGGAGGTGAAGACCTGACAGCGAGCCAGACGGAACCGCCGGACACGGGAGAACAGTGGTGGAACGAGCAAGAACTGGGCCCCCTGAGGGGTCAGCCAGAGTGACTGCAACAGGTGCAGGGAGTGGCGTGACTGTGGTACTGTGGTGAAAGAAGCAGCGAGAAGCACCTGAGTCAAGCGTGAAAGTTTGCAACGCCTCAGCAGGCGCAGTACTAGAGAGAGCAGACTCACTAGCACCTAGATCAGCAGCCTCTATACCAGGTTCGCGCGGCACGCACAGGTAATAGTCACCCTCAGCACTAACAGGCAATGCATACATGGCAGCAAGAATAGCATCATAGTCAAGAGCAAAGATATCTACATCGCGCTTAAGCAAGTCTGCCTGCCGGGGGAGATCAGGTGCATCAGGAAACTGTGTGCGCCGGGCATCATCAAGACGAGAGAAGCAGCGGTACTCGGTGTGAAACTTTCCGCAGGGCTGACCAGTGCGGGGACCTGTGCGAATGACATACGGGCAGTGGACAGCACCCCTTGACATCCCACGCTGAGCATACCAGTCACGAAGCTGCTGGGGTGTAAGGGTCTCGCGTAGACGCTGCTGCTGCTGATGCTGCCTCTGGCCACCCCTCTGAAAGGCTCCACCCGGACCGCCACCGCTGCTGCTGCCACCGCTCCAACTGCCGCCACCACTGCCGCTGCCGCCTCCACCGCCACCACTCCCACTGCCGCCGCCTCCACTCCCACTACTACCGCTACCGCCACCACCGACGCCTCCACCCCCGCCACCACTCGCACCGCCACCTCCGCCACCTCCACCACCCCTGTCGCCTCCACCACCGCCCCCCCTGCCGCCACCTCCACCACTCCTGCCGCCCCTACCCTTGCCGCTGCGGCGCTTCCCACTAGGAGCAGAAGCAGCGCTGACCTCCTCAGCACCAAGGAAGTCAACAGCAGCAGCAGAAGCGTAGGAGGGGGCAAGGGGGGAGGAGGAACACCCCTCAAAGAGGGGAGTGCGAGGAGTGCCACGAGCAGCACCTACAGCGACAATGCTCTTCTCTGCTGCAAGGAGGTGCTTCTCGAAGTCGTCGTCACTGAGGGCAGTAGGGTCAAGCGCTAGAAAGTGGACCCTGACCGTACGAAGGGAGTCTGGGAGGCGGGTGACTAGGAAGTGAAGCGTGATGTACATCGGGGGCGGGTTCGCGGCTAAGAATTCTGCAGAGAGAGCGGCACAGTAGCGAACGTCACTAGCGCTAAGGTGGGAGATGAGGTCCTCAACTGTGGCAAAGGAGGACAGCTCTGGGAACAGGTAGGGCAGAATAAGGCGGCTGAGAGCAGCAGTGGCAGGGGACGAGTAGCGAGCGACTACAGCGGTGTACAGGTCCTAAGCGGTCTTGTGCTGGCCGAAGTGAGCACGTTCAGCTAACGGCAGATGGTTGCGAATACCTAGGCGAGCAGCTACGTCACGGGTCTGCCACTGTGATCGAGAGAGGCTGTCAGCTGTGTCAGGAGGAGCAAATGAGGAGCCAGACGCGTGATCAAACAGGGAAGCGTCATCTTTAGCATCGGTCATTAGGTACAGTTGCAGGTCATCGAGCTATGTGGCGAACCCTATCGGGCAGCCGTCAGGGTCGAACGTAAGGACATTTAGCATAGCCATGACTGCAGCGCGGGGCATAGGTAGGTATAGGCGGCGCTCGGGCAGCAGAGACGGCACGTAGGCAGCAGAGGCGGCGCGCTGGTAGGCAGAGGCGGCGCTCGGGCGGCAATGGCAGCGTGCGGGCCGCAAGGGCCGCAGACAGGCGGCGCGCGGGCCGGCAGAGGCTGCACGCGGGCAGGCAAAGGCGGCGCGCGGGCAGGCAAAGGCGGCGCGCGGGCGGGCATAGGCGGCGTGCAGGCCGGCGGTGGCTGGGCGCGGGCGGGCACAGGCGGCGCGCAGGCCAGCAGGAGCTGCGCGCGGGCAGGCAAAGGCAGTGCGCGGGCCGGCAGAGGCTGCGCGCGGGTCACTAAAGGCGGCGCGCGGGCCGCGGTGGCAGCGCGAGGGCCGCGCAGGCTGCGGGCGAGCGGCGCGCGGGCCGGCAGAAGCCGTGTGCGTGCAGGCGAAGGTAAGGGAAGCGCGCGGGCCGTACGGGCCTGCAGGGGCAGTGCGCAGGCAGGCAGAGGCAGGGCGCGGGCCGCGCGGGCTGCAGGCGGGCGACGCGCGGGCAGAAGCAGGGCGCGGGCCGCGCGGGCTGCAGTCGGGCGACGCGCGGGCTGCAAGCAGCGGCACAGCGCAGGACAGGGCAAGGCAGAGCGCGCGCGAGCAGCGCGACGCAGGGCAGGGCGTGAGGTAGCACGGTAACCGCAGTGGATGGTGAGCCCGGAAAAAAAAAAAAAAAAAAAAAAAAAACGGTCCTACGGACCTACTGCTTTGTATACCATGTTAGAAACTATCAGACATGAATGGTGTCACTAGTCAGGAAAGCATGTACAAGTACCAAACCCTAGAAGTGTTGTACTCTATATGTGCTACCCCACTTTAGCCTACAAACATACAAATTAGTTTTGACAATTGCTACTAAGTTCTAGTCCTAATTTTGACACTATGAGGCCGTAGGAACGCGATCTAGGGTGAAGCATCCTGTTACCGTATTCTGGGGGCTCAAGGACAAGCCTGAAAACCAGGGTTTCCAATTGAGCCACACTGAAAATCAGGGTCCAAAGAAACAAGAAATGCCATAAACTCTGATCTACCGTATCTCACCCCTAGTACCGTCACACCCCGGATATAAGCGCCACCCTAGGATAAGCGCCTGGCGCTTTTGATTGGCATGTGGCGTTTATATCCGCTCCTCGATTATAAGCGCATTCTTAAAAGGCTTACGGATTATAGCCGCATACCTGTGCCTTACACATTTTAACCGCCACCCTATTTGTTTTATTTTGTTATATATTTTCCACTTGACACAACAAGTCACTCACTAAAACATCCTCATAGTTAATCTACAAGTATTTGGAACTAAATCTAGCCTACTTCTAGCACCTACGAGCCTCAAACACAGGGTTTATCATTTTCTACACATCTACCGTACTCTAGTCATCAGCACGGGTGGGGTCATCTGGGTCGGCCTCAGAGTCCAACTCAGGTTCCTCTACGCTGTTGCATAAGAAGCCATCTGCTGCAATCTCGTCATCCATGTCTACCTCCTC
The DNA here is from genome assembly GCA_947471745.1 of Closterium sp. Naga37s-1. NCBI lineage: Eukaryota > Viridiplantae > Streptophyta > Zygnematophyceae > Desmidiales > Closteriaceae > Closterium > Closterium sp. Naga37s-1. The sequence goes on from CANJKZ010000964.1 coordinate 374,178, forward strand.
GCCCTCGAGCTCGTCTCGCCTGTGTGCCAGGTAGATCTTGTCTTGAGACCCATCCAGGGCGTTGCTGATACCGCAGGTGAGGAACGCCCGTTGAATCAGCTCCTTGGGCACAGACTTCCAAGCCGCGGAGATCCACTTGAGCGTCAGCTCGGGTGGAGGCTTCTTGATGTTGCCTGCCACGAAATTCAAGAACAGGAGTCAGCACGGTTACCAAAATATAAACACAAACACATGGGCGGCATCTCTCACCTTTCTTCGTCAAGGTGTCGACCCCCTCACGCTCGAACCACTCTTGGTAGAGCTGGCGAACGGCGGCCTTGAAGGAGCGATTCACCGCGACGTCATCTCCGAGGTGCAGCCAGCAGGGATAACCGCAGGGACCAGATTCAGCTCGCCGAACTTCTTCTTCACATCCGGTGTCAGGTGCCCGCGGTACGAATCAAGGACGAGCATCGCTTTGCGGGGGCAAACTCCGAATCTGGGGTTGATGTACGGCTTGACCGCCCCGTCGAGCCACGCGATGACTCCGTCCGCGTCCATCCAACCGTTGGGATGGACGGACACGTTGATATCTGCACACCAACAGACGCCCAGAGAATATGAGACGAACTTTAAAAAGAACATCAACATGCAGCCTCGGAATCGAAGGGTAGAAAAGCTTACCTGAAGGGAAATCCCCTTTGGGGAGGGTCTTCCTTTTGAAGAAGACCCACGACTTCAACTTCTTACCGCTGGCGGTCCACGCGAGCATCACCGTAACTCGCTCTTTCTGATAGCCGCCACTACGGATGGGCACAGAGCGCGAGCCAACCTCTTCGACGGTGCGTTCGAATGGCATCTCCAGCCAGAGGGGTGTCTGGTCCGCGTTAATAATCCAGGGCAGGTCGATCTTGTACTGGCGGCGGGTGTGACGCACAAACTTCCAGAAGTTCCTGACGTCAGTCTCGCAGTCTGGGAGTGGGGATGCGAGGATGAGAAAGAATAAACAGAGGATGAGAGCCGTGAATAGACGGGAACAGACAACCACCGATACACAAAAAACATGATACAAGAACACAATGAAATATCAACTCACTGGACCGGGAGCTTCTGGCCGACCCGGGTCTTCGCTCGGGTTGTCAGGTTCCAGCGGCGGCGAAAGCGCTCAGTCCACTGCTGAGAGCCGGCCCACTTTTCACCTGGGTGTAATTCTTTCATCACCTCGTGCGACCACTTCTGCAGGCGTGCGATCGAGACGGCAAGGCATTTCTTGCGGTGGGCAAGAAACCTCATGTAGACCTCCGCTTCCATGTCGCGATACCACGAGCTCCTTCCGCGCCCATGCAGGCGCTTGCGTGCACCGTGCGCGCCCTCCAGCTCAGACTTCCGGGTCTTCCAATCCGCGAGCGACCTTCGGGAGATGCCGGATTTGCGAGAAATCCGCCGCACACTCATCTCACCTGATTCAAGCTTCAGAATCCACTGCAGCTTCTCCTACGAGGTGTAAGACTTGCGCTTGTGAGTTGTCGGCTTGTGCCTGGGAGGGGGAGGACGGGCATCACGATTCTCGCGAGATGGGTGGGGCCGCTTCTTATTACAAGGGGGAAATGTGGAAATTGGAAGGTGCTCGGGAAGACCGTCGGCAGCCCAGAACTCGACATTGTCGTCAGCACCGGTCGCGGATTCGTCCAATGGGCAATCAGCCGGGGCTCCCCACCGTGGTGACGGTGCGGAGGAAGATGCTTCGGCGCCGCTGCGGTCGGGCTCGGACAGGTAGGCGTCGAACGCCGAGTAGCCAGGGGGGAGGAGAAGCTGCAGAACCCCCTAACGCGGAACACCGACAACAGGCGGGTCAGGAGGGGACGGAGGAGCGGGAGGAATAGGAGGCGCCGGGGGAGCGGGAGGGGTAGGAGGCGTTGGAGGAGTGGGAGGAACGGGAGGCCGTACTGGGTGTGTTGGAGGGACGGGCACAGGGCGCGACTGCCATTGAGAGTAGTCACGGGTGTCTCGGCGGGTATTTACTCTAGCAACAGGTTGGCGGCGGAACAAGAAATGCGTGCCTGGAAGGCCCGCCATGGCCACGCCAGGCCAAACCAACGAAAGAAGTTGAATACAGAGTTGAGAATGAGGGCCGTATGAAGCCCTCGCCCGAGACCCCTCCAGTTTCGCGGCCCGGCCTCCTCTGCGGGGAAAGGGTGGCCGCAGTCAAGATTCCCCACAGAGGAGCTGAGCTGGGCAGCTCGTTGCCTCAATGGCGGGGAATCTTGTTGTGGATGGGCACGTCGTGGCTGAACCACGGCGTGCCCTGGACCGCATGCAACCCTGATTGGGCAGTCGTGATGCGAAGTGCGTGTGTGCTGGCATGGGCCAGGTTCACGTTCGATGAACCTGGCCTTGCCAACAAGGCGTGGAAGGCGTGATGCCACGCCTTGTTGGCCTTTTCACGCGCAAACTATGCACAGTTTCGAACGTTCTCGATTCAGGTGAATCTGCCTTTGAGAATGCTTCGATTTGGTATGTTAAAAAACAAATTTCATTTTGACATAACAGAAACGCCAGCGCCTATGTATTTACTATATTATGCCCACCCCCTTAAAAAAACATGTTTTATTATTGCCCCCCATGGGGGTATATCCGGGGTGTGACGGTATGTGTCAAGAGAATATTTTGACGCGTTTAGAGAACATTCTGTCGCGTTAGAGAACATTGTGGCTCGCCAGAGAAGATTTAGACGCGTCAGCATCAGGTGAATGCACTTTTCGGCAAAATTTCATGTATAGTACAGACAGAGGGAGGTACAGCAACAAGACCAGCAGCTGAATCCACTGAGACTCCCGCGAACCAAACGACGGGCTTTGACCCAAGCATGATGGAGAAATTCTTCTCCTTCATGTCCTTCTACGAACAGCATCAGCAAGCGGCACCTGCGCAGTCAAACATCAGCAACAACGATGTTACACCCATGAGTCTCGATGGCTCATCCTATGCGCGCGGAAACCAACAGCAACCCACCTTTGCTCCGTATGAGCCCCAACGTGGCTCAATCAGCTTCATGCCGCAACAACAGCCTCGACCTGGACAGGAGAAGACGCTGGATGCACTCCAGGTTCAAGCGCAGTTCGCGCACGTCTTGAAATTACAGACATCAACGCCCTTCGACGGCAAGGACTTCTATACCTGGTCATTCGAGTTTGAGCTGATGATGGAAGGCGCACAGAGCCTTGGATTCTTCGACGGGTCCCTGCCATATCCAACGCATGGGACGCAGTACGAAAAACAACAGTACACTTATCAGTCGATGATGGCATACACGATTCTGCTAAGGAACATAACTTCAAACCAGCAGCAGAACATCCGGTCTTATCGGGGATACGGCAACTCCGCCGAGCTCGCGTACAACCATTTGAAGAATCTGTATCAAGCAACAGACAGCGTCAATCAGAGTCGATTAATGGTACAGCTGACAACAGTGGAAATGAAACCCGGCGAAAAGGGGATGGCGTATATCAGCCGCTCTCGCGAATTGCGCGACAAACTCCTTCGATGCGGAGGATCGATATCTGAAGAGGCCTTCGTCACAGTCGTCATCTCCGGCCTTGGTCCTCACTAGCGCTCCACTCGAGCCATACTGCGAGCTCATGGGAAGATCTCCGAAGCGGCACTCTGCGCCGAAATACACGCCGAACAACAAGACATGGACCTGCACGAGGAGCGGCACAAGAAGAAAACATCAGTACCAGAATTTGCATTCCTTCGACGGCACCAGCCCCAATCGACGACGATACTCCACCGACTCCTGCGCAATAGCTGAACCCCACTCCACGAGAAGTTCACAGAAGCGCACACTTCACCGCAGGCTTCTACTCCAACTCCGACATGTACCGACGATCACCTGGACATCGCGCCACCGAATCAACCTGGCATGCAAGGATGGGACATTCAAGCAACACAACGTTAAACAATACAATCCCAGCTGGAGTACTCGATAAAGATTCCCTACTTCTAACCGATGGCAGAGAACTTCAGCGAGTACGCGGAACATGTTTCACCTGCCCTGAAGCCGACTTACCGCATCAGTCGTTCGTCTCGCATCACAACCCGAACGCACCAGCTTACGCACCTCTGGAGAAAGTGTACAGCGATATACTGTACAACCGCGAACATGGACAAGGAGCGTACAACTACGTTATCACGTTCATCGACGCTGCCACACGATACGTCTGGCACTGCAACCTCCCAAGTCGCGACATGGCCCTCGACGCCTTCGCCGCCTGGCTTCCAGCAGCAGAACGGGAATCAGGAGTAAAGCTAAAAAGCTTCCAGTCAGATGGGGGAGGAGAATATCAGTCACAAAAGTTCAAGGACTACCTTGCATAAAGAGGCATCAAGCGACTCATCTCCCTTCCCTACGCTCACCAACAGCAAGGCGTGGCAGAAAGAATGAACAGGACCCTTCAAAATACCATGCGCAAGCTGCTACGTGGCATGCGGCTACCCAACCACCAGTGGCCCGAAGCGATGGACCACGCCGTCATGCTGCACAACTTGCTCTCGTCATCATCGCTCCCAAACAACGCATCACCGCATCTGCTGTGGTCAGGAAAATTGGGCAGCACAAAAATGTTGAAAGTTTTTTGCTGCGTGATACAGTACCGACCTCCAGCTGCACAAGCCGGCCGATTCTCCCAACGCACACAGTGGGGGCTACAACTGGGCATCGAGAAACACTACAACGCATGGAAGGTTTTCGATATCAACATAAAGGAAACAGTAGCAGCACGTGATGTAATCTTCTACGGAAGGCTCACCCTCCCGACATACCTTGCCAACCTGGAAGAAGGAAACCCAGACCTCTCGGACAGATTTCTTGGCGATCGAGCCTTCGCCTCAGCAGCATACAAAGCTGACTGAGACGAGCAGAACGTGGACAGAGCCTCGGAGGAAGCCGGACCTCTTCACTACTGCTCAATCGACGTACCAATGGACGACGAAAATCCTCGCGAAAGCATCAACGCCGAAGTTTACTATCACTTCGCCGACAACGGTTACGTTACACCTGCAAGAGTCAACACCAACGAAGCAGAACGCGTAGGACCCAATTTGATACCTGATCCAGAAGCAGGAGACAAAGCAGTCTATCCCGAGGACACAACTCTCCCTCGCTACACACAGAGCGGACTGCAGAAACTTGGCCTCGTCACCGCAGTCCACGGCTCAGTGCCACCTAAGGAGCCTGCCACAGTTTAGCAGGCTCCGGGGGGGGAAACACAGGGAAAAATGGCGCGAAGCCATGGACAAGGAATCAAATGCGCTGGAAAAACGCAATACCTGGAAAATCGTTCCCATCGGTGTGGCACGCAACAAGACAATTCTCACCGGAAAATGGGTCTTCCGGGTGAAAACCAAAGCAGACGGCACCATCGAAAAGTTTAAAGCACGTTGGGTTGTACGCGGCTTCGACCAAGAGCACGGACGGGACTTCACTGAAGCGTTCGCGCCGGTCAGCCGACACACCTCTCTGCGGATTCTTCTCGTGATAGCCGCCATGAAGAAGAAGAAGCTACACCAAATCTGTCAACGGGAGTTGTGTGTTGGCCCCGTCCTCGCTTGGGCGGAGCCGACTTCGTGGTCGGGTGTGAGGGGAGCAGCCGACCTGCAGCAGTGGGCGAGCTGGTTGACGAGGAGGTCGACCTGCACGGGGCCACTACGCGGGCGCTGACTTCAGCGTGGCGTCGACTTCCGGGAGGTCGACCTGGGAAGTCGACCTACGGAGGGCGTCGACTTGGTGACGCCAACTTGGGGCAGCCGACTTGGTGGTCAGCTGACAGGACTGCTGGTCGACCTGGTGGTTGGTCGATCAGGCCTGCTGGTCGACTTGGTGGTTGGTCGACCAGGCATGATGTCGACCTGACCTGGTGGTCGACGGCGGAGGGGCCAACGTCGACCTTGACTCAGGACGCCGAGCGGCTGGGTGTCGAGTAGCAGGGCGTCAACTTGGTGACACCGACTTCGGGTAGCCGACTTGGGTGGTCGGCTGACAACTACGCTGGTCGACATGGAGCTGGTCGACCAGGAGTGCTGGTCGGCGTGGAGCTGGTCGACCAGGAGTGACGTCGACCTGGAGCTGGTCGACCAGGGGCGTGGTTGACCTGGTGAGGTCGACTTGGGGTGGTCGTCGACTTGGGAGGTCGACGGGCACATACAGGAGCAGCTAGTCGACGTGGTTGCCCGGTCGACCAGGTTACCTGGGTGACGAGGTTCTGCAGAGGAGTGCAACGGTCGCCCGGGCGAAGTTGGCGAGTCCGACCTCGGTGGTGGTATCCCGAGGTCGGCGTGGCGGATCAGGTGGAGTCGTCAGCACGAGGATGACCTGGTGTGTGCGTTGTGCAGGTGACGAGGCTTAGCCCGCCAATCATCTGCGAGCACCTGCGAAGTAGGTGCGCTGCTGTTCTGCGGGAGCAACGCTGGCACGCCGTCAACCTGCAGCGTTGGCACGCCGTCGACTTTGCACTGCTGGAGCGCAGTCGACCAAGTCGTGCTGGAACGCGGTCGACCATGCTGCGCTGGCAGTCGACCGACCTGAATGCTAGCTCTGATGTAGTCTTGCCATGCCAACTTCTTTGTACCATTGTTGTCAACTTTCTCTAGTGAAACTCTTGCCAAATTGCCCCGTGAACTAGCAAGCAGTGTGTGCACTAAAAAAACGACTAAGGACCAACTAACGCAGAGATCACACGAGCACCCATGCCTAGCCCGTAGTCTAGCTCCCGTTGTAGTTGTTATCTCCGCAAAATCGACGTCGCCAACGCTTTTCTCTACGCACCTGTCGATGCTGCGATCTTCGTCGAGCAACCACACGGCTCCAACGCAGACCCCAACCAAGTCTGTCAACTGCTGAAGTCTCTGTACGGTATCAAACAGGCCCCGAGGCCGTGGCAGCAGTACCTGCACGCCCGACTCATCTGCATTGGATTCCGCCAATTATCGCACGACCAGGGCATGTACCGGCTCACGAAAGGCACCGACTACATTCTTCTCATCGTCTATGTAGACGATCTGCTCTACATCGGCTCGACCGACGGCGTCACGACCTGGTTCGAAGGGGAGCTGCAGCAGGACCTCACGCTCACAGTTTTTTCTACTGTAACGCAATATCTCGGACTCAACATTCAAGAAGAGGAGAGCGCGATCTACCTCAGCGCCGTGAAATACGCCGACACCATCGCTAAGCGCTTCAGACTCACCCCAACTACTCTCTCCACGCCATATCGCTACACCGCCGGAAATCACAAAGAAGCCTCCGCCCAGCTCAAGCCCGCCGACATACGCGACTACCAACGAAAGTTGTGATGTCTACTCTTCGCAGCCGTCACTTGCCGACCGGACCTCTCGTACTCCGCAAGCCAACTCGCCACCTACTTCAAGAAACCCGAAGCAGAGCACATGGCGGAGCTCGACCGCGCACTCCACTACCTCGTCAGCACTCCAACGATCGGTCCAACCTACCACAAGACCGGAACCACGACGCCCAAGCTGATCGGCTACATCGATGCTGATCATGCCGGCGACTCTGACAAAAGGCGCTCACGCACCGGCTACATCTACCGACTCGAGCCTATCGGACCTATCTCGTGGCAGTCGAGCAAGCAAGAGCTAATAGCTCTCTCCTCAGCTGAAGCAGAATATATTCCACTTTGCTCAACCACCAACGAAGGATTATACCTTCGCAAACTACTGGAAGAAGCGAAGCTGGCCCAGTTACCCAGCTTCTCTCTGTTCTGCGACAACCAGTCAGCAATTCGCATCGCCAATAAGAATGGATTCGCGAACAGAACGAAGCACATCGCCCTGCGATATTTCTTCGTGAAGGACGAAATCGAGAAGGGGAGACTTGAGCTGTCCTACTGTCCCACGTCCGAGATGGCAGCCGATTACTTGACCAACAACAACAGTAAAATAGTTATTAGTTACACCGTGTCATATTCCTTGTACTCTTATACAAACCTTGTATCTTCTTGCTTTAATCAATCTATCTTGGTTCAACACTTATCATTAGAACGCTTCCGCAACTACCGTACAACATCTCTACTCGGAGTTTAGTCTTGTAAAAGATCCTAAGGGTTTTTCTCAGCCCAACAGTGTGGTCAGTATCAGACGAAAGAATCCGCGTTGTCTGTAAATTCAGACGAAAATGTACAAGCAGGTTTGGAAAATCATACGAAAAAAAAAAATTCACTTATCTGACTTTTCAGCAAGGCCCTAGATATGATTCAGGGTCCGTTCAGACTTTTTTTTTTGTACCTAGTCTGCACTCTAAGAATTTGTTTAGGCACCCTGTTTGATGTTTCAGAGTTTTTTTGTCATACTTGTCTGTATTTTCAGACTATTTTTGGTAGTGTAGGCTGAGCGTCAGACTTGTATCGGGGGTGCACTCTGAACCGATAATACAGGGGTTTGCGCCAGCCTGGCGGCGCGTAGCACTAACCCCGCCAATCACGGGCGGGAACCCTCAATTTCGCCAGCGCGGCATCGCACAGTCGCGTTGGTACAGAATTGCTGTAATCACAACCAATTCTGACCAATCACGGCTGCGCCGCAGGCAGTGTTGGCAAGATTCGTTGCCCACACATAGCTCGCCGCGCACTGCACCTTCGCTCTACACCACGACCATCCACCACACCCCGCCTTCAATGTTGCCAACGCATAGCTCGCAGGGTGCTGCCACTCTCACGTCACCACGTCCATCCACCCCACCCCACCTTCCCAGTTGCCAACGCAGGGCTCGCACCGCGCTGCTACTCTCACGTGACCACATCCATCCACCCCATTCACCCCACCTTCCAAGGATTCACGCCCAGGTGTCGTGCATGCAATGACCACCTGAGAGATGAGAGGTCCTACTACGAGGACCTCTCATATTCCTCTTGGACACCGTTCTTACCAGTCTCTCTTAGGGCCCGCTCCATTTGCCTCGCCTGAAACTAGTGTAGGAGCCCTTGTTTCAGGCTCCCCTTTTCTAGCTCGCTACACCTCTGCTCGGCAGGCTCAATGGCAGCCACAGAGGCTGTCGCGGATGGGCTCGACGATGAGGATGATGCAGTCGGTCGCCCAGTTTCCGACCCACTCACCGGTCTAGACTTCCTTAGGTCTGTCCTACCGAAGCACAATCCACCGCAAATGCCACCGTCGCAACCCAGCTCGAGCCGCCCACCTATTCCCAGAGACACCCCACCTTTGCACGAGGCCGTCACTGAACCAGCGACCGCTGCGCAACAGGCGGTGCCCCATGAGGCGTCCGTCGGTGGACCTTCTCGTCCCGCGCCACCGTCGAAGTTGCGGTACCGTCGGTCCACCCTTGGGTGGGCAACTCCGCCTCCTCCATCGACCATTCTGACTCCTGCGAGTGACGATTCTCCCATGCAGGACAGCTCAAAGCCCACGCAGGACAGCTCAAAGCCCACGCAGGGCAGCTCAAAGCCCAATTCCGACAATCCTGAGTTGAAATACGAGGAAGCTCATGCGAGATTTTAATCCAAGTGGTCCACCGATTACAGTTGGCTTGTTCTAACTAAGACCTCTTCTGGTGCCTCTTCTTTCAAATGCAGTATTTGCTTGGAGTTTGTAGGATTGAATGGCAAGTGTGGGCGGCGTACCGAGGGAGCTACCGACGTGCAGACACAGTCCTTCAAGAAGCACGAAGACACGGTGAAGCACCGCTTTGCTCTGCAACGACAGGAGGACTTGCTGCAGAAGTATGGGCGACAGCAGCGCATCGACATGCACCCGAAAGCGCAGGACATGGAGCTGCTGCGGGTGTCTTCGCTCGTGGACTCCCTGTACTTCATGGGGAAGTGCAACGAGCCCATGGACTCGTGGATCCGGCTGGTGTGAAGAAATGAGGAATGAATGATGAACTAGGAAATGTCAAACTTATATGATCTAGCCTGTGTAGGCTGTAGCGGGTTAGATACTAAGGGGTACACAATTCTAGGGTTTCATATTTGTATCACTTTCATTCCTTAGTCAATTCATTCTCGTTCTAAGTTTCTCATTGTATCGAGCAGGTTCCCTCGTGGGAACTGTTCCTAGAGCCCACCAAGATTTGTTTTCCTACCCGGGGCGCGTGCCGCCCCTGCCCGAAGCGCGCCTAGTGTCCCGCCCTTAGCGACCCGTCGCGCCCTTCTTAGCGGCCCCGTCGCCGCCCCTTACGGCCCCGCGACCGCCTCTTACGGCCCCGCGACCGCCCCTTACGGCCCCGTCGCCGCCCCTCACGGCCCCGCGACCGCCCCTTACGGCCCCGTCTCCGCCCCTCACGGCCCCGCGACCGCCCCTTACGGCCCCGTCGCCGCCCCTTACGGCCCCGTCGCCGCCCCTTACGGCCCCGTCGCCGCCCCTTACGGCCCCGTCGCCGCCCCTTTCGGCCCCGTCGCCACCGAGCCGCGACCCCGTAGCCGCCCTTAGCGGCCCCGTCGCCGTCCCCCCTCCCCTCGGCCTCGTCGCCGCCCTTCAGCGGCCACGTCGCCGCCCCTCCGCGGCCCCGACGCCGCCCTTCAGCGGCCCCGTCGCCGCCCCTCAGCGGCCTCGTCGCCGCCCTTCAGCGGCCTCGTTGCCGCCCCTTGCGGCCCCGTCGCCGCCCTTCGCGGCCCTGCCGCCCTTCCTCGGCCCCTCAGCCGCCCTTCCCGGCCCCGTCGAGCAGCCGAGCCGCCGTCACCGCCAAGCCGCCGAGCCGCCGAGCCGCCCTTGCCGCCGTGCCGCCGAGCTGCCGAGCCACCGAGCCTCCGAGCTGCCGAGCCGCCAAGCCGCCGAGCTGCCGAGCCGCCGAGCCGCCGAGCCGCCCTGCAGCCGAGCCGCCGAGCCGCCACGCCGCCGCAGTCCCTGCAGTCGCGGCCCTGTCCCTGCCGGCCTGCCTCGGCCCGCCCCACCTGCCTGGTAAGAGCAGCGCCTCTGCCACTGCACTGCCCTACCCCGCTGCTCTCTCTGCCAGTCTACTGATGTCATGGCCACCCCCAATGTTCTCACCTTTGACGCTGAGGGTCGGGCTGTTGACTTTGAGGTCTGGGTAGATGATCTGCAGCTTTTCCTACAGTGCGATAGGGCAGACGGTCTCTCTCTGTTTGACCTCACCTCTGGTGCCTCTCCTGCCCCTGCTGCTGATGCTGACGCCACTGTTCGCTCACAGTGGGCCACGCGCGATGCTGCTGCTCGCCTTGCTGTGCGCCGCCACTTACCGACCGCTGAGCGCGCGCATTTTAGTCAGTACAAGAGTGCTAAGACCTTGTACGACGCTGTAGTTGCACGCTACTCTTCCCCTGCCACTGCTGCCCTTAGCCGCCTCATACTGCCGTACCTCTTCCCTGACCTCGCCGCTTTTCCCACAGTCGCTGACCTCATTACGCACCTTCGCACTAGTGACATTCGCTACCGCGCTGCGCTTCCTGCTGAGTTCTGCGCCAAGACCCCCCCCCCTATGTGCATCACCCTCTACTACATAGTCACCCGGCTCACTGACACCCTTCGCTCGGTCAGGGACCACTTCCTCTCTGTTTGCCCCACCACCCTCACCGTTGACCTCCTCGAGGAGCGCCTCCTAGCAGCAGAAAAGAGTATAGTCGTTGTAGGAGCCTCTCGTGGTGACCCTCGTACCCCTGTCTTTGAGGGGTGCTCCCCCTCCCCCCTCTTGCCCTCTGTTGCCTCTGCTGCTGCGGCCGACCTCGTTGGTCTTGAGTCGGTCGGCGCGGCGTCTGCCCCTAGCGGGAGACGCCGCTCAGGCAAGGGCAAGGGGGGCAAGGGCGCTGGAGGAGCTGGCGGGGGCGGTGGAGGCGGCGGTGGAGGCGGCGGAGGGGGTGTGGGTGGCGGTGGGAGTGGTGGCGGGAGTGGGGGCACTAGTGGCGGCAGTGGAGGCGGAGGAGGCGGCGGTGGTGGCGGTGCGAGCGGAGGTGGTGGAGGTGGAGGCGGTGGTGGAGGTAGCGGCGGCGGAGGTGGAGCTGGTCGGGGCGGTTCTTCGCAGAGGGTCGGCTCCGGTGGTGGTCAGCGCCAGCAGCAGCAGCGCACTCGTGAGACCCCTTCCCCCCAGCAGCTTCGTGAGTGGTACACTGCTCGTCAGCGGGGTGGGGGTGCTGGCCCCTGTACCTACGTTCTACGTACAGGCGACCGCACAGGTGAGCAGTGTGGGGGTCCGCACTCCACCCAGCGCTGCTTCGGCCGCCTGACGGACGCTTGGCGTCATCAGTTCCCCGACGCTACTGAGATCCCTCGCTGGGGCGAGCTGTTTAGGGCGGGTGTTGCGATCTTTGATCTTGATTATGATGCTATTCTTGCTGCCATGTATGCTGTGACTATTAGTGATGAGGGTGACTGTTACCGGTGTTTTCCGCCTGACCCGGGCATTGAGGCTGCTGCTCTAGGTGCTGGTGAGGCTGCTGCTCTAGGTGCCGGTGAGCCTGCTGCCCCAGGTGCTGGTGAGTCTGCGCTCTCAGGTACCGCGTCGGCTCCGGCCACCCACACCTTCACCCTTGACTCGGGTGCTTCCCGCTCCTTCTTTCGAGACCGCACCACGCTTACGCCGCTTAGTCGGCCAGTGGCAGTCTCCCTGGCAGACCCCTCTGGGGGTCCTGTCCTTGCCCACTTCTCCACTGTTCTACCGTGTCCGGCGGCCCCTTCTGGCACCCTGTCGGGTCTTTACCTCCCCTCGTTCTCTACGAACTTGGTGAGTGGTGCTGACCTCCAGGATGGAGGGGTTCACCAGTTCACTCCTGCGAGTCAGCGAGTGACCCACTGTACCTGTGCTCGGACGGGCCGTCACTTGGCCACGTTTACCCGTCAGCCGGGGTCGAGCCTGTACACACTGACTACTGAGTCTCCTCCGGTCGCTGAGTCTGCTCAGGTAGCCGCGTCGGGTCAGGTGTTTGCTGCGGCGTCCAGGTCTGGTCCTGAGTCTGCCCCCTGCTCGTGTCGTCTCCTGTCTCACCAGACTCTCCTCTGGCACCACCGCCTTGGTCACCCCTCCCTGCCTCGTCTTCGAGGCATGGCCTCCCGTGTCCTTGTCTCTGGTCTCCCCCGGTCCCTCCCTCCCCTTCCTCCGGGGCCTGCCCCCACCTGCGTTCCCTGCGTCGAGGGGCGGCAGCGCGCTGCTCCTCACTCCTCCGAGTTTCCTCCGACAGAGGCTCCACTGCAGACGCTTCACATGGACGTGTGGGGCCCAGCCCGCGTCCGTGGACAGGGTCACGAGCGTTACTTCCTGCTGGTGGTTGACGACTACTCGCGTTACACCGCAGTCTTCCCCTTGCGCAGCAAGGGTGAGGTCACTGAGGTGTTGATCGCCTGGATCCGCGCAGCTCGTCTCCAGCTCAGAGAGAGTTTCGGCTCGGACTTTCCTGTTCTGCGTCTGCACTCTGACAGAGGCGGAGAGTTCTCCTCTGACCTTCTGCGAGCCTTCTGTCGTGCACGAGGCATCCGCCAGACCTTCACGCTTCCGGACTCTCCGCAGCAAAATGGGATTGCTGAGCGCCGCATTGGCATGGTCATGGACGTGGCTCGTACGTCCATGGTCCATGCGGCTGCCCCCCATTTTCTGTGGCCGTTTGCGGTTCGGTACGCGGCGCATCAGATACACCTTCAGCCCCGGGTCTCCATGCCGGAGACCTCCCCTGCTTTGCTGTGGACGGGGAAGGTTGGCGATGCGTCTGCGTTCCGTGTCTGGGGATCTCGGGCGTTTGTCCGCGACTTGTCTGCGGACAAGCTGTCCCCTCGTGCTGTTCCCTGCGTCTTCCTTGGCTTCCCCCCTGACGCGCCGGGCTGGCAGTTCTACCACCCCACCTCGCGCCGTGTTCTGTCCTCCCAGGACGTCACGTTTGACGAGTCGGTTCCCTACTACCGTCTCTTCCCCTACCGCACTGCGTCCCTCCCCCCCCCGCCGCTCTTCCTTACGCCAGGTCCCCCTCCGGTAGACCCCCTCCCCCCTCAGGGTCCTGCCCCCTCAGGTGTGTCTCAGGTAGACGCAGTCGACCCTGTCGAGGTAGCTGTTGACTCTGGTGCTGCTAGGGGTGCTGAGCCTGCGGGTGCTGGGTCTGGGGGTGCTGAGCCTGGGGGTGCTGACTCTGGGGGTGCTGAGCCTGGGGGTGCTGACTCTGGGGGTGCTGCGCCTGGGGGTGCTGAGCCTGGGGGTGCTACACCTGGGGGTGCTGAGCCTGGGGGTGCTGCGTCTGGGGGTGCGGAGTCTGAGGGTACTGGACCTGCTCGTGTGGCGTCTGGCGGTGCTGGGCCTGGAGGTTCTTCGGGTGCTTCGTCCCGGCGGGAGCTACTCTCTCCACAGGAGCTGCGTGAGTGGTTTGCCCGGCGCTGGAGGCGAACTGCTGGAGCTGGAGGTGCTGCGGGTGCTGGAGGTTCTGCTGCTGCTGGGGGTGCTTGTGCCGCGGGTCCCGGAGGTGCTCGTACTGGGAGTACTGGAGCTGCTGGGCCTGCGGGTGCTTCTCGTACTGGAGCTGGTGGTGCTGCGGGCGTCGGTGCTACTGAGGGTGCTGGAGCTGGACCCGCTGCGTCTTCTGGTGGTCCGGCTGGAGCTGGAGCTGCTGGGGGTGTTGGCGCTGAGGGTGCCTCTGGTGCTGGTGCCTCTGAGGGTACTGGAGTTGGCACTGCTGGGGCTGGGGGTGCTGCTGGCGCTGGTGCTGTCGTTCGGGGTGCTGGTGCTGTCCCTTCTGGTGCTGGTGGTGCTGAGCGGCCGCGGCCGTACTTCGTTCCGCTCCTTGAGCAGGTTCTTGGTCTTCCGCCTTCTGCTAGTCCGGCTCCTCCCTTAGAGTGTCCACCGCCTGTCCAGTCCGAGTCACAGTTACAGCCTACCTCTCCTCTGCCTGCTCCTTCTCCCTACACTGGTCCTACTGGAGGTCTTGCTGAGCGTCGTGAGCCTGCGTCTCGTCCTGTGTCGCCTATCCGTGCTGCTCGCACTAGTAGTCGTGGTTCGCGTCAGCGTCCTCCCCCTGTGCCCGGCACGCACGGATGTCTCTGCGTCCCTCCACTGCTCCGCTGCGTGCCCCTTTGCCTTCTCCTCCTGAGTCCTCTCTTCCTGTTCTTGCTGACCCGGAGTCGGACTCCCTTCGTGCTGCCAGTCCTACTGTCACGCGTCTCCTTGCTATTGTCGTCACTGACCCTTCCTTTGAGTCCGCTGCTGCGTCTGCCTTAGTTTCTGAGCTTGTCGACTTCGCTGCTCACTGTCGCCTAGACTACGCTGCTAGTCTTGTCGCTGAGTCTGAGTCTGTCTGTCCTCCGTCCGTCGGGGGTGAGTGTGCCCTTGGCACGGACGTCCTTGAGGACAGGCAGGAGGAGTTCCAGTGCTTTGCTGCTGCTTCACCTCATCTCGTGTCCATGCTGCTTGCCCCTGAGGGAGACCCGGATGCACCTGACATCCCGACTCCGCGCTCTTACGCGGAGGCGATAGAGGGTCCCTACTCCTCTCAGTGGCAGGCAGCCATGGATGCAGAGATGGCTTCCTGGAATTCCACAGGCACCTACGTCGACGAGGTTCCCCCTCCTGGGGCGAACATCGTCAGTGGCATGTGGATTTTCAGGGTGAAGCGGCCGCCGGGTTCTTCAAGGCGCGCTACGTGGCTCGTGGCTTCAGTCAGCGGCAGGGAGTTGACTACTTTCAGACCTTCTCTCCCACCCCGAAGATGACCACTCTTCGGGTACTGCTGCACATAGCTGCTCACCGTGACTACGAGCTACACTCTCTTGACTTCAGCACTGCTTTCTTGCAGGGCAGCCTGCACGAGGAGATCTGGCTGCGCCGCCCACTTGGCTTCACTGGGACTTTTCCTCCTGGCACCCAGTGGAGCCTCTGGCGGCCAGTCTACGGTCTCTGCCAGGCACCGCGTGAGTGGCACGACACACTGAGGACTACGCTTGCGGCTCTTGGGTTTGCTCCCTCTACTGCCGACCCGTCGCTGTTTCTGCGCACCGACACTTCTTTGCCGCCGTTCTACATCCTCGTGTACGTCGACGACTTGGTCTTTGCCACAGCTGACACTGCTGGACTCGCCCACGTGAAGTCCGAGCTGCAGAAGAGACACACGTGCACAGACCTGGGTGAACTGCGCAGCTACCTTGGCTTGCAGATCACCCGGGACAGAGCACGCCGCACCATTACCTTGACTCAGTCACACATGGTGCAGTAGGTCCTTCAGCGCTTCGGCTTCACGTACTCCTCGCCTCAGGCCACTCCTCTGCCTACTCGCCACTCGCTCTCAGCTCTGCCTTCGGATGAGTCCGTAGAGTCGAGTGGCCCGTACCCAGAGCTTGTTGGCTGCCTCATGTACCTGATGACCTGCACTCGACCTGACCTTGCATACCCTCTTAGCATTCTCGCACGCTATGTTGCTCCTGGGAGACACAGACCAGAGCACATGGCTTCAGCGAAGAGGGTGTTGCGCTACTTGTGCAGTACGTCGGGCATGGGGCTTGTGCTTGGAGGGCGGAGTCCAGTGGTCCTCACTGGTCACGCAGACGCTTCTTGGGCTGACGACCAGGCTACGCAGCGGTCGTCACAGGGTTACACCTTCAGCCTTGGTTCCGGCTCTGTTTCGTGGCGGTCTACCCGCTCGTCTTCTGTTCTCGGCTCCAGTTGTGAGGCTGAGATCTACGCAGGGGCCATGGCTGCACAGGAGCTACGGTGGCTCACCTACCTGCTGACTGACCTAGGAGAGCCGCCTCGTTCTCCTCCAGTTCTGTACGTAGACAACAAGGCTATGCTGGCCTTGTGTCGGGAGCACAGACTGGAGCACAGAACGAAGCACATCGCTCTTCGCTACTTCCTTGCTCGTGAGCTTCAGCAGCGCGGTCAGCTGCGCCTTGCTTACGTGGCCTCTGAGGCCAACACTGCTGATATCTTCACCAAGGCACTTGCGCCTTGTGACCATCAGCGCTTCTGTACTCTGTTAGGTCTTGTACCTACCTTGCCTCACTTGCTCACTTCTTGACCTTGCTTGTACTGTTACATATATATATACCTGCTCTTGCTTGTTTAGCGTTATATATATGTGTGTACTCATGCATGTGAACTGGCCTTGTGGCCTTGAACTTGTGCTCAGAATGTGTGGTGACGTTGTGATCCACCCTGAGCTTGCTTTGCCTTGCTTTGCTTGACTGGTCTTGTGACCCCTTGTTCTCCCCCACTTTGCCTATGGGGGTGTGTCAAACTTATATGATCTAGCCTGTGTAGGCTGTAGCGGGTTAGATACTAAGGGGTACACAATTCTAGGGTTTCATATTTGTATCACTTTCATTCCTTAGTCAATTCATTCTCGTTCTAAGTTTCTCAGGAAATGAGTTGGGTACAAATATGAAACCCTAGAAAGCTGTACCCCATACTTTCTACCCCACTACAGCCTAGAAAGACTATAGCATATAAGTTCGACAGCTGGTGCGCTACCTGGCGAATAAGAAGGTGCCCGGATTTCCTGAGCAGGGCTACGGCACATACTATAATACGTAAGGGTTTAGGGTTTATGACATTTTTTCTCGTTGACCGTCGCTAACGACTTCGTTTTTCTTGTGTAGGTACGGATTTGGAGAGCTCACTCAAGCAATTTCGACGTGGCTCCAAACAACGCAACTGGAGCACCTTCTCCTGAGCCCTTTCATCGGGATAACACTGGACGAGAGCACCGACCGTCGGCGCGGCAAAGACATGATTGTGTTTGCCACGTTTCTCCGCATGGCCAAGTTGTCACTGAGTTCGTCGCGCATTTGACGGTTGAGAGGGCTGACGCTGCATCTTTGTGCAGTTTGTTGCTTTCCCACCTCAGGGCTGTCGGCGTTGACCTCCGACGTAACTCGGGAGTGAGCACGGATGGCACCTCTGTGATGGTGGGGAGTCAAAACGGTGTGGTTGCTCGTCTGCGTCAGCTCATCCCCAACCTGGTCTCGTTTCACTGCATTGCTCACCGGTGCGTTTGTGTTTTAATGCGATGCGTAAACGTCAGTGAAGAACTTTATTAATCTCTAACTGTGTATGTGTGGTTTTGTTTGGCAGGGAGGCCTTAGCTGCCAAAGCCGCAGCGGAGGCGATACCAACCTTCAACATGGTTCACGACGTGATCCGCGCCGTCGCAGAGTACCTCGGGCGATCGGGGCTGTGGCATCAGCGCTTCATGGAGCTCCAGGAGGTGTTCACGTCCACCAACCTCGAGGTCCAAGGCATACACGACGTGCGGTGGCTGTCCAGAGGAGCTGCAGTCGCCCGCTTCGTCCAAGTCCTACCTGCCATCATGGTGATGTTGTCGGAGTGGAAGGACCAGACCATGTACGAACTCGTCACGTCGTACAGGTTCCAGATCCTCATCAGGTTCCTCGCGGATATGCTGGAGCAGCTCAACGTCCTCTCCTCGGTTTTCCAGAAGCGTGAGGTAAGTGACTTACAGGGTGTTGCTTGTGGTGGTTCTAGTACAAAACCCTTTGTACTGAATTTTGTTGAATGTTTGTGATGCAGCTCGACTACGCGCTGGTGCACACGCAGATTGTGCGCACCACATCGATCTTGGAGGCCCGGTACATCGACTGTGGAGATGACTTCGGCGGGGGGCAGACCGAGAGGCTCTACCGCTTCATTGAGAAGCATGGTCCGAGTGGGTCACCAGAAATGGTGGTGGAAGGAGCATCGTCCGACGGCAGTATGAACCGCTTCAAGGTAAAACTTCACGAGCGCACCAACCCGAGCTATCGTGGGCCAGGTCATCACCACGCCTGCGTTGCACTCTGCACCGACATGGCCGAGCTCGTCGTCGAGAACCTCCAGTCCAAGCTCGGCGACCTTGACTCTCTTTCCGGAGTGAGGCTGTTTATTCCAAAGATGTGGCAACCGCACTGGGACCGGGATGCACGGCGGGCACAGTGCCTGGAGTGGCTGTTGTCGCTTGTCACATTGTTTCTCGCAGATGAAGCCGACGAGATCCTACCTGGTATGTTTTTGTGTCACCCCGCCCCGTTCCCAGGGCTGATTTTATCAGGGTAATTACCCTGATTTCAGGGTGATTTCAGACTTTCCACTTTGCGGAGACTGAGATTTCAGAATTACTGAGTTCTCAACCCTGTTCAAATCAGAGTAGTAGTTTTCCTATCCCTGATTTTGAGTATAGTGTAACAGACTAGCCTATTAGTGGACCCTGACTTAATAGGGTATCGAATCTGTGGTCCCTGATTTTGACCTTATCGAGAGGAAGGTTCTTGGAAATTTCTTTCCGATATCCCCCTTCGGTTTGATCGCAGTACAGCCAGCGCGTGAGCGATGGACAGCAGCATGTCTGACAGGCGAGTACACTCGATGTTTGTTATTTTCACGACATGTGAATAAGTTGTTCCACTGTCGTAAGTGCGTGTGCGTAAAGTTTCCAGAACCTATTTTGCGTTTCGCACAGCGATGTTGGCCACATTCAGGTATCGAATCGAAATGTTTGGTTGAGCGAAATCGCTCATCTCTTCCCCCCACTAAAACGTGTGCATAAATACCATTTCGTAACACTAAAAGGGTGGAACTTAGCGCGCTCAAAGTGTGCGCGAAACACAGAGCGCAAACTTTACGCAGAGGGAGACTTTTTCCCCTGTAACAAAGGGCGCGTTACTACTCTGATCCTCGATTTTCGACACTGAACAATCAGAGTTATATACTTTTCAACCCTGAGCAATCAGAGTAGCATTATTCTGAAAAATGTGCACTCATAATAGAGGGGAAAAAATTTCCCCGGAATCAGGGAGGCCTAATATGAAACGTCAGCCCTGCCCGTTCCCCCTTTGACAACGGCTCGTTTAGTAAACCCGTGTGCTGTTTTACCTTGCAGGCATTGACAAGAAGAAAGCCGTGAGGGAGCTGCGCACACTGTGTCCAGTCCTTGCCAGAGCTCCGAAGAGCGAGCGCAAGTACCACACCGGACTTACCGCGATTCTCAAGACACCCGACTGGCAGCATGCGTACCCCAACCTCGTCGGACTGTGGGTGGCGATTGCAGTGCTGCCTCTCAGCACGGTCGAGTGTGAGCGACAGGCCCTCAGATATCAGCGTAAAACACGCTGATTACGCTGATTTTGTAGCTGTGATTTTCGTTTTCCCTGAAAATTCAGCATATGCTTCAATTTTGCACTGAAATTTCAGTATATACTACCTTGTCACACTGACCATTTTGCGTGTTTCTTTACAAGAAACACTGACGAATCAGTATAGTGACGTGAGTCACACTGAAACGGAGTTGACCGCGTGTGGGGGGGGGGGGGGGGGGGGGGGTGATAGGGTACGCATGTACAATCTGTACCTTCCCGTGATTCCTGAGACCCCACCCACACACTTGGCATTTTTTTCGCATGCACTGCACAGATATCAGGTGCGCGCCGAAGTGTTTAGCCTCGCTGGAACCTATCACAGCAACAACACCACACACCTTGTACTGGGGTTTCAGCTATAGTTTTTTGTTATTACACTGTTGGTTCAGTTTACTTATGATTTTTACACTGGCAAAATCAGTATAAAAAAACCGTGAACGCTGATTTGGACACCTCGTTGGCCGGGGCACGCTGATCCATCAGCATACCCTCAAACCAATCTGAGGGCCTGGTGAGCGAGGATTCTCCCGACAGAATCTCATCAAAACGTGGCAGAGGGGCAGCATAAAGGATTGTAGGCTGAGTGATCTGCTCTGTATTTCACTCATAGACTACGAGCTAGATGTCCCAGGAGTAGTAGAGATATGGCGCAGCTACAAGAAGCGCCGGCCGGTCACAGCACCTGCTGCAAGGCACAGGGAGGAGCCCTCCTCTAGGGCTGGGAAGGAGCCTGTAGACGAGACAGTAGTAGAACGTGCCCCTATAGTATCTCTGTCAGACTATCAAGAAGAAATGTAAAAGGTTTACTGACTGAAGTGTTTTCATATATGCCGGAAAATTGACTGTTACTCTGTATGATCAGCGTTGAAATGCATGTGTACTCTGAACTCAGACTAAAAAAAACGGGTCACTCTGACTGCCAGACTAGGAAGAGGGGTGTACTCTTGAGGCCTCAGACTACCGTACCTCAAAACGAATCTAGGGGCCTGCTTTTCAGATGAATATTTAATCATTGTCTTGAATTCTGATGAACTACCGTACTAAAAGTGAGTCTGATTTTCAGACCATCAGACCAACTGGTCTGATATCGACGTCCGTCAAGTCAATGCAATGCAGCTGTCACTTGCTTGGCTGTCAGCCATGCTGCCTCCAATTTCTACAGTTCAATGTTGGCAACATACCTAGGCTGCCTGTCTCATGCCTTGGTTGTGGCATCTTCATGAGCAAATGTTGTACCGTAACTACAAGGCACCAAATCAAGCCTCTGAACTGAGCATTCTGTGATTCAAACTGTGAGCTGCTTCAGTAGCAATCTGCTGTCTGCCAGTACTAGCAGGAGTGAGTTGCTTCCGATTGGGTTCAGCTTTAGTTGGCTTGGTCTCAATACCGTATGAGACCACGTCTGGTTGCAGCATTCAAAAATATCTTCAAACTCCTTGGTAAGACCAAGTCCTCCTGCTTCCTGCTAGCACGAGAACAGGTCTCGACTCAGCATCAACACATTCCGCCCATCCACAAACTTCTTAAACCCTCCCCACCGCTCAAAATTCCGCAGCACCGTTCCTTTGCAACCCTCGCACACGCCCCCCCCTTCATGCAACTCGCCTATAAACACCTGCACACCGCGCAGCACCCTCAGCGACGGCTTGTGCGCAAACACCCTCCGCTCCGCCCCCTCGATATCCATCTTCACCAGATCAAATCTCGGGATTCCGTACGCTGCCATGATTGCTGTGAGTGTACTCCCCTGCACGTGCCCTCTCACCCTGCCTTCACATGTCGGCCCGGCTCCCACCAGACTTTCCTGGTACCTTGTCCGCTTCGCTTCCTTCACCCTCTTCTTCTTGCCACTCCCCGCTCCGCCACCCCCTCCCCCTCCGCCTCCGCTTTCCCCGCCTTCCTCTGTCACAAACCCTAACTGCCGGCTCGAATTTGCAAACGGCCAGTCAGCATCGCCGGGCAGCTCCGACTGCGATTCGCACAGAGAGAGCGGCGCGATGCGGTCCCAGAGCGCGGCGCGCACGTGCACGATGTTCCCCACGCGCGCGCTGCTCACCACCCCCACGCGGAAGTTCTCCGCCTCGGGCTCCACGCGCACCACCAGCGCGTCGGGGTACAGCAGCGCGAACGCCAGCGCCGCCATCCCCGTCCCGCCCGCGTCTAAAATATACCTCGGCTCGATCGGAATCTTAAGCAGCGCGGAGTACTCGAAGCGCACAAAGTGGTTCCCTAGCGAGAGCAGGTCGGTGGAATTAGGTCGCAGCTGCCAGTGGATGGCGCAGCAGCCGTGCGCGGCGCACGGGAACTGGTCCACCAGCACGTGCAGCAGCCCGTCCGGCGCCGGCTTCGTGCCGGCCGTCCATTTGGCGGCGAGCGCGGGGCTCTTGAGGATCCCCAGGTCGATCTGGCTCATCGGGACGGTCACGGCTGACGACGGCAGCACGCCCGCTACAGCCGATCCCGCTACAGCCGTTGATGCTGAACCCGCTGTTGCTGATTCTCCACCGGTTTCGCCGCTTCCGCCGCCGCCGGTTCCGGAGGCTGTTTCTGAGTCAGCAGCAGCGTCAGCGGCGGCGGTGGTTGCCGCCTCCCACGCGACGACTTTCCAGATTTCGAACTGGCGCACGTGCCCACACGATGCCCTCCGTGCGCCAACACAGCGGACGCCGCCATTCCTTTTTCCGCAGACACGCGCGGTTCGCCTCTGTTCGCCAGTTCTCGCGCTCCTCGATCGGCCGGGTGTCGGCGGGGGGGCGGGATCGCAGCAGGGCGACAATGATAAAAAGGATGACTATAGCGAGGACGGAGACGGCGGCGGCCTGGGAGCGGCGCGAGGAGGCGAGGTTTTGTCGTAGCCTGTGGTAAGAGGAGTGAAGGAACGAGCCGGGAGGAACGAGTTGAGAGAGGCGATACGCGAGCCAGGGGGGGAGCGCGGACCCCTGCCTGCCGCGCTTCATGGCGCGCGGGGCATGTGACAGAGCGGAAAGGGTATGCGGGGCGGAGAGTAATGCGCCGACAGCGTGACCCAAGCCAGCCCTAAGCCAGCGACGAGGAGGCTAGGATTGTTGTGATCTGCGGCCCCGTGTCTGGAATATCCTATAGTCCGTCAGATAGGACAAACGGCGGTAAGGACCAGTAAAAATCACCTGGACCTGGTGAACATGTGGAAAGATGGACAGACAGGTGGCAGGATAACGGAGGGAGGCGTAGTGGATTGGGGGGTGTATGGAACAAGGTCTGGACGAATCGGGTTGGGACTGAAACTTTGGGACTGAAACATTGGGCTGAAACATTGGGAGTGAAACATGGGGACTGAAATATGGGGACTGAAGAATTGGTGGAAAACAAGTCATTCTGTTCGTTTCACTTTTTTTTTTTTGGGTTGAGAAGCAACCCTTTACGATCGATTTTGCCAAATTTTATTTTCATATTTATTAAAATATGAAAATAAAATTCATACGCTACAATACCCTTGTGAAAATGAACGAGGAATGAAAAGACTAAGGGAAAGTTGGGTACAAGTACAAACCCTAGAAAGCTATACCCCATATGTGCTACCCCACTATAGCCTACAGCAGCTAAGTCATATAAATCTGACACACCCCCATAGGCAAAGTGGGGAGGACAAGGGGTCACAAGACCAGTCAAGCAAAGCAAAGCAAGCTCAGGGTGGATCACAACGTCACCACACATTCCGAGCACAAGTTCAAGGCCACAAGGCCAGTTCACATGCAGGATTACATATTTATATAAGGCTAAACAAGCAAGAGCAGGTGTATGTATATATGTAACAGTACAAACAAGGTCAAGGGGTGAGCAAGTGAGGCAAGGTAGGCACAAGACCCAGCTGAGTACAGAAGCGCTGATGATCACAAGGCGCAAGTGCCTTGGTGAAGATATCAGCAGTGTTGGCCTGAGAGGCCACGTACGCAAGGCGTAGCTGACCACGCTGCTGTAGCTCACGAGCAAGGAAGTAGCGAAGAGCAATGTGCTTCGTTCTGTGCTCCAGTCTCTGCTCCCGACACAAGGCCAGCATGGCCTTGTTGTCTACGTACAGCACTGGAGGAGAACGAGGCGGCTCTCCGAGGTCAGTCAGCAGGTAGGTGAGCCAGCGAAGCTCCTGTGCAGCCATGGCCCCTGCGTAGATCTCAGCCTCACAACTGGAGCCGAGAACAGAAGACGAGCGGGTAGCCCGCCACGAGACAGAGCCGGAACCAAGGCTGAAGGTGTAACCCTGTGACGACCGCTGCGTAGCCTGGTCGTCAGCCCAAGAAGCGTCTGCGTGCCCAGTGAGGACCACTGGACTCTGCCCTCCAAGCACAAGCCCCATGCCCGACGTACTGCACAAGTAGCGCAACACCCTCTTCGCTGCAGCCATGTGCTCCGGTCTGTGTCTCCCAGGAGCAACATAGCGTGCGAGAATGCTAAGAGGGTATGCAAAGGTCAGGTCGAGTGCAGGTCATCAGGTACATGAGGCAGCCAACAAGCTCTGGGTACGGGCCACTCGACTCTACGGACTCATCCGAAGGCAGAGCTGAGAGCGAGTGGCGAGTAGGCAGAGGAGTGGCCTGAGGCGAGGAGTACGTGAAGCCGAAGCGCAGAAGGACCTGCTGCACCATGTGTGACTGAGTCAAGGTAATGGTGCGGCGTGCTCTGTCCCGGGTGATCTGCAAGCCAAGGTAGCTGCGCAGTTCACCCAGGTCTGTGCACGTGTGTCTCTTCTGCAGCTCGGACTTCACGTGGGCGAGTCCAGCAGTGTCAGCTGTGGCAAAGACCAAGTCGTCGACGTACACGAGGATGTAGAACGGCGGCAAAGAAGTGTCGGTGCGCAGAAACAGCGACGGGTCGGCAGTAGAGGGAGCAAACCCAAGAGCCGCAAGCGTAGTCCTCAGTGTGTCGTGCCACTCACGCGGTGCCTGGCGGAGACCGTAGACTGGCCGCCGGAGGCTCCACTGGGTGCCAGGAGGAAAAGTCCCAGTGAAGCCAAGTGGGCGGCGCAGCCAGATCTCCTCGTGCAGGCTGCCCTGCAAGAAAGCAGTGCTGAAGTCAAGAGAGTGTAGCTCGTAGTCACGGTGAGCAGCTATGTGCAAGCAGTACCCGAAGAGTGGTCATCTTCGGGGTGGGAGAGAAGGTCTGAAAGTAGTCAACTCCCTGCCGCTGACTGAAGCCACGAGCCACGTAACCGCGCCTTGAAGACAGGCGGAGAACCCGGCGGCCGCTTCACCCTGAAAATCCACATGCCACTGACGATGTTCGCCCCAGGCGGGGAACCTCGTCAACGTAGGTGCCTGTGGACTTCCAGGAAGCCATCTCTGCGTCCATAGCTGCCTGCCACTGAGAGGAGTAGGGACCCTCTATCGCCTCCGCGTAAGAGCGCGGAGTTCGGGATGTCAGGTGCATCCGGGTCTCCCTCAGGGGCAAGCAGCATGGACACGAGATGAGGTGAAAGCAAGCAGCAAAGCACTGGAACTCCTCCTGCCTGTCCTCAAGGACGTCCGTGCCAAGGGCACACTCACCCCCGACGGACGGAGGACAGACAGACTCAGACGCAGCAACAAGACTAGCAGCGTAGTCTAGACGACAGCGAGCAGCAAAGTCGACGAGCTCAGCAACTAGGGAAGACGCAGTAGTGGACTCAAAGGAAGGGTCAGTGACAACAGTAGCAAGGAGACGCGTGACAGTCGGACTGGCAGCACGAAGGGAGTCCGACTCCGGGTCAGCAAGAGCAGGAAGAGAGGACTCAGGAGGAGAAGGCAAAGGGGCACGCAGAGGAGCAGTGGACGGACGCAGAGACATCCGGTGCGTGCCGGGCACAGGGGGGAGGACGCTGACGCGAACCACAACCACTAGCGCGAGCAGCACGGACAGGCGACGCAGGACGAGACGCAGGCTCACGACGCTCAGCAAGACCTCCAGTAGGACCAGTGTAGGGAGAAGGAGCAGGCAGTGGGGAGGCCGGCTTGTAACTGTAACTGTGACAGGACAGGCTGTGGACACTCTAAGGGAGGAGGAGGACCTGTAGAAGGCGGGAGACCAAGAACCTGCTCAAGAAGCGGAACGAAGTACGGCCGAGGCCGCGCAACGACTCCAGACACAGCAGGGACAGCACCAGTACCCCCAGTGGTAGCACCAGCGCCAGCAGCACCTCCAGCTCCAGTACCCCCAGCAGCTCCAGTAGCTCCAGGACCTCCCAGCAGCACCAGTAGCACCCCCAGCAGGACCGCCTCCAGTACCGCCAGCAGTACCCTCAGCGCCAACACCCTCAGTAGCTCCAGCTCCAGTAGTACCCGCAGGCCCAGCAGCTCCAGTACTCCCAGTACGAGCACCTCCGGGACCCGTGGCACCAGCACCCTCAGCAGCCGAAGAACCTCCAGCTCCAGCAGCACGCCTCCAGCGTCGGGCAAACCACTCACGCACCTCCTGTGGAGAGAGTGGCTCCCGTCGAGACGGAGCACCCAGAGAACCTCCAGGCCCAGCACCGCCAGACGCCACACGAGCAGGCCCAGCTCCCTCAGGCTCCGCACCCCCGGGCTCAGCACCTCCAGGCGTAGCAACCCCAGGCTCAGCACCCCCAGTCGTAGCACCCCCAGGCTCAGCACCCCCAGGCTCAGCACCCCCAGTCGTAGCACCCTCAGGCTCAGCACCCCCAGGCTCAGCACCCCCAGGCGTAGCACCCACACGCTCAGCACCCCCAGAGTCAGCACCCCCAGGCTCAGCACCCCAGCAGCACCAGAGTCACCAGCGACCTCCACAGGCTCGACTGCGTCTAACCTGGGACACACCTGAAGGGGCAGGAACCCTGAGGGGGAAGGGGGTCTACCGGGGGGGGACCTGGCACAAGGAAGAGCGGAGGCGGGGGGAGGGACGGAGTGCGGTAGGGGAAGAGACGGTAGTAGGGGACCGACTCGTCAAACGTGACGTCCTGGGAGGACAAGACACGGCGAGAGGTGGGGTGGTAGAACTGCCACCCTGGCGCGTCAGGGGGGAAGCCAAGGAAGACGCAGGGAGCAGCACGAGGGGACAGCTTGTCCGCAGACAAGTCGCGGACAAACGCTCGAGATCCCCAGACACGGAACGCAGACGCATCGCCAACCTTCCCCGTCCACAGCAAAGCTGGGGAGGTCTCCGGCATGGAGACCCTGGGCTGAAGGTTGATCTGATGCGCCGCGTACCGAACCGCAAACGGCCACAGAAAATGGGGGGCAGCCGCATGCATCATGGACGTACGGGCGACGTCCATGACCATGCCAATGCGGCGCTCAGCAATCCCATTTTGCTGTGGAGAGTCCGGAAGCGTGAAGGTCTGGCGGATGCCTCGTGCACGACAGTAGGCTCGCAGAAGGCCAGAGGAGAACTCTCCGCCTCTGTCAGAGTGCAGACGCAGAACAGGAAAGTCCGAGCCGAAACTCTCTCTGAGCTGGAGACGAGCTGCGCGGATCCAGTCGATCAACACCTCAGTGACATCACCCTTGCTGCGCAAGGGGAAGACTGTGGTGTAACGCGAGTAGTCGTCAACCACCAGCAGGAGAGTAGCGCTCGTGACCCTGTCCACGGACGCGGGCCGGGCCCCACACGTCCATGTGAAGCGTCTGCAGTGGGGCCTCTGTCGGAGGAAACTGGGAGGAGTGAGGGGCAGCACGCTGCCGCCCCTCGACACAGGGGACGCAGGTAGGGGCAGGGCCCCGAGGAAGGGGAGGGAGGGACCGGGGAAGACCAAGACAAGGACACGGGAGGCCATGCCTCGGAGACGAGGCAGGGAGGGGTGACCAAGGCGGTGGTGCCAGAGGAGAGTCTCGTGAGACAGGAGGCGACACGAGCAGGGGGCAGACTCAGGACCAGACCTGGACGCTGCCAGCAAACACCTGACCCGACGCAGCTGCCTGACCAGACGCAGTGACTGGAGGAGACTCAGTGGTCAGTGTGTACAGGCTCGACCCCGGCCGACGTGTAAACGTGGCCAAGTGTCGGCCCGTCCGAGCGTCCGTGCAGTGGGTCACACGCTGGCTCGCAGGAGTGAACTGGTGAACCCCCGCATCCTGTAGGTCAGCACCACTCACCAAGTTCGTAGAGAACGAGGGGAGGTAAAGACCAGACAGGGTGCGAGAGGGGGCCGCCGGACACGGGAGGACAGTGGAGAAGTGAGCAAGGACAGGACCCCCAGAGGGGTCTGCCAGAGAGACTGCAACTGGCCGACCAAGCGGCGTGAGTGTGGTGCGGTCTCGAAAGAAGGAGTGAGAAGCCCCCGAGTCGAGAGTGAAGGTGTGGGAGGCCGGAGCGACGCAGTACCTGAGAGAGCAGACTCACCAGCACCTGAGGAAGCAGACGCACTGGCACCTAGAGCAGCAGCCTCGCTAGCACCTAAAGCAACAGCCTCACCAGTACCTAGAGCAGCAGTCCCAATGCCGGGTCGGGCGGAAACACCAGTAACAGTCACCCTCATCACTAATAGTCACAGCATACATGGCAGCAAGAATAGCATCAAAGTCAAGGTCAAAGATAGCTACTCCCGCCCTAGGACAGCTCGCCCCAGCGAGGGATCTCAGTGGCCTCAGGGAACTGGTGACGCCAAGCGTCCGTCAGGCGGCCAAAGCAGCGCTGGGTGGAGTGCGCCACCCCCGCACGGCTCACCCGCGCGGTCGCCGGTGCGTAGGACGT
The DNA here is from genome assembly GCA_947471745.1 of Closterium sp. Naga37s-1. NCBI lineage: Eukaryota > Viridiplantae > Streptophyta > Zygnematophyceae > Desmidiales > Closteriaceae > Closterium > Closterium sp. Naga37s-1. Next base: position 402,891 of record CANJKZ010000964.1, read on the forward strand.
AGGTGCCACGGACCAGTACCCCCACCCCGCTGTCGTGCAGCGTACCACTCACGAAGCTGCTGAGGGGGGGGGATCTCACGAGTGCGCTGCTGCTGCTGCTGCTGCTGGCGCTGACCACCACCGGGAGCAGACCCTCTGCCGCAGCGCCACCCGACCAGCTCCACCTCCTCCGCCGCCGCCTCCTCCACCGCCGCCACCTTCCGCCACCTCCGCTCCCACCGCCACCGCCGCCGGCCGGCCTCCGCCTCCACTGCCGCCACCGACGCCCCCACCCCCGCCACCACCCCCACCGCCACCCCCACCCCCTCCGCCGCCTCCACCGCCGCCTCCACCGCCCCCGCTAGCTCCTCCAGCGCCCCTGCCCCCCTTGCCCTTGCCAGTGCGGCGTCTCCCGCTAGGGGCAGACGCCGCACCGACCGACTCAAGACCAACGAGGTCGGCCGCAGCAGCAGAGGCAACAGAGGGCAAGAGAGGAGAGGGGAGAGCACCCCTCAAAGACAGGGGCACGAGGGTCACCACGAGAGGCTCCTACAGCGACTATGCTCTTCTCTGCTGCTAGGAGGCGCTCCTCGAGGAGGTCAACGGTGAGGGTGGTGGGGCAAACAGAGAGAAAGTGGTCCCTGACCGGGAGAAGGGTGTCAGGGAGCCGGGTGACTACGTAGTAGAGGGTGATGTACATAGGGGGGGGGTTCTTGGCGCAGAACTCAGGAGGAAGGGCAGCGCGGTAGCGAGTGTCACTAGTGCGCAGGTGCGTAATGAGGTCAGCGACTGTGGGAAAAGCGGCGAGGTCAGGGAAGAGGTACGGCAGGATGAGGCGGCTAAGTGCAGCAGTGGCAGGGGAAGAGTAGCGTGCAACTACAGCGTCGTACAAGGTCTTAGCACTCTTGTACTGACTAAAGTGTGCACGCTCAGCGGTAGGCAAGTGGCGGCGCACAGCAAGACGGGCAGCAGCGTCGCGTGTGGCCCACTGTGAGCGAACAGTGGCGTCAGCATCAGCAGTAGGGGCAGAAGAGGCACCAGAAGTGAGGTCAAAGAGAGAGAGACCGTCTGCCCTGTCGCACTGTAGGAAAAGCTGCAGGTCATCTACCCAGACGTCAAAGTCAATGGCCCGACCCTCAGCGTCAAAAGCGAGGACACTGGGGGTAGCCATGACAGCAGTAGACTAGCAGCTGGAGCAGTAGGGTAAGGGCAGCGCAGTGGTAGAGGTGCCGTTCTTACCGGACAGGGCGGCTCGGGCGGCTCGGCAGCTCGGCGGCTCGGCAGCAACTGCAGCTCGGCGGCTCGGCGACTCGGCGGCTCGGGCGGCTCGGGCGGCTCGGCGGCACGGCGGCTCGGCAGCAACTGGAGCTCGGCGGCTCGGCGACTCGGCGGCAGGGCGGCTCAGGTGGCTCGGCGGCTCGGGCGGCTCGGGGTGGCTCGGGCGGCTCGGCAGCAGCGGCGGCTCGGTAGATCGGCGGCTCAGCGGCGCCGGCGGCTCGGTGGTGACGGCGGGGCCGCGTGGGGACGGCGGCGGGGCCGGGTGGGGCGGCGACGAGGCCGCTGAGAGGGCGGCGGTGGGGCCACGAAGGGTGGCGACCGGCGCCTTAAGGGTGGGGCCGCGGGGTCGCAAGGGTGGGGCGACGGGGCCAGCAGAGGCCCCCCCCCGGCGCCGGGGCCGGGAAAAGGGCGGCGCGGGGCCGGGAAGGGTGGCGCCGGGGCCGCAAGGGTAGGCGACGGGGCCGCGAGGGCGGCGTGGAGGGGTCGTGAGGGCGGCTCGAGGAGGCCGCGAGGGCGGCGCGAAAGGGCCGCGAGGGCGGCGCGAAAGGGCCGCGAGAGGGCGGCGCGACGCGACGGTACGCGAGGGCGGCGCGACGGGGTAGCAAGGGCGACGCGACGGGGCCGCTAGGGAGGCGCGACGCGACGGGGC
>CANJKZ010000965.1:0-138465 GCA_947471745.1 Closterium sp. Naga37s-1
TCTTGTGTGATATTATGAGACTCTTGTGATTGAGTTAAGTTCTTATGGCAGCATACCCCCCCCCTGCGCCGAAATTGATAACTCGAGAAATACTTCACCTTTTTGTACGATTCAACTTGGGAATTGTAGCCAAGGACTAGAGCTACAAACATATTTGAGTTTGGTGAAGTTTAAACAGTGCTTCTTTTGTCGACGACGTTTCTTGTGAACTCGACTTTTCTGTCCAGAAAACTAGGCCCAACGACTTTGAGATATTTAGGCCCATAATCTTCATAGACTCCGTCCTTAGTTCTAACAAGTGGTATCAGACGCGATATTAAGGACTTTGTGGAGAGTCTACTGGAGTGTGTGAAGACCTCCTAGACCCACCATGGCATGTGGGCGTGCCTAAGTGGAGTTCTGGAGGTTGGATGTGACTTCTGCTAAGGGGAACTCTGGCCGAAATTTCGTTGGCGCCGACACTTGTGAAGATTGTGTGGATCTACATTGTGACCAGCAAAGGGTGGAGCTGAAACCTCTGATTGAGAGCAGAGGAGATGAGTCAAGGGAGTGGAGAAGCAGCTGAGAAGAAGAGTGAACCGCCACCATCCAAGATCAAAGCTTTGGATGGCACCCATTATGAAAATGGAGAGGCGGGCGGATGCGGAGCGCCTTCAAGCGCTATAAGCTGCTGAAACTCGCGATGGGAGAGGAGAAGATGCCGGAGGAAGGAGATGCCCGCGATCGATGGATTGAGAAAAGCGCGGTGCTGTACGACTTGATTCTACAGTCGGTCAACAACGACATGTTCCAGCACATCAAGGATTTGGTGGAGCTCGATGACTCGGGACCAAAGGCGTGGAAGCTGCTACGCGACGTGGTTCAGCCCAACACGCTGCCGATGGTGATCGTGCTCGAGAAGGAGCTGGCGGCCATCTCCATGCGATCGGGAGATGATGTGAAGCCGGTCCTTGACAAGATCAAGGACACATATGCGAGGATGGCAGCGGCGGGCAGCGAGGTGTCGCAGATGCAGCAATGCACCAAGATCATCTCGGTGCTCGACAACTCGTGGGATAACCTCATCCCCACCCTCAACGTTCAGCAGGACAAATGGGCGCCTGAGTGGCTACGGCAGCAGATCCTGCAGGAGGACTTCCGCAGGCGCCACACCGGAGGTGGTGCTGCCAACAAAACTGCTGAGGGGTATGGAGCTGCAGGAGGCAGCAGAGGAAGAGGGGGAGGGAGAGGCCGAGGCCGTGGGAGAGGCTTTGGCAGAGGGAGAGGCCGAGGTGACTACAATGAGGGGCTTGGGAGTTCTGGCGGCAGGGGGAGCACCCGAATGGAGGGTGCGTGCTGGTACTGCAAGAAGGCTGGACACCCATGGTTCATGTGTTTCAGCCGGCCTGAGGGATGGGCACCTCCAGGCATGAAGCCACCAAGTGGTGAACGTGCATGAGGTGGCGCTGTGCAAGGTTCATGTGCAAAAGGTGATGTTGCTCAAGGTAAAGCCGACCCGGGGATGTTCCTCATGGTTGAGGATGTACAAGGGAGTGGGGGTGATGTGGGTTCGGTTGGGAAGGTTGTGATGCACCCCCTCACTCACTGGGTGATCGATTCAGGTTGCACAAGTCACATGACCCCACGGGCAGATTTGCTTGACGAGGTGAAACCCCCTGGGAAGATCAAGTTTGTGGCTGCCGCTTGAGGTCCTTTGCTCCCTGTGATTGGTGTGGGGAATGCCAAGGTAATGGGAGCTAATGGGGGGCTTGTGGGGCTGGGGAATGTGTTGTTGGTTGAAGGTTTGTCCACTAACCTCCTCTCTGTGCGCCGGCTGCAGAAAAGCAAAGCCAAAGTGACTTTCGGCCCAACCAGCTGCCGTGCAAAGCTTGGGAAGTTGCTGCTGTGGGACTTGGAGGAGAAGACCAGCTGCATCAAGGACCTCTTGGCAGCTGCCCATCATTCCTTGGAATGGGAAACCACCAGCAACGGCAGCGGCAGCGGCAACGGCTAAAACAACTGCGGGAGGAGAGGAGACTGCACCAACTAATGGGGCCCTGGATGCAGTCAAGAAGGTGCAGCAGTCATAGAAGCCACATGGTGAGGTGCTTGCTGGTGTGGATGCGACAGCTGCATGGGCAAAGGCTTCATCCGGGAGTGGTGAGGCCGATTGGGAGACATGGCACGAGAGGCTGTGTCATGTGAACTTTCCTATGCTGCAGAAGTTGGTTAAGGATGGGAGCTTGAAGGGTTGGAGGTGAAGGGGGCAGCAAAGGAGATTGGGAGCTGCCCTACATGCCTTGAGACCAAGTTCACAAAGTTTCCCTTCAGCAGCAGCACAGGACCAGCCAAGGCACCACTTGCACTTGTGCACATGGATGTGGTGGGCCCTACAAGGGCCCTTTCTCTCTCAGGGAGCCGCTACTTCTTGACGATTGTGGACGACCATACGCGTGCGGTGTGGGTCTATCCTCTGAAGACTAAGGGGGAGGTGGCAGCGGCTGTTCTCAAGGAGTGGATGCCGAGAGCTCAAAGGGAGAGCGGACACAAGGTGAAGGAGATCCGCACCGACAACGGAGGAGAGTTCATTGGTGCTGATTTTGAGGTGGTGCTGAAGAAGAAGGGGATCCAGCATCAGCTCACAGTGCCCTACAACCCTCAGCAGAACGCCGTGGCTGAGCGGTTCAACCGGACCCTGCAGGAAGGTGCTCGCACTCTTCTTGGGCGTGCAGGGCTGCCGGATCCGTTTTGGGTGACTGCACTGCGGCAGGTCGCCCTTGTGAAGAACAGGGTGCTAGCGACTGTGGGGGACAAGCAATGGGTCCCCTACACCAAGTGGTATGGGAGTGCACCAGCAGTCAACATGCTGAGAGCCTTCGGCTGCATGGTGGTGTTTCATGTGCCGAAGGAGAAGAGGGGAAAACTGGAAGCTTCTGGGAGATGGGGTGTGCACTTGGGGCTTGCTAAGGATCACAAGGGCTGGTTGATATGGGACTTGACCACCCAGCAGCTGACCGTGTCAAAGGATGTGAAGTTCCTTGAGTCCTTGTATTATAAAGAGTGGAAGCAGCAGCAGCAAAAGCTTCCTACTACACCGCTGATCATTGAGGCTGATGAGGTGCAGCGGCCTTCGAGGCAAGTGCAGGTCACTGTCTCAGAGGAGGAGATTTCTGGGGTGACTGAGGATGGGGGAGAACCTGTGGTTGAGGAGCAGCAGCAGCATCAGCAGCAGCAACAGCCGCAGCAGCAGCAGCAAGGTGCTCCACAAGGTGCCGCACGTCCGGCTGACCGTCCTAGGAGGGATGTGCGCCCTCCTAACCGGCTGACCTATCCGAGCTTTGGCAAGCCAAAGGTGGTAAGGGCTGGGAGTGTGGCTGAGCAGTGTGATGAGGATGAGATAGCACACTGCTACTGGGCAGCCGTCCCTGAGCCCAAGACGCTAGCCGAGGCATTGAGTGGGCCCGATGCTGAAAAGTGGAAGCAGAGTGTGAAGGAGGAGTATGACTCTCTGCTGGAGAATGAGACTTGGGAGCTGTGTGAGCTGCCTCCTGGGAAGAAGGCCATTTCTTCCAAGCTGATTTTCAGGCACAAGTACGGACCTGATGGGGCGCTGACCCGCTACAAGTCAAGGCTTGTGGCTAAGGGGCTTCAGCAGACAAAAGGAAAGGACTTCAACGAGCTCTATGCCCCTGTGGGGAAGGGCACAACACCACGGGTGTCATTGGCAATGGCAGCAAACCGTGGATGGCGGGTGAAGCAGATGGACATCACAACCGCCTTCCTCAATGGGATCATTCTGGAGGAGCTGTACATGTTACAGCCTGAGGGTTTGGATGATGGGAGCGGCAGGGTGTGCAGGCTGAAGAAGGCCATCTATGGCCTGAAGCAGGCTCCTCGTGCATGGTACCACAACTTAGAGGAGACATTGCTGGCTGGGGGTTTCAAGAAGAGCGAGTGTGATCACAGCTTGTTCCTGCTACAAGAGAAGGAGCAGTTTTCTCATGCTCCCTTGTGTATGGGGACGACATCCTGCTCTTCTCTGAGTCGTCTGCAGTGATTGAGCGTGTAGAGGAGATGCTGGAGATGCAGTTCAAGTGCTCGAAGATGGGAGATGTGAAGTATTTACCTAGGGATGCATGTGGAGAGGGACCCTTGACAAGGGGAGTGTTAAGGATGCACCTGAGGAAGTATTGTGAGGGGCTGGCTAGAGAAGTATGGGCTGCAAGATGGAGGAAAGCCAGCCACCCCACTGCCTTCAGGGTTCACTGTGGAGCCCTGTGCTGATGAGGAGGTGGTGGGTGAGAGTGACAGAAAGGTGTTTCATTCCATGGTGGGGGCACTCAACTATGCGGCAAACCACACGCGGCCTGACATAGCCTTTGCTACATCCAGGCTTGCAAGTGTGGTTTCACGCCCCAGTCATGAGCAGCTGGAAGCGGCCAAGAGGTGGGTCCGCTATGTGAGTGCAACGGCATCAGTGGGTTCGGAGTACAGTGCTGTGAGGCAAAGGCAGCAGCGGGGTGCTTCTGATTTGAGCAAGGGGGAGATGCTCCTGACCTGCTACACCGACGCTAGCTTCAACTTTGTGAAGGCGGATGGCACCAGCATTGGAGGCTATGTGTGCCTTTTTGGAGGTGGTGCAAGTGAGCTTGGCGCAGCAAGAAGCCGAACGAGGTGGGGCAGTCCTCGTGTGAGACAGAGTACATGGCCCTGCATCATGGGGCAAAGGAGGTAGTGTGGCCTGAGTTGTTTGTTGGAGGAGATCGGAGTGTGCCAGAAGGAGCCAACTGTGATTTTCTGTGACAACGAGTCGGCTGTGAAGCTTGCAAAGAACGCTTGCCTTCATGGGCTGACGAAGCACATCAGGCCTAAGTGGCACTGGGTGAGGAGGCTCCTGGACCAAGGAGGTGCGATGGAGATTGTGAAGACCCATCGGCAGGCGGCTGACATTCTCACCGAGCGCCTGGGCTGAATCTGAGCATTGGAAGGGCATGAAGCTTGCTGGGATGAGTGTGCATTGAGGGTGCATGATTGAGCTATGGCATGTGGGATGATGGTAGGCAGCCAGATGGGGAGTTTGTTATGTGATGCTATCACTTGCATTCACGTCTGTCTGCCTCCCATCACATGTTCGTGCGTTGCATGCGTTGTGTGAGCGTGTGCAAGAATTTGTGTTTGATGTGGTTTGGTTTTTCTGAGTGTGTGTGAATGTTATTTGGCTTGAGCAGATATCTGAAGTGACTCCTCTGCTCAAGAGCTTTCCGACGAACCAAGTATCGCTTCAATCGGAGCACGAACAAGAAAGTTACAAACGTTGGAAGTTCGTATGCTTTTGATATTTGGTTGTGGTGACTATGGGAAGTTGTGGGGTTGACTCCATAAGGGGTATAGACTTTTGGGGTTGGGAAATTCGTCAAAAACACTGTAGATGCTGCCAAGTGGTTGGAAGGAGCCAAACCAGGTTGGCAAGTGTGGCCAAGTTGGTCGAGGTGGATGGCATGGGTTGGAAAGTGACAAAAGTAAAAGTGGGGTTCCTATAGGGAAGGGATTTGGTGTGCTTATGGGGTTCTTTTGGTTGGGGACTCCTTGGAGACCTTCCCTCTCATCCTCCTCTTCCCTCCCACCTGGTTAATTGCTACTCCAACTTTCTTGTGTGATATTATGAGACTCTTGTGATTGAGTTAAGTTCTTATGGCAGCATACCCCCCCTGTGCGCCGAAATTGATAACTCAAGAAATACTTCCCTTTTTCGTACCGATTCAACTTTGTTATTGTAGCCAAGGACTAGAGCTACAACATATCCGAAATTGGTGAAGTTTTGACGGTGCGTTTTTCATTGACGACGTTTCTTGTGAACTCGACTTTTTCTGTCCAGAAACTAGGCCTAAATATTTAGGCCCATTAATCTTCATAGACTCCGTCCTTAGTCTCTAACAACGCCGACGGCGGCAGTGCTGAGAGTACCACTCGCGTAGCTGCTGCAAAGAGAGAGCACCTCCAGAACCTCCAGGACGAGCACCTCCACGACTAGCAGCGCCAGCCCCCACCAGCACCACCAGTAGCGACAGTACCACCAGCTCGGCAGCTCCAGTACCTCCAGTACGAGCACCTCCAGACTAGGAGTACCTCCAGCACCTCACGTCTCAGCAACTCCAGGCTCCGCACCTGCAGGCTCAGCACCCTCAGGCTCCGCACCCGCAGCTCCGCACTCCCAAGCTCCACACGCTCACGCTCAGCACCCCCAGGCTCCACCCGCTCAGGCTCAGCACCCCTAGGCTCCACCTGCTCAGGCTCCGCACCCCCAGGCCCCACACGCTCGGGCTCAGCACCCCCAGGCTCCACCCGCTCAGGCTCAGCACCCCAGGCTCCACCTGCTCAAGCTCAGTACCCTAGGCTCAGCACCCCCAGGCTCCACACGCTCAGGCTCATCACCCGCAGGCTCAGCACCCCCAGCAGCACCAGAGTCGCTAGTGACCTCGACAGGCTCAACCAAGGGGAGTGGGTCTACCTGAGGACACACCTGAAGGAGCAGGGACCCTGAGGTGGGAGGGGGTCTACCGGAGGGGGACCTGGAGCAAGGAAGAGCGGCGGGGGAGGGGGAGGGCCAATGCGGTAGGGGAAGAGACGGTAAAGGAAAACCGACTCGTCAAACGTGACGTATTGAGAGGACAGAACACGGCGCGAGGTGGGGTGGGTAAACTGCTAGCCATGCGCGTCAGGGGGAAAACCAAGGAAGACACAGGGAATGGCGTGGGCGGAGAGCTTGTCCGCGGAGCTATCGCGTACAAAGGCACGAGAACCCCAGACCCGGAACACCGACGCATCGCCAACCTTCCCCGTCCAACGCAGTGTGGGCGAGGTCTCTGGCAAGGAGACACTGGGGCCAGAGGTTGAGCTGATGCGCAGCGTAGCGGACCGCAAACGGCCACAGAAAATGGGGGGCAGCCGCATGGATCATGGAGGTACGAGCCACCTCCATGACTAAGCCAATGCGGCGCTCAGCAACCCCATTCTGCTGTAGAGAGGACGGAAGCTTGAACGACTGGGTGATGCCCTCCTTCTGACAGAAGTCCCGCAAGAGGTCGGAGGAAAACCTCACCACCTCTGTCAGAGTGCAGACGCAGGACAGGAAGGTCCTGGTGGAACCGCTCACGGAGCTGGAGACGGACAGCGCAGATCCAAGGGATCAATACATCAGGGACCTCCCCCTTGCTGCGCAAAGGAAAGACCGTGGTGTAACGCGAGTAGTCGTCAACAACCAGCAGAAAGTATCGCTCGCGGCCCTGTCCCAGGACGCGGGCTGGGCCCCACACGTCCATGTGAAGAGTCTGCAGGGGAGCCTCTGTCGGAGGGGAACGAGGAGGAGTGAGGAGCGGCGCGCTGTCGCCCCTCGACGCAGGGAAGACAGGGTGGGGCAGGCGAGCGCAGGAGGGGGGCAGAGACCTGGGAAGACCAGAGACAAGGAGACGGGAGTGCATGCCACGGAGGCGTGGTAGGGAGGGGTGACCAAGGCGGTGGTGCCACAAGAGAGTCTCGTGCGAGAGGTGGCGGCACAAGCCAGGGGTGGCTACCTGACTCGACGCGGACACCTGACCAGACGCAGCTACCTGAGGAGGCTCAGTAGGCAGTGTGTACGGACTCGACCCAGGCCGACGGGTGAACGTGGCCGGGTGACGGCCAGTCCGGGAGCACGTACAGATCGCCACACGCTGCCCTCCAGGTGTAAAGGTATCAGCCATGCATCCTGTAGGGCGGCGTTGCTCGCCAAGTTCGTCGAGAACAAGGGGAGGTGAAGACCTGACAGCGAGCCAGACGGAACCGCCGGACACGGGAGAACAGTGGTGGAACGAGCAAGAACTGGGCCCCCTGAGGGGTCAGCCAGAGTGGACTGCAACAGGTGCAGGAGTGGCGTGACTGTGGTACTGTGGTGAAAGAAGCAGCGAGAAGCACCTGAGTCAAGCGTGAAAGTTTGCAACGCCTCAGCAGGCCGCAGTACTAGAGAGAGCAGACTCACTAGCACCTAGATCAGCAGCCTCTATACCAGGTCGCGCGGCACGCACAGGTAATAGTCACCCTCAGCACTAACAGGCAATGCATACATGGCAGCAAGAATAGCATCATAGTCAAGAGCAAAGATATCTACATCGCGCTTAAGCAAGTCTGCCTGCCGGGGGGGAGATCAGGTGCATCAGGAAACTGTGTGCGCCGGGCATCATCAAGACGAGAGAAGCAGCGGTACTCGGTGTGAAACTTTCCGCAGGGCTGACCAGTGCGGGGACCTGTGCGAATGACATACGGGCAGTGGACAGCACCCCTTGACATCCCACGCTGAGCATACCAGTCACGAAGCTGCTGGGGTGTAAGGGTCTCGCGTAGACGCTGCTGCTGCTGATGCTGCCTCTGGCCACCCCTCTGAAAGGCTCCACCCGGACCGCCACCGCTGCTGCTGCCACCGCTCCAACTGCCGCCACCACTGCCGCTGCCGCCTCCACCGCCACCACTCCCACTGCCGCCGCCTCCACTCCCACTACTACCGCTACCGCCACCACCGACGCCTCCACCCCCGCCACCACTCGCACCGCCACCTCCGCCACCTCCACCACCCCTGTCGCCTCCACCACCGCCCCCCCTGCCGCCACCTCCACCACTCCTGCCGCCCCTACCCTTGCCGCTGCGGCGCTTCCCACTAGGAGCAGAAGCAGCGCTGACCTCCTCAGCACCAAGGAAGTCAACAGCAGCAGCAGAAGCGTAGGAGGGGGCAAGGGGGGAGGAGGAACACCCCTCAAAGAGGGGAGTGCGAGGAGTGCCACGAGCAGCACCTACAGCGACAATGCTCTTCTCTGCTGCAAGGAGGTGCTTCTCGAAGTCGTCGTCACTGAGGGCAGTAGGGTCAAGCGCTAGAAAGTGGACCCTGACCGTACGAAGGGAGTCTGGGAGGCGGGTGACTAGGAAGTGAAGCGTGATGTACATCGGGGGCGGGTTCGCGGCTAAGAATTCTGCAGAGAGAGCGGCACAGTAGCGAACGTCACTAGCGCTAAGGTGGGAGATGAGGTCCTCAACTGTGGCAAAGGAGGACAGCTCTGGGAACAGGTAGGGCAGAATAAGGCGGCTGAGAGCAGCAGTGGCAGGGGACGAGTAGCGAGCGACTACAGCGGTGTACAGGTCCTAAGCGGTCTTGTGCTGGCCGAAGTGAGCACGTTCAGCTAACGGCAGATGGTTGCGAATACCTAGGCGAGCAGCTACGTCACGGGTCTGCCACTGTGATCGAGAGAGGCTGTCAGCTGTGTCAGGAGGAGCAAATGAGGAGCCAGACGCGTGATCAAACAGGGAAGCGTCATCTTTAGCATCGGTCATTAGGTACAGTTGCAGGTCATCGAGCTATGTGGCGAACCCTATCGGGCAGCCGTCAGGGTCGAACGTAAGGACATTTAGCATAGCCATGACTGCAGCGCGGGGCATAGGTAGGTATAGGCGGCGCTCGGGCAGCAGAGACGGCACGTAGGCAGCAGAGAGGCGGCGCGCTGGTAGGCAGAGGCGGCGCTCGGGCGGCAATGGCAGCGTGCGGGCCGCAAGGGCCGCAGACAGGCGGCGCGCGGAGCCGGCAGAGGCTGCACGCGGGCAGGCAAAGGCGGCGCGCGGGCAGGCAAAGGCGGCGCGCGGGCGGGCATAGGCGGCGTGCAGGCCGGCGGTGGCTGGGCCGCGGGCGGGCACAGGCGGCGCGCAGGCCAGCAGGAGCTGCGCGCGGGCAGGCAAAAGGCAGTGCGCGGGCCGGCAGAGGCTGCGCGCGGGTCACTAAAGGCGGCGCGCGGGCCGCGGTGGCAGCGCGAGGGCCGCGCAGGCTGCGGGCGAGCGGCGCGCGGGCCGGCAGAAGCCGTGTGCGTGCAGGCGAAGGTAAGGGAAGCGCGCGGGCCGTACGGGCCTGCAGGGGCAGTGCGCAGGCAGGCAGAGGCAGGGCGCGGGGCCGCGCGGGCTGCAGGCGGGCGACGCGCGGGCAGAAGCAGGGCGCGGGCCGCGCGGGCTGCAGTCGGGCGACGCGCGGGCTGCAAGCAGCGGCACAGCGCAGGACAGGGCAAGGCAGAGCGCGCGCGAGCAGCGCGACGCAGGGCAGGGCGTGAGGTAGCACGGTAACCGCAGTGGATGGTGAGCCCGGAAAAAAAAAAAAAAAAAAAAAAAAAAAACGGTCCTACGGACCTACTGCTTTGTATACCATGTTAGAAACTATCAGACATGAATGGTGTCACTAGTCAGGAAAGCATGTACAAGTACCAAACCCTAGAAGTGTTGTACTCTATATGTGCTACCCCACTTTAGCCTACAAACATACAAATTAGTTTTGACAATTGCTACTAAGTTCTAGTCCTAATTTTGACACTATGAGGCCGTAGGAACGCGATCTAGGGTGAAGCATCCTGTTACCGTATTCTGGGGGCTCAAGGACAAGCCTGAAAACCAGGGTTTCCAATTGAGCCACACTGAAAATCAGGGTCCAAAGAAACAAGAAATGCCATAAACTCTGATCTACCGTATCTCACCCCTAGTACCGTCACACCCCGGATATAAGCGCCACCCTAGGATAAGCGCCTGGCGCTTTTGATTGGCATGTGGCGTTTATATCCGCTCCTCGATTATAAGCGCATTCTTAAAAGGCTTACGGATTATAGCCGCATACCTGTGCCTTACACATTTTAACCGCCACCCTATTTGTTTTATTTTGTTATATATTTTCCACTTGACACAACAAGTCACTCACTAAAACATCCTCATAGTTAATCTACAAGTATTTGGAACTAAATCTAGCCTACTTCTAGCACCTACGAGCCTCAAACACAGGGTTTATCATTTTCTACACATCTACCGTACTCTAGTCATCAGCACGGGTGGGGTCATCTGGGTCGGCCTCAGAGTCCAACTCAGGTTCCTCTACGCTGTTGCATAAGAAGCCATCTGCTGCAATCTCGTCATCCATGTCTACCTCCTCGCCCTCGAGCTCGTCTCGCCTGTGTGCCAGGTAGATCTTGTCTTGAGACCCATCCAGGGCGTTGCTGATACCGCAGGTGAGGAACGCCCGTTGAATCAGCTCCTTGGGCACAGACTTCCAAGCCGCGGAGATCCACTTGAGCGTCAGCTCGGGTGGAGGCTTCTTGATGTTGCCTGCCACGAAATTCAAGAACAGGAGTCAGCACGGTTACCAAAATATAAACACAAACACATGGGCGGCATCTCTCACCTTTCTTCGTCAAGGTGTCGACCCCCTCACGCTCGAACCACTCTTGGTAGAGCTGGCGAACGGCGGCCTTGAAGGAGCGATTCACCGCGACGTCATCTCCGAGGTGCAGCCAGCAGGGATAACCGCAGGGACCAGATTCAGCTCGCCGAACTTCTTCTTCACATCCGGTGTCAGGTGCCCGCGGTACGAATCAAGGACGAGCATCGCTTTGCGGGGGCAAACTCCGAATCTGGGGTTGATGTACGGCTTGACCGCCCCGTCGAGCCACGCGATGACTCCGTCCGCGTCCATCCAACCGTTGGGATGGACGGACACGTTGATATCTGCACACCAACAGACGCCCAGAGAATATGAGACGAACTTTAAAAAGAACATCAACATGCAGCCTCGGAATCGAAGGGTAGAAAAGCTTACCTGAAGGGAAATCCCCTTTGGGGAGGGTCTTCCTTTTGAAGAAGACCCACGACTTCAACTTCTTACCGCTGGCGGTCCACGCGAGCATCACCGTAACTCGCTCTTTCTGATAGCCGCCACTACGGATGGGCACAGAGCGCGAGCCAACCTCTTCGACGGTGCGTTCGAATGGCATCTCCAGCCAGAGGGGTGTCTGGTCCGCGTTAATAATCCAGGGCAGGTCGATCTTGTACTGGCGGCGGGTGTGACGCACAAACTTCCAGAAGTTCCTGACGTCAGTCTCGCAGTCTGGGAGTGGGGATGCGAGGATGAGAAAGAATAAACAGAGGATGAGAGCCGTGAATAGACGGGAACAGACAACCACCGATACACAAAAAACATGATACAAGAACACAATGAAATATCAACTCACTGGACCGGGAGCTTCTGGCCGACCCGGGTCTTCGCTCGGGTTGTCAGGTTCCAGCGGCGGCGAAAGCGCTCAGTCCACTGCTGAGAGCCGGCCCACTTTTCACCTGGGTGTAATTCTTTCATCACCTCGTGCGACCACTTCTGCAGGCGTGCGATCGAGACGGCAAGGCATTTCTTGCGGTGGGCAAGAAACCTCATGTAGACCTCCGCTTCCATGTCGCGATACCACGAGCTCCTTCCGCGCCCATGCAGGCGCTTGCGTGCACCGTGCGCGCCCTCCAGCTCAGACTTCCGGGTCTTCCAATCCGCGAGCGACCTTCGGGAGATGCCGGATTTGCGAGAAATCCGCCGCACACTCATCTCACCTGATTCAAGCTTCAGAATCCACTGCAGCTTCTCCTACGAGGTGTAAGACTTGCGCTTGTGAGTTGTCGGCTTGTGCCTGGGAGGGGGAGGACGGGCATCACGATTCTCGCGAGATGGGTGGGGCCGCTTCTTATTACAAGGGGGAAATGTGGAAATTGGAAGGTGCTCGGGAAGACCGTCGGCAGCCCAGAACTCGACATTGTCGTCAGCACCGGTCGCGGATTCGTCCAATGGGCAATCAGCCGGGGCTCCCCACCGTGGTGACGGTGCGGAGGAAGATGCTTCGGCGCCGCTGCGGTCGGGCTCGGACAGGTAGGCGTCGAACGCCGAGTAGCCAGGGGGGAGGAGAAGCTGCAGAACCCCCTAACGCGGAACACCGACAACAGGCGGGTCAGGAGGGGACGGAGGAGCGGGAGGAATAGGAGGCGCCGGGGGAGCGGGAGGGGTAGGAGGCGTTGGAGGAGTGGGAGGAACGGGAGGCCGTACTGGGTGTGTTGGAGGGACGGGCACAGGGCGCGACTGCCATTGAGAGTAGTCACGGGTGTCTCGGCGGGTATTTACTCTAGCAACAGGTTGGCGGCGGAACAAGAAATGCGTGCCTGGAAGGCCCGCCATGGCCACGCCAGGCCAAACCAACGAAAGAAGTTGAATACAGAGTTGAGAATGAGGGCCGTATGAAGCCCTCGCCCGAGACCCCTCCAGTTTCGCGGCCCGGCCTCCTCTGCGGGGAAAGGGTGGCCGCAGTCAAGATTCCCCACAGAGGAGCTGAGCTGGGCAGCTCGTTGCCTCAATGGCGGGGAATCTTGTTGTGGATGGGCACGTCGTGGCTGAACCACGGCGTGCCCTGGACCGCATGCAACCCTGATTGGGCAGTCGTGATGCGAAGTGCGTGTGTGCTGGCATGGGCCAGGTTCACGTTCGATGAACCTGGCCTTGCCAACAAGGCGTGGAAGGCGTGATGCCACGCCTTGTTGGCCTTTTCACGCGCAAACTATGCACAGTTTCGAACGTTCTCGATTCAGGTGAATCTGCCTTTGAGAATGCTTCGATTTGGTATGTTAAAAAACAAATTTCATTTTGACATAACAGAAACGCCAGCGCCTATGTATTTACTATATTATGCCCACCCCCTTAAAAAAACATGTTTTATTATTGCCCCCCATGGGGGTATATCCGGGGTGTGACGGTATGTGTCAAGAGAATATTTTGACGCGTTTAGAGAACATTCTGTCGCGTTAGAGAACATTGTGGCTCGCCAGAGAAGATTTAGACGCGTCAGCATCAGGTGAATGCACTTTTCGGCAAAATTTCATGTATAGTACAGACAGAGGGAGGTACAGCAACAAGACCAGCAGCTGAATCCACTGAGACTCCCGCGAACCAAACGACGGGCTTTGACCCAAGCATGATGGAGAAATTCTTCTCCTTCATGTCCTTCTACGAACAGCATCAGCAAGCGGCACCTGCGCAGTCAAACATCAGCAACAACGATGTTACACCCATGAGTCTCGATGGCTCATCCTATGCGCGCGGAAACCAACAGCAACCCACCTTTGCTCCGTATGAGCCCCAACGTGGCTCAATCAGCTTCATGCCGCAACAACAGCCTCGACCTGGACAGGAGAAGACGCTGGATGCACTCCAGGTTCAAGCGCAGTTCGCGCACGTCTTGAAATTACAGACATCAACGCCCTTCGACGGCAAGGACTTCTATACCTGGTCATTCGAGTTTGAGCTGATGATGGAAGGCGCACAGAGCCTTGGATTCTTCGACGGGTCCCTGCCATATCCAACGCATGGGACGCAGTACGAAAAACAACAGTACACTTATCAGTCGATGATGGCATACACGATTCTGCTAAGGAACATAACTTCAAACCAGCAGCAGAACATCCGGTCTTATCGGGGATACGGCAACTCCGCCGAGCTCGCGTACAACCATTTGAAGAATCTGTATCAAGCAACAGACAGCGTCAATCAGAGTCGATTAATGGTACAGCTGACAACAGTGGAAATGAAACCCGGCGAAAAGGGGATGGCGTATATCAGCCGCTCTCGCGAATTGCGCGACAAACTCCTTCGATGCGGAGGATCGATATCTGAAGAGGCCTTCGTCACAGTCGTCATCTCCGGCCTTGGTCCTCACTAGCGCTCCACTCGAGCCATACTGCGAGCTCATGGGAAGATCTCCGAAGCGGCACTCTGCGCCGAAATACACGCCGAACAACAAGACATGGACCTGCACGAGGAGCGGCACAAGAAGAAAACATCAGTACCAGAATTTGCATTCCTTCGACGGCACCAGCCCCAATCGACGACGATACTCCACCGACTCCTGCGCAATAGCTGAACCCCACTCCACGAGAAGTTCACAGAAGCGCACACTTCACCGCAGGCTTCTACTCCAACTCCGACATGTACCGACGATCACCTGGACATCGCGCCACCGAATCAACCTGGCATGCAAGGATGGGACATTCAAGCAACACAACGTTAAACAATACAATCCCAGCTGGAGTACTCGATAAAGATTCCCTACTTCTAACCGATGGCAGAGAACTTCAGCGAGTACGCGGAACATGTTTCACCTGCCCTGAAGCCGACTTACCGCATCAGTCGTTCGTCTCGCATCACAACCCGAACGCACCAGCTTACGCACCTCTGGAGAAAGTGTACAGCGATATACTGTACAACCGCGAACATGGACAAGGAGCGTACAACTACGTTATCACGTTCATCGACGCTGCCACACGATACGTCTGGCACTGCAACCTCCCAAGTCGCGACATGGCCCTCGACGCCTTCGCCGCCTGGCTTCCAGCAGCAGAACGGGAATCAGGAGTAAAGCTAAAAAGCTTCCAGTCAGATGGGGGAGGAGAATATCAGTCACAAAAGTTCAAGGACTACCTTGCATAAAGAGGCATCAAGCGACTCATCTCCCTTCCCTACGCTCACCAACAGCAAGGCGTGGCAGAAAGAATGAACAGGACCCTTCAAAATACCATGCGCAAGCTGCTACGTGGCATGCGGCTACCCAACCACCAGTGGCCCGAAGCGATGGACCACGCCGTCATGCTGCACAACTTGCTCTCGTCATCATCGCTCCCAAACAACGCATCACCGCATCTGCTGTGGTCAGGAAAATTGGGCAGCACAAAAATGTTGAAAGTTTTTTGCTGCGTGATACAGTACCGACCTCCAGCTGCACAAGCCGGCCGATTCTCCCAACGCACACAGTGGGGGCTACAACTGGGCATCGAGAAACACTACAACGCATGGAAGGTTTTCGATATCAACATAAAGGAAACAGTAGCAGCACGTGATGTAATCTTCTACGGAAGGCTCACCCTCCCGACATACCTTGCCAACCTGGAAGAAGGAAACCCAGACCTCTCGGACAGATTTCTTGGCGATCGAGCCTTCGCCTCAGCAGCATACAAAGCTGACTGAGACGAGCAGAACGTGGACAGAGCCTCGGAGGAAGCCGGACCTCTTCACTACTGCTCAATCGACGTACCAATGGACGACGAAAATCCTCGCGAAAGCATCAACGCCGAAGTTTACTATCACTTCGCCGACAACGGTTACGTTACACCTGCAAGAGTCAACACCAACGAAGCAGAACGCGTAGGACCCAATTTGATACCTGATCCAGAAGCAGGAGACAAAGCAGTCTATCCCGAGGACACAACTCTCCCTCGCTACACACAGAGCGGACTGCAGAAACTTGGCCTCGTCACCGCAGTCCACGGCTCAGTGCCACCTAAGGAGCCTGCCACAGTTTAGCAGGCTCCGGGGGGGGAAACACAGGGAAAAATGGCGCGAAGCCATGGACAAGGAATCAAATGCGCTGGAAAAACGCAATACCTGGAAAATCGTTCCCATCGGTGTGGCACGCAACAAGACAATTCTCACCGGAAAATGGGTCTTCCGGGTGAAAACCAAAGCAGACGGCACCATCGAAAAGTTTAAAGCACGTTGGGTTGTACGCGGCTTCGACCAAGAGCACGGACGGGACTTCACTGAAGCGTTCGCGCCGGTCAGCCGACACACCTCTCTGCGGATTCTTCTCGTGATAGCCGCCATGAAGAAGAAGAAGCTACACCAAATCTGTCAACGGGAGTTGTGTGTTGGCCCCGTCCTCGCTTGGGCGGAGCCGACTTCGTGGTCGGGTGTGAGGGGAGCAGCCGACCTGCAGCAGTGGGCGAGCTGGTTGACGAGGAGGTCGACCTGCACGGGGCCACTACGCGGGCGCTGACTTCAGCGTGGCGTCGACTTCCGGGAGGTCGACCTGGGAAGTCGACCTACGGAGGGCGTCGACTTGGTGACGCCAACTTGGGGCAGCCGACTTGGTGGTCAGCTGACAGGACTGCTGGTCGACCTGGTGGTTGGTCGATCAGGCCTGCTGGTCGACTTGGTGGTTGGTCGACCAGGCATGATGTCGACCTGACCTGGTGGTCGACGGCGGAGGGGCCAACGTCGACCTTGACTCAGGACGCCGAGCGGCTGGGTGTCGAGTAGCAGGGCGTCAACTTGGTGACACCGACTTCGGGTAGCCGACTTGGGTGGTCGGCTGACAACTACGCTGGTCGACATGGAGCTGGTCGACCAGGAGTGCTGGTCGGCGTGGAGCTGGTCGACCAGGAGTGACGTCGACCTGGAGCTGGTCGACCAGGGGCGTGGTTGACCTGGTGAGGTCGACTTGGGGTGGTCGTCGACTTGGGAGGTCGACGGGCACATACAGGAGCAGCTAGTCGACGTGGTTGCCCGGTCGACCAGGTTACCTGGGTGACGAGGTTCTGCAGAGGAGTGCAACGGTCGCCCGGGCGAAGTTGGCGAGTCCGACCTCGGTGGTGGTATCCCGAGGTCGGCGTGGCGGATCAGGTGGAGTCGTCAGCACGAGGATGACCTGGTGTGTGCGTTGTGCAGGTGACGAGGCTTAGCCCGCCAATCATCTGCGAGCACCTGCGAAGTAGGTGCGCTGCTGTTCTGCGGGAGCAACGCTGGCACGCCGTCAACCTGCAGCGTTGGCACGCCGTCGACTTTGCACTGCTGGAGCGCAGTCGACCAAGTCGTGCTGGAACGCGGTCGACCATGCTGCGCTGGCAGTCGACCGACCTGAATGCTAGCTCTGATGTAGTCTTGCCATGCCAACTTCTTTGTACCATTGTTGTCAACTTTCTCTAGTGAAACTCTTGCCAAATTGCCCCGTGAACTAGCAAGCAGTGTGTGCACTAAAAAAACGACTAAGGACCAACTAACGCAGAGATCACACGAGCACCCATGCCTAGCCCGTAGTCTAGCTCCCGTTGTAGTTGTTATCTCCGCAAAATCGACGTCGCCAACGCTTTTCTCTACGCACCTGTCGATGCTGCGATCTTCGTCGAGCAACCACACGGCTCCAACGCAGACCCCAACCAAGTCTGTCAACTGCTGAAGTCTCTGTACGGTATCAAACAGGCCCCGAGGCCGTGGCAGCAGTACCTGCACGCCCGACTCATCTGCATTGGATTCCGCCAATTATCGCACGACCAGGGCATGTACCGGCTCACGAAAGGCACCGACTACATTCTTCTCATCGTCTATGTAGACGATCTGCTCTACATCGGCTCGACCGACGGCGTCACGACCTGGTTCGAAGGGGAGCTGCAGCAGGACCTCACGCTCACAGTTTTTTCTACTGTAACGCAATATCTCGGACTCAACATTCAAGAAGAGGAGAGCGCGATCTACCTCAGCGCCGTGAAATACGCCGACACCATCGCTAAGCGCTTCAGACTCACCCCAACTACTCTCTCCACGCCATATCGCTACACCGCCGGAAATCACAAAGAAGCCTCCGCCCAGCTCAAGCCCGCCGACATACGCGACTACCAACGAAAGTTGTGATGTCTACTCTTCGCAGCCGTCACTTGCCGACCGGACCTCTCGTACTCCGCAAGCCAACTCGCCACCTACTTCAAGAAACCCGAAGCAGAGCACATGGCGGAGCTCGACCGCGCACTCCACTACCTCGTCAGCACTCCAACGATCGGTCCAACCTACCACAAGACCGGAACCACGACGCCCAAGCTGATCGGCTACATCGATGCTGATCATGCCGGCGACTCTGACAAAAGGCGCTCACGCACCGGCTACATCTACCGACTCGAGCCTATCGGACCTATCTCGTGGCAGTCGAGCAAGCAAGAGCTAATAGCTCTCTCCTCAGCTGAAGCAGAATATATTCCACTTTGCTCAACCACCAACGAAGGATTATACCTTCGCAAACTACTGGAAGAAGCGAAGCTGGCCCAGTTACCCAGCTTCTCTCTGTTCTGCGACAACCAGTCAGCAATTCGCATCGCCAATAAGAATGGATTCGCGAACAGAACGAAGCACATCGCCCTGCGATATTTCTTCGTGAAGGACGAAATCGAGAAGGGGAGACTTGAGCTGTCCTACTGTCCCACGTCCGAGATGGCAGCCGATTACTTGACCAACAACAACAGTAAAATAGTTATTAGTTACACCGTGTCATATTCCTTGTACTCTTATACAAACCTTGTATCTTCTTGCTTTAATCAATCTATCTTGGTTCAACACTTATCATTAGAACGCTTCCGCAACTACCGTACAACATCTCTACTCGGAGTTTAGTCTTGTAAAAGATCCTAAGGGTTTTTCTCAGCCCAACAGTGTGGTCAGTATCAGACGAAAGAATCCGCGTTGTCTGTAAATTCAGACGAAAATGTACAAGCAGGTTTGGAAAATCATACGAAAAAAAAAAATTCACTTATCTGACTTTTCAGCAAGGCCCTAGATATGATTCAGGGTCCGTTCAGACTTTTTTTTTTGTACCTAGTCTGCACTCTAAGAATTTGTTTAGGCACCCTGTTTGATGTTTCAGAGTTTTTTTGTCATACTTGTCTGTATTTTCAGACTATTTTTGGTAGTGTAGGCTGAGCGTCAGACTTGTATCGGGGGTGCACTCTGAACCGATAATACAGGGGTTTGCGCCAGCCTGGCGGCGCGTAGCACTAACCCCGCCAATCACGGGCGGGAACCCTCAATTTCGCCAGCGCGGCATCGCACAGTCGCGTTGGTACAGAATTGCTGTAATCACAACCAATTCTGACCAATCACGGCTGCGCCGCAGGCAGTGTTGGCAAGATTCGTTGCCCACACATAGCTCGCCGCGCACTGCACCTTCGCTCTACACCACGACCATCCACCACACCCCGCCTTCAATGTTGCCAACGCATAGCTCGCAGGGTGCTGCCACTCTCACGTCACCACGTCCATCCACCCCACCCCACCTTCCCAGTTGCCAACGCAGGGCTCGCACCGCGCTGCTACTCTCACGTGACCACATCCATCCACCCCATTCACCCCACCTTCCAAGGATTCACGCCCAGGTGTCGTGCATGCAATGACCACCTGAGAGATGAGAGGTCCTACTACGAGGACCTCTCATATTCCTCTTGGACACCGTTCTTACCAGTCTCTCTTAGGGCCCGCTCCATTTGCCTCGCCTGAAACTAGTGTAGGAGCCCTTGTTTCAGGCTCCCCTTTTCTAGCTCGCTACACCTCTGCTCGGCAGGCTCAATGGCAGCCACAGAGGCTGTCGCGGATGGGCTCGACGATGAGGATGATGCAGTCGGTCGCCCAGTTTCCGACCCACTCACCGGTCTAGACTTCCTTAGGTCTGTCCTACCGAAGCACAATCCACCGCAAATGCCACCGTCGCAACCCAGCTCGAGCCGCCCACCTATTCCCAGAGACACCCCACCTTTGCACGAGGCCGTCACTGAACCAGCGACCGCTGCGCAACAGGCGGTGCCCCATGAGGCGTCCGTCGGTGGACCTTCTCGTCCCGCGCCACCGTCGAAGTTGCGGTACCGTCGGTCCACCCTTGGGTGGGCAACTCCGCCTCCTCCATCGACCATTCTGACTCCTGCGAGTGACGATTCTCCCATGCAGGACAGCTCAAAGCCCACGCAGGACAGCTCAAAGCCCACGCAGGGCAGCTCAAAGCCCAATTCCGACAATCCTGAGTTGAAATACGAGGAAGCTCATGCGAGATTTTAATCCAAGTGGTCCACCGATTACAGTTGGCTTGTTCTAACTAAGACCTCTTCTGGTGCCTCTTCTTTCAAATGCAGTATTTGCTTGGAGTTTGTAGGATTGAATGGCAAGTGTGGGCGGCGTACCGAGGGAGCTACCGACGTGCAGACACAGTCCTTCAAGAAGCACGAAGACACGGTGAAGCACCGCTTTGCTCTGCAACGACAGGAGGACTTGCTGCAGAAGTATGGGCGACAGCAGCGCATCGACATGCACCCGAAAGCGCAGGACATGGAGCTGCTGCGGGTGTCTTCGCTCGTGGACTCCCTGTACTTCATGGGGAAGTGCAACGAGCCCATGGACTCGTGGATCCGGCTGGTGTGAAGAAATGAGGAATGAATGATGAACTAGGAAATGTCAAACTTATATGATCTAGCCTGTGTAGGCTGTAGCGGGTTAGATACTAAGGGGTACACAATTCTAGGGTTTCATATTTGTATCACTTTCATTCCTTAGTCAATTCATTCTCGTTCTAAGTTTCTCATTGTATCGAGCAGGTTCCCTCGTGGGAACTGTTCCTAGAGCCCACCAAGATTTGTTTTCCTACCCGGGGCGCGTGCCGCCCCTGCCCGAAGCGCGCCTAGTGTCCCGCCCTTAGCGACCCGTCGCGCCCTTCTTAGCGGCCCCGTCGCCGCCCCTTACGGCCCCGCGACCGCCTCTTACGGCCCCGCGACCGCCCCTTACGGCCCCGTCGCCGCCCCTCACGGCCCCGCGACCGCCCCTTACGGCCCCGTCTCCGCCCCTCACGGCCCCGCGACCGCCCCTTACGGCCCCGTCGCCGCCCCTTACGGCCCCGTCGCCGCCCCTTACGGCCCCGTCGCCGCCCCTTACGGCCCCGTCGCCGCCCCTTTCGGCCCCGTCGCCACCGAGCCGCGACCCCGTAGCCGCCCTTAGCGGCCCCGTCGCCGTCCCCCCTCCCCTCGGCCTCGTCGCCGCCCTTCAGCGGCCACGTCGCCGCCCCTCCGCGGCCCCGACGCCGCCCTTCAGCGGCCCCGTCGCCGCCCCTCAGCGGCCTCGTCGCCGCCCTTCAGCGGCCTCGTTGCCGCCCCTTGCGGCCCCGTCGCCGCCCTTCGCGGCCCTGCCGCCCTTCCTCGGCCCCTCAGCCGCCCTTCCCGGCCCCGTCGAGCAGCCGAGCCGCCGTCACCGCCAAGCCGCCGAGCCGCCGAGCCGCCCTTGCCGCCGTGCCGCCGAGCTGCCGAGCCACCGAGCCTCCGAGCTGCCGAGCCGCCAAGCCGCCGAGCTGCCGAGCCGCCGAGCCGCCGAGCCGCCCTGCAGCCGAGCCGCCGAGCCGCCACGCCGCCGCAGTCCCTGCAGTCGCGGCCCTGTCCCTGCCGGCCTGCCTCGGCCCGCCCCACCTGCCTGGTAAGAGCAGCGCCTCTGCCACTGCACTGCCCTACCCCGCTGCTCTCTCTGCCAGTCTACTGATGTCATGGCCACCCCCAATGTTCTCACCTTTGACGCTGAGGGTCGGGCTGTTGACTTTGAGGTCTGGGTAGATGATCTGCAGCTTTTCCTACAGTGCGATAGGGCAGACGGTCTCTCTCTGTTTGACCTCACCTCTGGTGCCTCTCCTGCCCCTGCTGCTGATGCTGACGCCACTGTTCGCTCACAGTGGGCCACGCGCGATGCTGCTGCTCGCCTTGCTGTGCGCCGCCACTTACCGACCGCTGAGCGCGCGCATTTTAGTCAGTACAAGAGTGCTAAGACCTTGTACGACGCTGTAGTTGCACGCTACTCTTCCCCTGCCACTGCTGCCCTTAGCCGCCTCATACTGCCGTACCTCTTCCCTGACCTCGCCGCTTTTCCCACAGTCGCTGACCTCATTACGCACCTTCGCACTAGTGACATTCGCTACCGCGCTGCGCTTCCTGCTGAGTTCTGCGCCAAGACCCCCCCCCCTATGTGCATCACCCTCTACTACATAGTCACCCGGCTCACTGACACCCTTCGCTCGGTCAGGGACCACTTCCTCTCTGTTTGCCCCACCACCCTCACCGTTGACCTCCTCGAGGAGCGCCTCCTAGCAGCAGAAAAGAGTATAGTCGTTGTAGGAGCCTCTCGTGGTGACCCTCGTACCCCTGTCTTTGAGGGGTGCTCCCCCTCCCCCCTCTTGCCCTCTGTTGCCTCTGCTGCTGCGGCCGACCTCGTTGGTCTTGAGTCGGTCGGCGCGGCGTCTGCCCCTAGCGGGAGACGCCGCTCAGGCAAGGGCAAGGGGGGCAAGGGCGCTGGAGGAGCTGGCGGGGGCGGTGGAGGCGGCGGTGGAGGCGGCGGAGGGGGTGTGGGTGGCGGTGGGAGTGGTGGCGGGAGTGGGGGCACTAGTGGCGGCAGTGGAGGCGGAGGAGGCGGCGGTGGTGGCGGTGCGAGCGGAGGTGGTGGAGGTGGAGGCGGTGGTGGAGGTAGCGGCGGCGGAGGTGGAGCTGGTCGGGGCGGTTCTTCGCAGAGGGTCGGCTCCGGTGGTGGTCAGCGCCAGCAGCAGCAGCGCACTCGTGAGACCCCTTCCCCCCAGCAGCTTCGTGAGTGGTACACTGCTCGTCAGCGGGGTGGGGGTGCTGGCCCCTGTACCTACGTTCTACGTACAGGCGACCGCACAGGTGAGCAGTGTGGGGGTCCGCACTCCACCCAGCGCTGCTTCGGCCGCCTGACGGACGCTTGGCGTCATCAGTTCCCCGACGCTACTGAGATCCCTCGCTGGGGCGAGCTGTTTAGGGCGGGTGTTGCGATCTTTGATCTTGATTATGATGCTATTCTTGCTGCCATGTATGCTGTGACTATTAGTGATGAGGGTGACTGTTACCGGTGTTTTCCGCCTGACCCGGGCATTGAGGCTGCTGCTCTAGGTGCTGGTGAGGCTGCTGCTCTAGGTGCCGGTGAGCCTGCTGCCCCAGGTGCTGGTGAGTCTGCGCTCTCAGGTACCGCGTCGGCTCCGGCCACCCACACCTTCACCCTTGACTCGGGTGCTTCCCGCTCCTTCTTTCGAGACCGCACCACGCTTACGCCGCTTAGTCGGCCAGTGGCAGTCTCCCTGGCAGACCCCTCTGGGGGTCCTGTCCTTGCCCACTTCTCCACTGTTCTACCGTGTCCGGCGGCCCCTTCTGGCACCCTGTCGGGTCTTTACCTCCCCTCGTTCTCTACGAACTTGGTGAGTGGTGCTGACCTCCAGGATGGAGGGGTTCACCAGTTCACTCCTGCGAGTCAGCGAGTGACCCACTGTACCTGTGCTCGGACGGGCCGTCACTTGGCCACGTTTACCCGTCAGCCGGGGTCGAGCCTGTACACACTGACTACTGAGTCTCCTCCGGTCGCTGAGTCTGCTCAGGTAGCCGCGTCGGGTCAGGTGTTTGCTGCGGCGTCCAGGTCTGGTCCTGAGTCTGCCCCCTGCTCGTGTCGTCTCCTGTCTCACCAGACTCTCCTCTGGCACCACCGCCTTGGTCACCCCTCCCTGCCTCGTCTTCGAGGCATGGCCTCCCGTGTCCTTGTCTCTGGTCTCCCCCGGTCCCTCCCTCCCCTTCCTCCGGGGCCTGCCCCCACCTGCGTTCCCTGCGTCGAGGGGCGGCAGCGCGCTGCTCCTCACTCCTCCGAGTTTCCTCCGACAGAGGCTCCACTGCAGACGCTTCACATGGACGTGTGGGGCCCAGCCCGCGTCCGTGGACAGGGTCACGAGCGTTACTTCCTGCTGGTGGTTGACGACTACTCGCGTTACACCGCAGTCTTCCCCTTGCGCAGCAAGGGTGAGGTCACTGAGGTGTTGATCGCCTGGATCCGCGCAGCTCGTCTCCAGCTCAGAGAGAGTTTCGGCTCGGACTTTCCTGTTCTGCGTCTGCACTCTGACAGAGGCGGAGAGTTCTCCTCTGACCTTCTGCGAGCCTTCTGTCGTGCACGAGGCATCCGCCAGACCTTCACGCTTCCGGACTCTCCGCAGCAAAATGGGATTGCTGAGCGCCGCATTGGCATGGTCATGGACGTGGCTCGTACGTCCATGGTCCATGCGGCTGCCCCCCATTTTCTGTGGCCGTTTGCGGTTCGGTACGCGGCGCATCAGATACACCTTCAGCCCCGGGTCTCCATGCCGGAGACCTCCCCTGCTTTGCTGTGGACGGGGAAGGTTGGCGATGCGTCTGCGTTCCGTGTCTGGGGATCTCGGGCGTTTGTCCGCGACTTGTCTGCGGACAAGCTGTCCCCTCGTGCTGTTCCCTGCGTCTTCCTTGGCTTCCCCCCTGACGCGCCGGGCTGGCAGTTCTACCACCCCACCTCGCGCCGTGTTCTGTCCTCCCAGGACGTCACGTTTGACGAGTCGGTTCCCTACTACCGTCTCTTCCCCTACCGCACTGCGTCCCTCCCCCCCCCGCCGCTCTTCCTTACGCCAGGTCCCCCTCCGGTAGACCCCCTCCCCCCTCAGGGTCCTGCCCCCTCAGGTGTGTCTCAGGTAGACGCAGTCGACCCTGTCGAGGTAGCTGTTGACTCTGGTGCTGCTAGGGGTGCTGAGCCTGCGGGTGCTGGGTCTGGGGGTGCTGAGCCTGGGGGTGCTGACTCTGGGGGTGCTGAGCCTGGGGGTGCTGACTCTGGGGGTGCTGCGCCTGGGGGTGCTGAGCCTGGGGGTGCTACACCTGGGGGTGCTGAGCCTGGGGGTGCTGCGTCTGGGGGTGCGGAGTCTGAGGGTACTGGACCTGCTCGTGTGGCGTCTGGCGGTGCTGGGCCTGGAGGTTCTTCGGGTGCTTCGTCCCGGCGGGAGCTACTCTCTCCACAGGAGCTGCGTGAGTGGTTTGCCCGGCGCTGGAGGCGAACTGCTGGAGCTGGAGGTGCTGCGGGTGCTGGAGGTTCTGCTGCTGCTGGGGGTGCTTGTGCCGCGGGTCCCGGAGGTGCTCGTACTGGGAGTACTGGAGCTGCTGGGCCTGCGGGTGCTTCTCGTACTGGAGCTGGTGGTGCTGCGGGCGTCGGTGCTACTGAGGGTGCTGGAGCTGGACCCGCTGCGTCTTCTGGTGGTCCGGCTGGAGCTGGAGCTGCTGGGGGTGTTGGCGCTGAGGGTGCCTCTGGTGCTGGTGCCTCTGAGGGTACTGGAGTTGGCACTGCTGGGGCTGGGGGTGCTGCTGGCGCTGGTGCTGTCGTTCGGGGTGCTGGTGCTGTCCCTTCTGGTGCTGGTGGTGCTGAGCGGCCGCGGCCGTACTTCGTTCCGCTCCTTGAGCAGGTTCTTGGTCTTCCGCCTTCTGCTAGTCCGGCTCCTCCCTTAGAGTGTCCACCGCCTGTCCAGTCCGAGTCACAGTTACAGCCTACCTCTCCTCTGCCTGCTCCTTCTCCCTACACTGGTCCTACTGGAGGTCTTGCTGAGCGTCGTGAGCCTGCGTCTCGTCCTGTGTCGCCTATCCGTGCTGCTCGCACTAGTAGTCGTGGTTCGCGTCAGCGTCCTCCCCCTGTGCCCGGCACGCACGGATGTCTCTGCGTCCCTCCACTGCTCCGCTGCGTGCCCCTTTGCCTTCTCCTCCTGAGTCCTCTCTTCCTGTTCTTGCTGACCCGGAGTCGGACTCCCTTCGTGCTGCCAGTCCTACTGTCACGCGTCTCCTTGCTATTGTCGTCACTGACCCTTCCTTTGAGTCCGCTGCTGCGTCTGCCTTAGTTTCTGAGCTTGTCGACTTCGCTGCTCACTGTCGCCTAGACTACGCTGCTAGTCTTGTCGCTGAGTCTGAGTCTGTCTGTCCTCCGTCCGTCGGGGGTGAGTGTGCCCTTGGCACGGACGTCCTTGAGGACAGGCAGGAGGAGTTCCAGTGCTTTGCTGCTGCTTCACCTCATCTCGTGTCCATGCTGCTTGCCCCTGAGGGAGACCCGGATGCACCTGACATCCCGACTCCGCGCTCTTACGCGGAGGCGATAGAGGGTCCCTACTCCTCTCAGTGGCAGGCAGCCATGGATGCAGAGATGGCTTCCTGGAATTCCACAGGCACCTACGTCGACGAGGTTCCCCCTCCTGGGGCGAACATCGTCAGTGGCATGTGGATTTTCAGGGTGAAGCGGCCGCCGGGTTCTTCAAGGCGCGCTACGTGGCTCGTGGCTTCAGTCAGCGGCAGGGAGTTGACTACTTTCAGACCTTCTCTCCCACCCCGAAGATGACCACTCTTCGGGTACTGCTGCACATAGCTGCTCACCGTGACTACGAGCTACACTCTCTTGACTTCAGCACTGCTTTCTTGCAGGGCAGCCTGCACGAGGAGATCTGGCTGCGCCGCCCACTTGGCTTCACTGGGACTTTTCCTCCTGGCACCCAGTGGAGCCTCTGGCGGCCAGTCTACGGTCTCTGCCAGGCACCGCGTGAGTGGCACGACACACTGAGGACTACGCTTGCGGCTCTTGGGTTTGCTCCCTCTACTGCCGACCCGTCGCTGTTTCTGCGCACCGACACTTCTTTGCCGCCGTTCTACATCCTCGTGTACGTCGACGACTTGGTCTTTGCCACAGCTGACACTGCTGGACTCGCCCACGTGAAGTCCGAGCTGCAGAAGAGACACACGTGCACAGACCTGGGTGAACTGCGCAGCTACCTTGGCTTGCAGATCACCCGGGACAGAGCACGCCGCACCATTACCTTGACTCAGTCACACATGGTGCAGTAGGTCCTTCAGCGCTTCGGCTTCACGTACTCCTCGCCTCAGGCCACTCCTCTGCCTACTCGCCACTCGCTCTCAGCTCTGCCTTCGGATGAGTCCGTAGAGTCGAGTGGCCCGTACCCAGAGCTTGTTGGCTGCCTCATGTACCTGATGACCTGCACTCGACCTGACCTTGCATACCCTCTTAGCATTCTCGCACGCTATGTTGCTCCTGGGAGACACAGACCAGAGCACATGGCTTCAGCGAAGAGGGTGTTGCGCTACTTGTGCAGTACGTCGGGCATGGGGCTTGTGCTTGGAGGGCGGAGTCCAGTGGTCCTCACTGGTCACGCAGACGCTTCTTGGGCTGACGACCAGGCTACGCAGCGGTCGTCACAGGGTTACACCTTCAGCCTTGGTTCCGGCTCTGTTTCGTGGCGGTCTACCCGCTCGTCTTCTGTTCTCGGCTCCAGTTGTGAGGCTGAGATCTACGCAGGGGCCATGGCTGCACAGGAGCTACGGTGGCTCACCTACCTGCTGACTGACCTAGGAGAGCCGCCTCGTTCTCCTCCAGTTCTGTACGTAGACAACAAGGCTATGCTGGCCTTGTGTCGGGAGCACAGACTGGAGCACAGAACGAAGCACATCGCTCTTCGCTACTTCCTTGCTCGTGAGCTTCAGCAGCGCGGTCAGCTGCGCCTTGCTTACGTGGCCTCTGAGGCCAACACTGCTGATATCTTCACCAAGGCACTTGCGCCTTGTGACCATCAGCGCTTCTGTACTCTGTTAGGTCTTGTACCTACCTTGCCTCACTTGCTCACTTCTTGACCTTGCTTGTACTGTTACATATATATATACCTGCTCTTGCTTGTTTAGCGTTATATATATGTGTGTACTCATGCATGTGAACTGGCCTTGTGGCCTTGAACTTGTGCTCAGAATGTGTGGTGACGTTGTGATCCACCCTGAGCTTGCTTTGCCTTGCTTTGCTTGACTGGTCTTGTGACCCCTTGTTCTCCCCCACTTTGCCTATGGGGGTGTGTCAAACTTATATGATCTAGCCTGTGTAGGCTGTAGCGGGTTAGATACTAAGGGGTACACAATTCTAGGGTTTCATATTTGTATCACTTTCATTCCTTAGTCAATTCATTCTCGTTCTAAGTTTCTCAGGAAATGAGTTGGGTACAAATATGAAACCCTAGAAAGCTGTACCCCATACTTTCTACCCCACTACAGCCTAGAAAGACTATAGCATATAAGTTCGACAGCTGGTGCGCTACCTGGCGAATAAGAAGGTGCCCGGATTTCCTGAGCAGGGCTACGGCACATACTATAATACGTAAGGGTTTAGGGTTTATGACATTTTTTCTCGTTGACCGTCGCTAACGACTTCGTTTTTCTTGTGTAGGTACGGATTTGGAGAGCTCACTCAAGCAATTTCGACGTGGCTCCAAACAACGCAACTGGAGCACCTTCTCCTGAGCCCTTTCATCGGGATAACACTGGACGAGAGCACCGACCGTCGGCGCGGCAAAGACATGATTGTGTTTGCCACGTTTCTCCGCATGGCCAAGTTGTCACTGAGTTCGTCGCGCATTTGACGGTTGAGAGGGCTGACGCTGCATCTTTGTGCAGTTTGTTGCTTTCCCACCTCAGGGCTGTCGGCGTTGACCTCCGACGTAACTCGGGAGTGAGCACGGATGGCACCTCTGTGATGGTGGGGAGTCAAAACGGTGTGGTTGCTCGTCTGCGTCAGCTCATCCCCAACCTGGTCTCGTTTCACTGCATTGCTCACCGGTGCGTTTGTGTTTTAATGCGATGCGTAAACGTCAGTGAAGAACTTTATTAATCTCTAACTGTGTATGTGTGGTTTTGTTTGGCAGGGAGGCCTTAGCTGCCAAAGCCGCAGCGGAGGCGATACCAACCTTCAACATGGTTCACGACGTGATCCGCGCCGTCGCAGAGTACCTCGGGCGATCGGGGCTGTGGCATCAGCGCTTCATGGAGCTCCAGGAGGTGTTCACGTCCACCAACCTCGAGGTCCAAGGCATACACGACGTGCGGTGGCTGTCCAGAGGAGCTGCAGTCGCCCGCTTCGTCCAAGTCCTACCTGCCATCATGGTGATGTTGTCGGAGTGGAAGGACCAGACCATGTACGAACTCGTCACGTCGTACAGGTTCCAGATCCTCATCAGGTTCCTCGCGGATATGCTGGAGCAGCTCAACGTCCTCTCCTCGGTTTTCCAGAAGCGTGAGGTAAGTGACTTACAGGGTGTTGCTTGTGGTGGTTCTAGTACAAAACCCTTTGTACTGAATTTTGTTGAATGTTTGTGATGCAGCTCGACTACGCGCTGGTGCACACGCAGATTGTGCGCACCACATCGATCTTGGAGGCCCGGTACATCGACTGTGGAGATGACTTCGGCGGGGGGCAGACCGAGAGGCTCTACCGCTTCATTGAGAAGCATGGTCCGAGTGGGTCACCAGAAATGGTGGTGGAAGGAGCATCGTCCGACGGCAGTATGAACCGCTTCAAGGTAAAACTTCACGAGCGCACCAACCCGAGCTATCGTGGGCCAGGTCATCACCACGCCTGCGTTGCACTCTGCACCGACATGGCCGAGCTCGTCGTCGAGAACCTCCAGTCCAAGCTCGGCGACCTTGACTCTCTTTCCGGAGTGAGGCTGTTTATTCCAAAGATGTGGCAACCGCACTGGGACCGGGATGCACGGCGGGCACAGTGCCTGGAGTGGCTGTTGTCGCTTGTCACATTGTTTCTCGCAGATGAAGCCGACGAGATCCTACCTGGTATGTTTTTGTGTCACCCCGCCCCGTTCCCAGGGCTGATTTTATCAGGGTAATTACCCTGATTTCAGGGTGATTTCAGACTTTCCACTTTGCGGAGACTGAGATTTCAGAATTACTGAGTTCTCAACCCTGTTCAAATCAGAGTAGTAGTTTTCCTATCCCTGATTTTGAGTATAGTGTAACAGACTAGCCTATTAGTGGACCCTGACTTAATAGGGTATCGAATCTGTGGTCCCTGATTTTGACCTTATCGAGAGGAAGGTTCTTGGAAATTTCTTTCCGATATCCCCCTTCGGTTTGATCGCAGTACAGCCAGCGCGTGAGCGATGGACAGCAGCATGTCTGACAGGCGAGTACACTCGATGTTTGTTATTTTCACGACATGTGAATAAGTTGTTCCACTGTCGTAAGTGCGTGTGCGTAAAGTTTCCAGAACCTATTTTGCGTTTCGCACAGCGATGTTGGCCACATTCAGGTATCGAATCGAAATGTTTGGTTGAGCGAAATCGCTCATCTCTTCCCCCCACTAAAACGTGTGCATAAATACCATTTCGTAACACTAAAAGGGTGGAACTTAGCGCGCTCAAAGTGTGCGCGAAACACAGAGCGCAAACTTTACGCAGAGGGAGACTTTTTCCCCTGTAACAAAGGGCGCGTTACTACTCTGATCCTCGATTTTCGACACTGAACAATCAGAGTTATATACTTTTCAACCCTGAGCAATCAGAGTAGCATTATTCTGAAAAATGTGCACTCATAATAGAGGGGAAAAAATTTCCCCGGAATCAGGGAGGCCTAATATGAAACGTCAGCCCTGCCCGTTCCCCCTTTGACAACGGCTCGTTTAGTAAACCCGTGTGCTGTTTTACCTTGCAGGCATTGACAAGAAGAAAGCCGTGAGGGAGCTGCGCACACTGTGTCCAGTCCTTGCCAGAGCTCCGAAGAGCGAGCGCAAGTACCACACCGGACTTACCGCGATTCTCAAGACACCCGACTGGCAGCATGCGTACCCCAACCTCGTCGGACTGTGGGTGGCGATTGCAGTGCTGCCTCTCAGCACGGTCGAGTGTGAGCGACAGGCCCTCAGATATCAGCGTAAAACACGCTGATTACGCTGATTTTGTAGCTGTGATTTTCGTTTTCCCTGAAAATTCAGCATATGCTTCAATTTTGCACTGAAATTTCAGTATATACTACCTTGTCACACTGACCATTTTGCGTGTTTCTTTACAAGAAACACTGACGAATCAGTATAGTGACGTGAGTCACACTGAAACGGAGTTGACCGCGTGTGGGGGGGGGGGGGGGGGGGGGGGTGATAGGGTACGCATGTACAATCTGTACCTTCCCGTGATTCCTGAGACCCCACCCACACACTTGGCATTTTTTCGCATGCACTGCACAGATATCAGGTGCGCGCCGAAGTGTTTAGCCTCGCTGGAACCTATCACAGCAACAACACCACACACCTTGTACTGGGGTTTCAGCTATAGTTTTTTGTTATTACACTGTTGGTTCAGTTTACTTATGATTTTTACACTGGCAAAATCAGTATAAAAAAAACCGTGAACGCTGATTTGGACACCTCGTTGGCCGGGGCACGCTGATCCATCAGCATACCCTCAAACCAATCTGAGGGCCTGGTGAGCGAGGATTCTCCCGACAGAATCTCATCAAAACGTGGCAGAGGGGCAGCATAAAGGATTGTAGGCTGAGTGATCTGCTCTGTATTTCACTCATAGACTACGAGCTAGATGTCCCAGGAGTAGTAGAGATATGGCGCAGCTACAAGAAGCGCCGGCCGGTCACAGCACCTGCTGCAAGGCACAGGGAGGAGCCCTCCTCTAGGGCTGGGAAGGAGCCTGTAGACGAGACAGTAGTAGAACGTGCCCCTATAGTATCTCTGTCAGACTATCAAGAAGAAATGTAAAAGGTTTACTGACTGAAGTGTTTTCATATATGCCGGAAAATTGACTGTTACTCTGTATGATCAGCGTTGAAATGCATGTGTACTCTGAACTCAGACTAAAAAAAACGGGTCACTCTGACTGCCAGACTAGGAAGAGGGGTGTACTCTTGAGGCCTCAGACTACCGTACCTCAAAACGAATCTAGGGGCCTGCTTTTCAGATGAATATTTAATCATTGTCTTGAATTCTGATGAACTACCGTACTAAAAGTGAGTCTGATTTTCAGACCATCAGACCAACTGGTCTGATATCGACGTCCGTCAAGTCAATGCAATGCAGCTGTCACTTGCTTGGCTGTCAGCCATGCTGCCTCCAATTTCTACAGTTCAATGTTGGCAACATACCTAGGCTGCCTGTCTCATGCCTTGGTTGTGGCATCTTCATGAGCAAATGTTGTACCGTAACTACAAGGCACCAAATCAAGCCTCTGAACTGAGCATTCTGTGATTCAAACTGTGAGCTGCTTCAGTAGCAATCTGCTGTCTGCCAGTACTAGCAGGAGTGAGTTGCTTCCGATTGGGTTCAGCTTTAGTTGGCTTGGTCTCAATACCGTATGAGACCACGTCTGGTTGCAGCATTCAAAAATATCTTCAAACTCCTTGGTAAGACCAAGTCCTCCTGCTTCCTGCTAGCACGAGAACAGGTCTCGACTCAGCATCAACACATTCCGCCCATCCACAAACTTCTTAAACCCTCCCCACCGCTCAAAATTCCGCAGCACCGTTCCTTTGCAACCCTCGCACACGCCCCCCCCTTCATGCAACTCGCCTATAAACACCTGCACACCGCGCAGCACCCTCAGCGACGGCTTGTGCGCAAACACCCTCCGCTCCGCCCCCTCGATATCCATCTTCACCAGATCAAATCTCGGGATTCCGTACGCTGCCATGATTGCTGTGAGTGTACTCCCCTGCACGTGCCCTCTCACCCTGCCTTCACATGTCGGCCCGGCTCCCACCAGACTTTCCTGGTACCTTGTCCGCTTCGCTTCCTTCACCCTCTTCTTCTTGCCACTCCCCGCTCCGCCACCCCCTCCCCCTCCGCCTCCGCTTTCCCCGCCTTCCTCTGTCACAAACCCTAACTGCCGGCTCGAATTTGCAAACGGCCAGTCAGCATCGCCGGGCAGCTCCGACTGCGATTCGCACAGAGAGAGCGGCGCGATGCGGTCCCAGAGCGCGGCGCGCACGTGCACGATGTTCCCCACGCGCGCGCTGCTCACCACCCCCACGCGGAAGTTCTCCGCCTCGGGCTCCACGCGCACCACCAGCGCGTCGGGGTACAGCAGCGCGAACGCCAGCGCCGCCATCCCCGTCCCGCCCGCGTCTAAAATATACCTCGGCTCGATCGGAATCTTAAGCAGCGCGGAGTACTCGAAGCGCACAAAGTGGTTCCCTAGCGAGAGCAGGTCGGTGGAATTAGGTCGCAGCTGCCAGTGGATGGCGCAGCAGCCGTGCGCGGCGCACGGGAACTGGTCCACCAGCACGTGCAGCAGCCCGTCCGGCGCCGGCTTCGTGCCGGCCGTCCATTTGGCGGCGAGCGCGGGGCTCTTGAGGATCCCCAGGTCGATCTGGCTCATCGGGACGGTCACGGCTGACGACGGCAGCACGCCCGCTACAGCCGATCCCGCTACAGCCGTTGATGCTGAACCCGCTGTTGCTGATTCTCCACCGGTTTCGCCGCTTCCGCCGCCGCCGGTTCCGGAGGCTGTTTCTGAGTCAGCAGCAGCGTCAGCGGCGGCGGTGGTTGCCGCCTCCCACGCGACGACTTTCCAGATTTCGAACTGGCGCACGTGCCACACGATGCCCTCCGTGCGCCAACACAGCGGACGCCGCCATTCCTTTTTCCGCAGACACGCGCGGTTCGCCTCTGTTCGCCAGTTCTCGCGCTCCTCGATCGGCCGGGTGTCGGCGGGGGGGCGGGATCGCAGCAGGGCGACAATGATAAAAAGGATGACTATAGCGAGGACGGAGACGGCGGCGGCCTGGGAGCGGCGCGAGGAGGCGAGGTTTTGTCGTAGCCTGTGGTAAGAGGAGTGAAGGAACGAGCCGGGAGGAACGAGTTGAGAGAGGCGATACGCGAGCCAGGGGGGGAGCGCGGACCCCTGCCTGCCGCGCTTCATGGCGCGCGGGGCATGTGACAGAGCGGAAAGGGTATGCGGGGCGGAGAGTAATGCGCCGACAGCGTGACCCAAGCCAGCCCTAAGCCAGCGACGAGGAGGCTAGGATTGTTGTGATCTGCGGCCCCGTGTCTGGAATATCCTATAGTCCGTCAGATAGGACAAACGGCGGTAAGGACCAGTAAAAATCACCTGGACCTGGTGAACATGTGGAAAGATGGACAGACAGGTGGCAGGATAACGGAGGGAGGCGTAGTGGATTGGGGGGTGTATGGAACAAGGTCTGGACGAATCGGGTTGGGACTGAAACTTTGGGACTGAAACATTGGGCTGAAACATTGGGAGTGAAACATGGGGACTGAAATATGGGGACTGAAGAATTGGTGGAAAACAAGTCATTCTGTTCGTTTCACTTTTTTTTTTTTTGGGTTGAGAAGCAACCCTTTACGATCGATTTTGCCAAATTTTATTTTCATATTTATTAAAATATGAAAATAAAATTCATACGCTACAATACCCTTGTGAAAATGAACGAGGAATGAAAAGACTAAGGGAAAGTTGGGTACAAGTACAAACCCTAGAAAGCTATACCCCATATGTGCTACCCCACTATAGCCTACAGCAGCTAAGTCATATAAATCTGACACACCCCCATAGGCAAAGTGGGGAGGACAAGGGGTCACAAGACCAGTCAAGCAAAGCAAAGCAAGCTCAGGGTGGATCACAACGTCACCACACATTCCGAGCACAAGTTCAAGGCCACAAGGCCAGTTCACATGCAGGATTACATATTTATATAAGGCTAAACAAGCAAGAGCAGGTGTATGTATATATGTAACAGTACAAACAAGGTCAAGGGGTGAGCAAGTGAGGCAAGGTAGGCACAAGACCCAGCTGAGTACAGAAGCGCTGATGATCACAAGGCGCAAGTGCCTTGGTGAAGATATCAGCAGTGTTGGCCTGAGAGGCCACGTACGCAAGGCGTAGCTGACCACGCTGCTGTAGCTCACGAGCAAGGAAGTAGCGAAGAGCAATGTGCTTCGTTCTGTGCTCCAGTCTCTGCTCCCGACACAAGGCCAGCATGGCCTTGTTGTCTACGTACAGCACTGGAGGAGAACGAGGCGGCTCTCCGAGGTCAGTCAGCAGGTAGGTGAGCCAGCGAAGCTCCTGTGCAGCCATGGCCCCTGCGTAGATCTCAGCCTCACAACTGGAGCCGAGAACAGAAGACGAGCGGGTAGCCCGCCACGAGACAGAGCCGGAACCAAGGCTGAAGGTGTAACCCTGTGACGACCGCTGCGTAGCCTGGTCGTCAGCCCAAGAAGCGTCTGCGTGCCCAGTGAGGACCACTGGACTCTGCCCTCCAAGCACAAGCCCCATGCCCGACGTACTGCACAAGTAGCGCAACACCCTCTTCGCTGCAGCCATGTGCTCCGGTCTGTGTCTCCCAGGAGCAACATAGCGTGCGAGAATGCTAAGAGGGTATGCAAGGTCAGGTCGAGTGCAGGTCATCAGGTACATGAGGCAGCCAACAAGCTCTGGGTACGGGCCACTCGACTCTACGGACTCATCCGAAGGCAGAGCTGAGAGCGAGTGGCGAGTAGGCAGAGGAGTGGCCTGAGGCGAGGAGTACGTGAAGCCGAAGCGCAGAAGGACCTGCTGCACCATGTGTGACTGAGTCAAGGTAATGGTGCGGCGTGCTCTGTCCCGGGTGATCTGCAAGCCAAGGTAGCTGCGCAGTTCACCCAGGTCTGTGCACGTGTGTCTCTTCTGCAGCTCGGACTTCACGTGGGCGAGTCCAGCAGTGTCAGCTGTGGCAAAGACCAAGTCGTCGACGTACACGAGGATGTAGAACGGCGGCAAAGAAGTGTCGGTGCGCAGAAACAGCGACGGGTCGGCAGTAGAGGGAGCAAACCCAAGAGCCGCAAGCGTAGTCCTCAGTGTGTCGTGCCACTCACGCGGTGCCTGGCGGAGACCGTAGACTGGCCGCCGGAGGCTCCACTGGGTGCCAGGAGGAAAAGTCCCAGTGAAGCCAAGTGGGCGGCGCAGCCAGATCTCCTCGTGCAGGCTGCCCTGCAAGAAAGCAGTGCTGAAGTCAAGAGAGTGTAGCTCGTAGTCACGGTGAGCAGCTATGTGCAGCAGTACCCGAAGAGTGGTCATCTTCGGGGTGGGAGAGAAGGTCTGAAAGTAGTCAACTCCCTGCCGCTGACTGAAGCCACGAGCCACGTAACGCGCCTTGAAGACAGGCGGAGAACCCGGCGGCCGCTTCACCCTGAAAATCCACATGCCACTGACGATGTTCGCCCCAGGCGGGGGAACCTCGTCAACGTAGGTGCCTGTGGACTTCCAGGAAGCCATCTCTGCGTCCATAGCTGCCTGCCACTGAGAGGAGTAGGGACCCTCTATCGCCTCCGCGTAAGAGCGCGGAGTCGGGATGTCAGGTGCATCCGGGTCTCCCTCAGGGGCAAGCAGCATGGACACGAGATGAGGTGAAGCAGCAGCAAAGCACTGGAACTCCTCCTGCCTGTCCTCAAGGACGTCCGTGCCAAGGGCACACTCACCCCCGACGGACGGAGGACAGACAGACTCAGACGCAGCAACAAGACTAGCAGCGTAGTCTAGACGACAGCGAGCAGCAAAGTCGACGAGCTCAGCAACTAGGGAAGACGCAGTAGTGGACTCAAAGGAAGGGTCAGTGACAACAGTAGCAAGGAGACGCGTGACAGTCGGACTGGCAGCACGAAGGGAGTCCGACTCCGGGTCAGCAAGAGCAGGAAGAGAGGACTCAGGAGGAGAAGGCAAAGGGGCACGC
The DNA here is from genome assembly GCA_947471745.1 of Closterium sp. Naga37s-1. Lineage (NCBI taxonomy): Eukaryota > Viridiplantae > Streptophyta > Zygnematophyceae > Desmidiales > Closteriaceae > Closterium > Closterium sp. Naga37s-1. The sequence continues at coordinate 36,778 of CANJKZ010000965.1, forward strand.
AGAGGAGCAGTGGACGGACGCAGAGACATCCGGTGCGTGCCGGGCACAGGGGGAGGACGCTGACGCGAACCACAACCACTAGCGCGAGCAGCACGGACAGGCGACGCAGGACGAGACGCAGGCTCACGACGCTCAGCAAGACCTCCAGTAGGACCAGTGTAGGGAGAAGGAGCAGGCAGTGGGGAGGCCGGCTGTAACTGTAACTGTGACAGGACAGGCTGTGGACACTCTAAGGGAGGAGGAGGACCTGTAGAAGGCGGGAGACCAAGAACCTGCTCAAGAAGCGGAACGAAGTACGGCCGAGGCCGCGCAACGACTCCAGACACAGCAGGGACAGCACCAGTACCCCCAGTGGTAGCACCAGCGCCAGCAGCACCTCCAGCTCCAGTACCCCCAGCAGCTCCAGTAGCTCCAGGACCTCCAGCAGCACCAGTAGCACCCCCAGCAGGACCGCCTCCAGTACCGCCAGCAGTACCCTCAGCGCCAACACCCTCAGTAGCTCCAGCTCCAGTAGTACCCGCAGGCCCAGCAGCTCCAGTACTCCCAGTACGAGCACCTCCGGGACCCGTGGCACCAGCACCCTCAGCAGCCGAAGAACCTCCAGCTCCAGCAGCACGCCTCCAGCGTCGGGCAAACCACTCACGCACCTCCTGTGGAGAGAGTGGCTCCCGTCGAGACGGAGCACCCAGAGAACCTCCAGGCCCAGCACCGCCAGACGCCACACGAGCAGGCCCAGCTCCCTCAGGCTCCGCACCCCCGGGCTCAGCACCTCCAGGCGTAGCAACCCCAGGCTCAGCACCCCCAGTCGTAGCACCCCCAGGCTCAGCACCCCCAGGCTCAGCACCCCCAGTCGTAGCACCCTCAGGCTCAGCACCCCCAGGCTCAGCACCCCCAGGCGTAGCACCCACACGCTCAGCACCCCCAGAGTCAGCACCCCCAGGCTCAGCACCCCCAGCAGCACCAGAGTCACCAGCGACCTCCACAGGCTCGACTGCGTCTACCTGGGACACACCTGAAGGGGCAGGACCCTGAGGGGGAAGGGGGTCTACCGGGGGGGGACCTGGCACAAGGAAGAGCGGAGGCGGGGGGAGGGACGGAGTGCGGTAGGGGAAGAGACGGTAGTAGGGGACCGACTCGTCAAACGTGACGTCCTGGGAGGACAAGACACGGCGAGAGGTGGGGTGGTAGAACTGCCACCCTGGCGCGTCAGGGGGGAAGCCAAGGAAGACGCAGGGAGCAGCACGAGGGGACAGCTTGTCCGCAGACAAGTCGCGGACAAACGCTCGAGATCCCCAGACACGGAACGCAGACGCATCGCCAACCTTCCCCGTCCACAGCAAAGCTGGGGAGGTCTCCGGCATGGAGACCCTGGGCTGAAGGTTGATCTGATGCGCCGCGTACCGAACCGCAAACGGCCACAGAAAATGGGGGGCAGCCGCATGCATCATGGACGTACGGGCGACGTCCATGACCATGCCAATGCGGCGCTCAGCAATCCCATTTTGCTGTGGAGAGTCCGGAAGCGTGAAGGTCTGGCGGATGCCTCGTGCACGACAGTAGGCTCGCAGAAGGCCAGAGGAGAACTCTCCGCCTCTGTCAGAGTGCAGACGCAGAACAGGAAAGTCCGAGCCGAAACTCTCTCTGAGCTGGAGACGAGCTGCGCGGATCCAGTCGATCAACACCTCAGTGACATCACCCTTGCTGCGCAAGGGGAAGACTGTGGTGTAACGCGAGTAGTCGTCAACCACCAGCAGGAAGTAGCGCTCGTGACCCTGTCCACGGACGCGGGCCGGGCCCCACACGTCCATGTGAAGCGTCTGCAGTGGGGCCTCTGTCGGAGGAAACTGGGAGGAGTGAGGGGCAGCACGCTGCCGCCCCTCGACACAGGGGACGCAGGTAGGGGCAGGCCCCGGAGGAAGGGGAGGGAGGGACCGGGGAAGACCAGAGACAAGGACACGGGAGGCCATGCCTCGGAGACGAGGCAGGGAGGGGTGACCAAGGCGGTGGTGCCAGAGGAGAGTCTCGTGAGACAGGAGGCGACACGAGCAGGGGGCAGACTCAGGACCAGACCTGGACGCTGCAGCAAACACCTGACCCGACGCAGCTGCCTGACCAGACGCAGTGACTGGAGGAGACTCAGTGGTCAGTGTGTACAGGCTCGACCCCGGCCGACGTGTAAACGTGGCCAAGTGTCGGCCCGTCCGAGCGTCCGTGCAGTGGGTCACACGCTGGCTCGCAGGAGTGAACTGGTGAACCCCCGCATCCTGTAGGTCAGCACCACTCACCAAGTTCGTAGAGAACGAGGGGAGGTAAAGACCAGACAGGGTGCGAGAGGGGGCCGCCGGACACGGGAGGACAGTGGAGAAGTGAGCAAGGACAGGACCCCCAGAGGGGTCTGCCAGAGAGACTGCAACTGGCCGACCAAGCGGCGTGAGTGTGGTGCGGTCTCGAAAGAAGGAGTGAGAAGCCCCCGAGTCGAGAGTGAAGGTGTGGGAGGCCGGAGCCGACGCAGTACCTGAGAGAGCAGACTCACCAGCACCTGAGGAAGCAGACGCACTGGCACCTAGAGCAGCAGCCTCGCTAGCACCTAAAGCAACAGCCTCACCAGTACCTAGAGCAGCAGTCCCAATGCCCGGGTCGGGCGGAAAACACCAGTAACAGTCACCCTCATCACTAATAGTCACAGCATACATGGCAGCAAGAATAGCATCAAAGTCAAGGTCAAAGATAGCTACTCCCGCCCTAGACAGCTCGCCCCAGCGAGGGATCTCAGTGGCCTCAGGGAACTGGTGACGCCAAGCGTCCGTCAGGCGGCCAAAGCAGCGCTGGGTGGAGTGCGCACCCCCGCACGGCTCACCCGCGCGGTCGCCGGTGCGTAGGACGTAGGTGCACGGACCAGTACCCCCACCCCGCTGTCGTGCAGCGTACCACTCACGAAGCTGCTGAGGGGGGGGGATCTCACGAGTGCGCTGCTGCTGCTGCTGCTGCTGGCGCTGACCACCACCGGAGCCGACCCTCTGCGCAGCGCCACCCCGACCAGCTCCACCTCCTCCGCCGCCGCCTCCTCCACCGCCGCCACCTCCGCCACCTCCGCTCCCACCGCCACCGCCGCCGCCGCCTCCGCCTCCACTGCCGCCACCGACGCCCCCACCCCCGCCACCACCCCCACCGCCACCCCCACCCCCTCCGCCGCCTCCACCGCCGCCTCCACCGCCCCCGCTAGCTCCTCCAGCGCCCCTGCCCCCCTTGCCCTTGCCAGTGCGGCGTCTCCCGCTAGGGGCAGACGCCGCACCGACCGACTCAAGACCAACGAGGTCGGCCGCAGCAGCAGAGGCAACAGAGGGCAAGAGAGGAGAGGGGGAGCACCCCTCAAAGACAGGGGCACGAGGGTCACCACGAGAGGCTCCTACAGCGACTATGCTCTTCTCTGCTGCTAGGAGGCGCTCCTCGAGGAGGTCAACGGTGAGGGTGGTGGGGCAAACAGAGAGAAAGTGGTCCCTGACCGGGAGAAGGGTGTCAGGGAGCCGGGTGACTACGTAGTAGAGGGTGATGTACATAGGGGGGGGGGTTCTTGGCGCAGAACTCAGGAGGAAGGGCAGCGCGGTAGCGAGTGTCACTAGTGCGCAGGTGCGTAATGAGGTCAGCGACTGTGGGAAAAGCGGCGAGGTCAGGGAAGAGGTACGGCAGGATGAGGCGGCTAAGTGCAGCAGTGGCAGGGGAAGAGTAGCGTGCAACTACAGCGTCGTACAAGGTCTTAGCACTCTTGTACTAACTAAAGTGTGCACGCTCAGCGGTAGGCAAGTGGCGGCGCACAGCAAGACGGGCAGCAGCGTCGCGTGTGGCCCACTGTGAGCGAACAGTGGCGTCTGCATCAGCAGTAGGGGCAGAAGAGGCACCAGAAGTGAGGTCAAAGAGAGAGAGACCGTCTGCCCTGTCGCACTGTAGGAAAAGCTGCAGGTCATCTACCCAGACGTCAAAGTCAATGGCCCGACCCTCAGCGTCAAAAGCGAGGACACTGGGGGTAGCCATGACAGCAGTAGACTAGCAGCTGGAGCAGTAGGGTAAGGGCAGCGCAGTGGTAGAGGTGCCGTTCTTACCGGACAGGGCGGCTCGGGCGGCTCGGCAGCTCGGCGGCTCGGCAGCAACTGCAGCTCGGCGGCTCGGCGACTCGGCGGCTCGGGCGGCTCGGGCGGCTCGGCGGCACGGCGGCTCGGCAGCAACTGGAGCTCGGCGGCTCGGCGACTCGGCGGCTCGGGCGGCTCAGGTGGCTCGGCGGCTCGGGCGGCTCGGGTGGCTCGGGCGGCTCGGCAGCAGCGGCGGCTCGGTAGATCGGCGGCTCAGCGGCGCCGGCGGCTCGGTGGTGACGGCGGGGCCGCGTGGGGACGGCGGCGGGGCCGGGTGGGGCGGCGACGAGGCCGCTGAGGGCGGCGGTGGGGCCACGAAGGGTGGCGACCGGCGCCTTAAGGGTGGGGCCGCGGGGTCGCAAGGGTGGGGCGACGGGGCCAGCAGAGGCGGCGCCGGGGCCGGGAAGGGCGGCGCCGGGGCCGGGAAGGGTGGCGCCGGGGCCGCAAGGGTAGGCGACGGGGCCGCGAGGGCGGCGTGGAGGGGTCGTGAGGGCGGCTCGAGGAGGCCGCGAGGGCGGCGCGAAAGGGCCGCGAGGGCGGCGCGAAAGGGCCGCGAGGGCGGCGCGACGCGACGGTACGCGAGGGCGGCGCGACGGGGTCGCAAGGGCGACGCGACGGGGCCGCTAGGGAGGCGCGACGCGACGGGGCCGCTGAGGCGGCGTGACGGGGTCGTAAGGGCGGCGCGACGGGGCCGTGAGAGGGGAGCGCGACTCGGGCAGAGGCTGAGCGCGCTCCGGGCAGGAAAAAAAAAAGTTGGTGGGCCCTAGGAACAGTTCCCACAGGGGAACCTGCTCTGATACCATGTGAAAATGAACGAGGAATGAAAAGACTAAGGGAAAGTTGGGTACAAGTACAAACCCTAGAAAGCTGTACCCCATATGTGCTACCCCACTATAGCCTACAGAAGCTAAGTCATATATAAAGCTAAAAACCCTTCCTATACTGTCAATGCTGTTCACAGTACATCAAACCGTATGATTTTCATTCATTAGGTGATTTGTGCAGATGTGTTGTACTGTTTGCATTATACGTTCTATTAAATGATGTTGTAGTAATGATAAATAAATGCACATGCTTAAATAATGCTATAAGATGCATAATGTTTAATATGATATGTCATGAATCATAATGCACATGCATTCACGTAATAAAATGCGTGACAGTTAACGACCCAAAAACTACGCTAACGCCATCCTCTGCCTAGCATGGGGAGGAGGTCAATAGCATAGATTTTGAATAATCAACTATCACATGGAACAACACAATCTGTAAATCCAAAAAAAATGGTCAAGCCTATCAAATCCAGTTCGAAGTGGCAACACACGAGTCACTTTGTGCGCCAATGAACCTTTTGTGAAATGATAGACCCGAGACATCTTTTTAAAATTCACAGACATGCATTGTTGATGCAATGATGAACATACGTAAAAAAATAAACATGCATGTACACAATGATTGTACGCACACACACACACACACGAAGGCAAATTGACAATGATAGAACCGCATACAAATGCATAAACAGAAAAGACAAGTAGGAAGAAATGAAAACAGAAGATGCAAAATATATGAACAGCAATCTAAATCAAATTCCACAATCCAAAATTTCCCAATCGCTTGGCTCAATCGTAAGGTAGTTAATCTGGCATACGCGCAACCTGGTGAAGAAATAAAACAAGCATGAACGAGAAGAAGGGATAAAGAGCGAATACGGTGAAAGAAAATCAACCGAAAGAAAGAAGCAGAGAAAACCTGAATGGATTCAAAACAAGGGAGAGAGGACGAGAGAGAGGGGACGAGAGAGAGAACAAACGAGAACGAGTGAACGAGAGGGATAGAACGAGAGAGAGAGAACGAGAGAGAGAGAGAGAGAGAGAGAGAGAGAGAGAGAGAGAGAGAGAGAGAGAGAGAGAGAGAGAGAGAGAGAGAAAGAGAGAGAGAGAGAGAGAGAACGAACGAGAGAGAACGAGAGAGAGAGAAAGAGAGAGAGAGAGAGAGAGAGAGAGAGAGAGAGTGTGAGAGAGAGAGAGAGAGAGAGAGAGAGAGAGAGAGAGAGAGAGAACGAGAGAGAGAACGAGACAGAACGAGTTTGGGGTGGACGCAATAAGGAAGGTTCACAAAATAAAACGACATGCTACTCGGTCAGAGTGAGGAATCAACTACGCCATGCTCCCAGTCACTCTCTCTATCTATTTCTCTCTCTCGCTCGAGTTCATTTTTCTTTATACAATCAACGATGACATGCTCGCAGTCACTCTCACTATCTGTTTCTCTCTCTCTCGCTCACGTTCATGTTTTTGTAAAGGAACGGCAAAAGATAGATCTATGAGCATAAGTAAACAAAGTTTGACGCGATAGTACGGATGTAGCAAAAAAAGAAGGAAAACATGGAGGTAAAACAAATACTAGCAATGATACATAAACGAAGGAAAGGAAAATGGACGGAGAAACGCAAACAACTTACTGTCAGATTTATATGACATAGCTACTGTAGGCTATAGTGGGGTAGCACATATGGGGTACAGTTTTCTAGGGTTTACATTTGTACCCAACTTTCCCTTAGTCAATTCATTCTCGTTCAGTTTCTCATGGTATCGAGCAGGTTCCCCTGTGGGAACTGTTCCTAGGGCCCACCACATTTTTTTTCCTGCCCGGAGCGCGCTCTCCACTGCCCGAGTCGCGCTCCCCTCTCTCGACCCTGTCGCGCCGCCTTAGCGGCCCCGTCGCGTCGCGCTTGCGGCCCCGTCGCGTCGCCCTCGCGGCCCCTTCACCTCGCGCCGCCCTAGCGGCCGCGTCGCGCCGCCCTCGCGGCCCCGATCCGCCGCCCTCGCGACTCCTTCGTGTCGCGCCGCCCTCGCGGCCCTTTCACGCCGCCCTCGCGGCCCTTTCTAGCCGCCCTCGCGGCCCTTTCTAGCCGCCCTCGCGGCCTCTTCAAGCCGCCCTCGCGACCCCCCCCCTCCTAGCCGCCCTCGCGGCCCCGTCGCCTACCCCTGCGGCCCCGGCGCCGCCCTTCCCTGCCTCGGCGCCGCCTCTGCTGGCCCCGTCGCCTACCCCTGCGGCCCCGGAGCTGCCCTTCCCGGCCCCGGCGCCGCCTCTACTGGCCCCGACGCCGCTCCACCCGGCCCCGACGCCGCTCCACCCGGCCTCGCCGCCGCTCCACCCGGCCCCGCCGCCGTCCCCACGCGGCCCCGCCGTCACCACCGAGCCGCCGGCGCCGCCGAGCTACTGCCGAGCCGCCCGATCCACCCGAGCCGCCCGAGCCGCCGCGCCACCTGAGCCGCCCGAGCCGCCGAGCTGCAGTTGCTGCCGCACCGCCGTACCGCCGAGCCGCCCGAGCCGCCCGAGTCGCCGAGTCGCCGAGCCGCAGTTGCTGCCGAGCCGCCGTACCGCCGAGCCGCCCGAGCCGCCCGAGCCGCCGAGTTGCCGACCCGCCGAGCCGCCGAGCCGCCCGAGCCGCCCTGTCCGGTAAGAGCAGCGCCTCTGTCACTGCACTGCCCTTACCCTACTGTTCGCGCTGCTAGTCTACTGCTGTCATGGCTACCCCTAGTGTCCTCGCTTTTGACGCTGAGGGTCGGGCCATTGACTTTGACGTCTGGGTAGATGACCTGCAGCTTTTCCTACAGTGCGATAGGGCAGACGGTCTCTCCCTCTTTGACCTCACCTCTGGTGCCTCTCCTGCCCCTGCTGCTGATGCCGACGCCACTGTTCGCTCACAGTGGGCCACACGCGATGCTGCTGCACGTCTTGCTGTGCGTCGCCACCTGCCTACCTCTGAGCGTGCGCACTTTAGCCAGTACAAGAGTGCTCACACCTTGTACGACGCTGTAGTTGCGCGCTACTCCTCCCCTGCCACTGCTGCACTGAGCCGCCTCATGCTACCGTACCTCTTCCCTGACCTTGCTGCCTTTCCCACAGTCGCTGACCTCATTACGCACCTCCGCACTAGTGACACTCGCTACCGCGCTGCGCTTCCTGCTGAATTCTGCGCCAAGAACCCCCCCCCCATGTACATCACCCTCTACTACATAGTCACCCGGCTCCCTGACTCCCTTCGCGTAGTCAGGGACCACTTCCTCTCAGTTTGCCCCACCACTCTCACCGTTGACCTCCTCGAGAAGACCCTCCTAGCAGCAGAGAAGAGCATAGTCACTGTAGGAGCCTCTCGTGGTGACCCTCGCACCCCCGTCTTTGAGGGGTGTTCCCCCTCCCCCCTTTTGCCCTCTGTTGCCTCTGCTGCTGCGGCCGACCTCGTTGGTTTCGAGTCGGTCGGCGCTGCGTCTGCCCCGAGCGGGAGACGCCGCACCGGCAAGGGCAAGGGGGGCAAGGGTGCTGGAGGGGTTGGCGGGGGTGGCGGAGGTGGCGGTGGAGGCAGTGGAGGGGGTGGGGGTGGTGGTGGGAGTGGTGGCGGGGGTGGAGGTGTCGGTGGCGGCAGTGGAGGCGGAGGCGGCGGCGGCGGTGGCGGTGGGAGCGGAGGTGGCGGAGGTGGCGGCGGTGGAGGAGGCGGCGGCGGAGGAGGTGGAGCTGGTCGGGGTGGCGCTGCGCAGAGGGTCGGCTCCGGTGGTGGTCAGCGCCAGCAGCAGCAGCAGCAGCGGCAGCAGCGCACTCGTGACATCCCCCCCCCTCAGCAGCTCCGTGAGTGGTACGCTGCACGCCAGCGGGGTGGGGGTACTGGTCCGTGCACCTACGTCCTACGCACCGGCGACCGCGCGGGTGAGCAGTGCGGGGGTGCGCACTCCACCCAGCGCTGCTTTGGCCGCCTGACGGACGCTTGGTGTCACCAGTTCCCTGAGGCCACTGAGATCCCCCGCTGGGGCGAGCTGTCTAGGGCAGGTGTAGCTGTCTTTGACCTTGACTTTGATGCTATTCTTGCTGCCATGTATGCTGTGACTATTAGTGATGAGGGTGACTGTTACCGGTGTTTTCCGCCCGACCCGGGCATTGAGACTGCTGCTCTAGGTACTGGTGAGGCTGCTGCTCTAGGTGCTAGCGAGGCTGCTGCTCTAGGTGCTCGTGTGTCTGCTCCCTCAGGTGCTGGTGAGTCTGCTCTCTCAGGTACTGCGTCGGCTTCGGCCTCCCACACCTTCACCCTTGACTCGGGGGCTTCTCGCTCCTTCTTTCGAGACCGCACCACACTCACGCCGCTTGGCCGGCCAGTTGCAGTCTCTCTGGCAGACCCCTCTGGGGGTCCTGTCCTTGCTCACTTCTCCACTGTCCTCCCGTGTCCGGCGGCCCCCTCTGGCACCCTGTCTGGTCTTTACCTCCCCTCGTTCTCTACGAACTTGGTGAGTGGTGCTGACCTACAGGATGCGGGGGTTCACCAGTTCACTCCTGCGAGTCAGCGGGTGACCCACTGCACGGACGCTCGGACAGGCCGACACCTGGCCACGTTTACACGTCGGCCGGAGTCGAGCCTGTACACACTGACCACTGCGTCTCCTCCAGTCACTGCGTCTGGTCAGGTAGCTGCGTCGGGTCAGGTGTTTGCTGCAGCGTCCAGGTCTGGTCCTGAGTCTGCCCCCTGTTCGTGTCGCCTCCTGTCGCACGAGACTCTCCTCTGGCACCACCGCCTTGGTCACCCCTCCCTGATTCGTCTCCGAGGCATGGCCTCCCGTGTCCTTGTCCCTGGTCTTCCCCGGTCCCTCCCTCCCCTTCCTCCGGGGCCAGGCCCTACCTGCGTCCCTTGTGTCGAGGGGCGGCAGCGGGCTGCCCCTCACTCCTCCCAGTTTCCTCCGACAGAGGCCCCGCTGCAGACGCTTCACATGGACGTGTGGGGCCCGGCCCGCGTCCGTGGACAGGGTCACGAGCGCTACTTCCTGCTGGTGGTTGACGACTACTCGCGTTACACCACAGTCTTCCCCTTGCGCAGCAAGGGTGATGTCACTGAGGTGTTGATCGACTGGATCCGCGCAGCTCGTCTCCAGCTCAGGCAGAGCTTCGGCTCGGACTTTCCTGTTCTGCGTCTGCACTCTGACAGAGGTGGAGAGTTCTCCTCTGGCCTTCTGCGAGCTTACTGTCGTGCACGAGGCATCCGCCAGACCTTCACGCTTCCGGACTCTCCACAGCAAAATGGGATTGCTGAGCGCCGCATTGGCATGGTCATGGACGTCGCCCGTACGTCCATGATGCATGCGGCTGCCCCCCATTTTCTGTGGCCGTTTGCGGTTCGGTACGCGGCGCATCAGATCAACCTTCACCCCAGGGTCTCCATGCCGGAGACCTCCCCAGCTTTGCTGTGGACGGGGAAGGTTGGCGATGCGTCTGCGTTCCGTGTCTGGGGATCTCGGGCGTTTGTCCGCGACTTGTCTGCGGACAAGCTGTCCCCTCGTGCTGCTCCTTGCGTCTTCCTTGGCTTCCCCCCTGACGCGCCAGGGTGGCAGTTCTACCACCCCACCTCTCGCCGTGTTCTGTCCTCCCAGGACGTCACGTTTGACGAGTCGGTCCCCTACTACCGCCTCTTCCCCTACCGCACTCCGTCCCTCCCCCCGCCACCGCTCTTCCTTGTGCCAGGTCCCCCCCCGGTAGACCCCCTCCCCCCTCAGGGTCCTGCCCCTTCAGGTGTGTCCCAGGTAGACGCCGTCGAGCCTGTCGAGGTTACTGGTGACTCTGGTGCTGCTGAGGGTGCTGAGCCTGGGGGTGCTGACTCTGGGGGTGCTGAGCGTGTGGGTGCTACGCCTGGGGGTGCTGAGCCTGAGGGTGCTACTCCTGGGGGTGCTGAGCCTGGGGGTGCTGAGCCTGCGGGTGCTACTACTGGGGGTGCTGAGCCTGGGGGTGCTGAGCCTGGGGGTGCTGAGCCTGGGGGTGCTACGCCTGGAGGTGCTGAGCCTGGGGGTGCGGAGCCTGAGGGAGCTGGGCCTGCTCGTGTGGCGTCTGGCTGCTGCTAGATAGCCTAGAGTGTCGTGCCTTTGGTAGCCTGTAGTGTCGTGCCTTTGCAAGCATGGAGTTGGATAGTGGCGCCGCTCACCCGACGCCGGGCGCCGCAACGCCGACGCCGTCCTCGGCAGACTTCCCCCTGTACTTCAACATGGGCCGTGGCCTCACCTTCTCTTTTGACGAGAAGGACTTCGCCGTGCTGCGCGCCACGAAAAAAGACTTCAACGAGCCTTGCTTCGCACTCGCGCTCAAGTGAGTCTCTCCTTCAGTCAAGGCGGAACCCTTGTCCACTTTTGCTTTCCGTCGACTTAGTAGCTCTTTTTTAACCCGCCGACCTAGACGATGTTATTCGTTAGAACGAGTTACTAATCCGGCGTGCGAGTTAGCGACGGTGTCCATGTCCATTTCCCGCCGACCTAGTAACTTCACTGTTCCGCCGACTTAGTACAGCATGATATAGCTCAGCCGACGAATTCCCCCGGCCATTTTTGCAGCATAGAACCGGCGGTCATTTTTTATCCCGACGACCTATAGGATGTTATTATTTGGAGCGCGTTACTAATTCGGCGTGCGAGTAAGCGACGGCGTCCGTGTCTCTTTTTCCCGCCGACCTAGTAACCTCATTGTTCCGCCGACTTAGTAACTACAGGCCGACTCGACGTTGCAGAATTAGTTACTACCGGTCGATAGGATTTCGGTCAACGAAAGGTTTTCACGCCTAGGTTTGTCGTGAGCGCATCCATGTCGGCGTTCAAGGCCGCTATCCTATCTACTTTCGTCGGCAACGAGTTCGCAATCCTGAACCGATGCCACATGTCCCCACGAGTTCGTTGACTGCAGGTACATGTGGATTCGCGAAGCTTCGATGGACTTGAAGCCGTGGATCATAGGGTGCAGCCGTCTTCGCGAGGCGATTAAGAAGAACGACCTCACCTGTTTTGAGTCGGTGTTCGACGCCGACATTGCCGTGCTACCTATAATCACGACGTGAGAAAGCGCGATGTTGCGTTGTCGTTGACGTCATGTTGGACTTCGATGTTTTATATCGGCGTCACATGGTTCATGTGCAGGATCGGGCGGCTTCCCGGGGTCCACTGCAGCGTCGTCGTGGTTCTTCGGCCCGGCGACTTGCTGAAGGCCGTCGACGTCGACAGCGAGACCTCGTTCCGCCACCTGGACCCGAAGACTGCAAACCGGCTGCATTCGTCTGAGGCGCTCGCCGTGCTGAGGTAGGCATGCTTAAATTGGGAAGGCTCTTTACCAGGTTACTGGTTTCTCGACGGCGTCCCCACTTACTCTTTCGTGCACTGCTGTTGCAGCTTTTTCCGGCGATGTGTTTTGGCCGAGCTTGGAAGAAGTGACAGGACATGGAAGTGGGCGCCTCCCGCTGAGGAGGTCGTGGTGGCTCGACTCGCCGGTTGCGACGGGCCCACGCGCGACGTGAGTTTCTTTCGACCTTGTAGCCGACTTTAATTGGTCGTCTAACTGTGCTTGCGTTGGTACACCCTCGGCTCACCTAGCCTGCCCTTGCAACGGTTGTACGCAGAGATTGCCGGACATTGTGAAGAACGAGCAGGTCGGCACCGGATTGCATGCTGTGAGCGCGTTCGGATGGGTGGTTAGAGAGCGCGGAGCCCTGCTCAAGTCACGTGCACCGGCGAGCGCTGAGAACCCGATGGTTCAGGGGTTGAGGGCACTCAAATCGGCGCTAGTGGAATACGTCAAGAGATGCGTTGCTGAGAGGCGGTCGGCGCCGGCCAATCACCCTACTGGGCCAAGTACCACCCCCCTCGACGACGACGGAATCGAAACTAAGACGGCGTCTCAAGCTGGCGTGGATCGCCCGGTGTATTCCGGCGCGCACGACACTAGAACTAGCGGTCATGTTGGCGGCGGTGGCGAGGCTGACTTGGTAGGAGGAGAGGAGCGGAGGGCAGGGTCCGTTGAGGAGTCATCTACTGACTCAGAGTCAGAGTCGGGATCCGAGGAGGAGGATGAAGAGGAGGAGGAGGAGCGTGCAGGGAAGAAGGCTGTTGGTGCTGAGGCGGACACAGACGCCGACCACGGTGCTGGTCGTGACCCGACGTCGACCGGCGGGACAGGCGCAACTGCAGCGTCGGCTGGGGACAAGCCTCGTAGGAAGGCGCCGGTGCATGGTCAGCCTGCGTCGACCACATCTTCAAAGTCGGCGTTTGCAGCCGCACTTGCTCACGTGAAGCGACTGGAAGAGGAGAACAGGAAACTGAGGGACGAGAATGCGGGGCTGCGGTCGGATCTGGTTACCGAGAGGGGTCGGACGGAGGGGTTGTTGGCGACGGCGGCTGAGTGCCTCGCGGCTGTCAAGTCGCTTACCGAACGCGTCGCCGCCGCCGAGCAGACCGCGGGGACACACATCTCCACAGCCACAGCAGCCATGACCGGCGTCTTCACCAAGGTGCTGGATGATCGGGTTCCTCTGGTCAAGGCGTGCAGCAGCATGGCGACGCCGTTGTTGGGGGAAATCACAAAGGGCTTGGACAAGCTGGCCGTCGCCCGCCGTGATGCCGACGTGCGGTTGGGGAACCACGTGACCAGCGTGGGGGATAACGTTAAGGCGGTGTTGGCCGATTACATCCAGACCAAGTTAGCCTCAACTTCCACCAACATCTTCGGCGGCTTATCCCGCAGCATCGCGCCGCCCCCGCCCGGTCCATCCCCCGCGCTGCCTGAAGAAGTCATCAAAGCAATGAGGGATGACATTGTTCAGGCGGTAACCGCCGTCACGCAGCAGGCGCTGGGAACCGTCGGCTTCACGCTTCTGCCCAACGTGCTTGCTACAATGAGGCTGGGGCAGCGTGGTTCGTCCCCGTCAGCCGGCGACCTGGAGACCGCGCAAAGGCAAAGGCCGGAAAAAAGGGCTGGCAGCGGAAGTGCAGCCGACGGCGACAACGCGGGAAATTCGAAGCGGAGTAAAGGTGTTGGTGGGGAGCGAGCAGTCGGCGGCGACGTTCCAGATCGTGCCCAGTCCGGTTCTCCCGTCCTCGACATGCTGAGGAGAAAAGGGGCGACAACTCGGCTCCTTGGCCCGCAAAGTAGAGGCGGAGCCGGCGGCAGCTCGGAGGGCAGGACTGCCGCCGAGGAGGGTGTGCGAGCCGGCGGGTCTTCCACTCACGGCGGTGGAAGGAAAGGTCCGGAGATTCCACGTCCTGGAGCAAGCGAGGTAGCACCACCGCCGTCCGATCGTGGTAACGTCGCCGTTGAATCGGTTGAAGTGCAGGCCGACGCGGCGATACCTACCATCAACACGGCGACCGGTGCCAGTACCAACGCCGGGTTGTTCCCGACAGGCGTTGATCGCGGGCCGCCATTCGAAGTTGAGGCTCCGTCAATCGGCGATCAGACTCACCAGGCTCCTGTGGTCGGCGTGGGGGGGGGACACGGGCGCCCTCGGCGTGGAGGACACGGGCGATCTCGGCGTGGAGGATGATCCCGTGGCGAGAGCGTTGATGGAGGAGCTTCTTGCTTTTCAGGCGCCATCGCAGCAGCAGCCCGTCGCCATCGACAACGCCGCTGTCCCAACAACTCGCGGGGGGGCGCAACCTGTCGCCGGTACAGCACCAACAGCCCCGGTCTCGGCCGATGTCAACGCGCGTCACACGGCAGCACCATGTGCTGATCCGCCGACAACTGGGCCCGTCGCAGCGCCAACCACGGGGCAAGACAACGCCGGTCAGACCCTCACGGACCCGGTCGCGGCCATGCTTCTGGCCGCGGTCAACTCGTTTCAAGCGGCGGCACCTTCATCGCATCCGCCAACTACTGTCACCAGCGCTGCGCCGACCATGCAGCTCCCTGCCGCTGTTGCCACGCCATCGGACCCAGTCTCGGACATGCTGATGGCCGAGGTCAACGCGCTTTTAGCAGCTGCACAATCCGCTCAACCGCAGACTCACGGCACGCGCACTGCGCCGACCACGGTGAACTTGGGGGAGCCCGTACACCAAGAAGCGGCAAACGAGACGGTTCCAACGGCGGTGCCAACGCATCACCAGGTCGGCGCGGCGTCCGGACAAGGTGATTGGGGCGCGGTGGCAGGAGACGATAGTGCGGGGGAGATCCCTCTCATCATCGAGGACGAGGATGTGGAATTGATACAAGCGACGATGGAAGCAGACGAAGTTGCCGCACTTCAGTCTGTGGGAGGTACGTCGGGCATCAGTGGCGTGGAGGGTCGGCCTGCCGGTGTTACAGCGTCCACCCAGGCCGGGCAGACCGTGCAGCCGGCCCGTTTGGCGTCCACCGGCGTCAGTGTAGCCGGCCAGGCTGTTCCGCCCATTCAGAGTCATCCTGCCGGCTTCATACAGGTGGATAGGGCCTTCCAGACCGGCCCGACCGGCGTCAGTGGAGCTGACCAGGCTGGTCTGGCGGGACCGTCCACTCGGCCCACCGCCGTTACAGTGGCTACTCAGGCCGTCCAGGCTGTTCCGCCCATACAGAGTCATCCTGCCGGCTTCATACAGGTGGATAGGGCCTTCCAGACCGGCCCGAGCGGCGTCACTGGTTCTGACCAGGCTGGTCTGGCGGGACAGTCCACTCGGCCCACCGCCGTTACAGTGGCTACTCAGGCCGGCCAGGCCGGGCCTTCGGACAGGTCGGCGGGCGTCACTGTTGCGGACCTAGCGGGTCAGGCGGGGACGTCCACTGTTCTGGCCGGTGGACCAGTGGGTGAACACGCCGATAAGGATGGATAGACCGATCGTGCGGCTGGAGTCGGCGAAAAAAAGAAGAAACGGAAGGGTAAAGCCGCCGCGTCGCAGAAGGCCGTCGTTCCGAAAGATCGCAGGGGGCATGGTATTAGGCTGGACAGGACGAGCGGTGGCGGGTGGCAGGGCGAGGTAAACCTGGCTGGAAAGAGTCGCTACACGGGGAGATCGGACGACAGGATGGAAGTGGCGTACCTCAACGGCGTTGCGACGACCATCTTCGACGGACACGCCAGCCAAGTCCTGTTGGCCGAAATGACCGGCGTTAAAGCCGAAGAAATGACGCGGTGGAAGGCGGAGTGGGAGGAGGCGAAGGTGATGCCGAAGGGTATGTGGACGGTAATGTGGTCCCGCGGCGCCACCATGTTTCGTGCACGGTAAGAATCGTGGGACTCGATGTGTTTTGAGCGGCGTGATATAGGTTTGACTGTGGGGTTTTACGCCGACTGACCACGTTCACGTTCCAACGTCGTGTGTGACAGGTTCCAGAAAGTCCTCGCCGACTTCAAACAGAAGAAGTCATCAGGGCCCCCGCTGATGAAAGTGCTGAGGCCGGCGGTGTGGTTCGGCACTGGTTGGGAGCCGGCCAAGCGCAAGCAGCAGCTCAGCGACATCATCAACCGCGCTTGCTTGTGCGCGGCGTTTGGGCCAGTCGCGGTAGATGCCGTCCCCAAAACTGGTGCAGACGCCAAGCGCATAGGCCAAGCTGTCGCTGCTTCATCTTGCGCCGTCTGGTGCTTCGCCGAGACCGTGGCCGAGGTCGGCAATGCAGCGGGTGAAGCGAAGGCGGCGGCACTGCTGTGTGAAGCGAGCACCGATTTTGCTGACATTTGTCACGACGTCGTGGTTGCGGTGCTAGAAACGGCGGTTGCGAGACAACCCGTCCTAGGAGAGGTCTCGTGCAACGTCACCGACGCACTGCAGAAGGATGCTCTTCGGAAGGCGTGCAAGGGCTGTGACCCCACACCCGACGCCGAGATTATCGCGAGGGCGACTATCGAGACCCTCGCTTTCTGGGGGTCGTGCAACGCCGGCGGCCCCCTTCTCCGAGCACGCGGCATTCAAGTGCCGCTGGACAAGCAGATGGAGAAGGATATGGATAACAGGGGAAAGAAGGGACAGAAGGGGAAGCACGCCGCGTAGATGGGTTTTGTTGTTGTGTCTGTCGTTGTGTTCTGGACCGACGTCGCAATGTGTAGCAAGATTGTGGATTGATTGTGGGGTTTTGGTGGGCGCCGACTTTTATTGTGCACTTTTGCTGTGTTTCTAGCACGTAAGTTAATTTGCTGTTCATGAAACGCCCTCATGTTTTCGGTTCTTTGGCAAATTCTCAACTGTTGGGAACATTGAATCCACAGTCAAAGTCGGAAACAAAAGTCACAATCGAGCTAAAAGAAAGTAGCTAAGCGGCGACGAACTCCCCCACCCCCCCCCCCACAAAACATCAGCCCGGCTTCCGACGCTTGGACGTCTTCGTCGGCGGCGGCGGCGGTCTTCCAGCGGCCTGCTCCGCGGCCGCTTGGGCCGCCACAGCTTTCTTCTCTTCCCACGTGGTCGCGAACATGTCCTCGCCCCACTTGTGCGTCATGTATCCCGCCGCCACCAGTCCCCAAGCAACCGTCAGCTTGGGCTTTTCACCCTTAGAAAGCCCCTTGATGCCCAGGTTCCCCTCCGTGCGTATCGGTAGCGCGTCGGCGTCGATGATCTTCAGAGCATCGCAGAAGGTCACAATTCGCGACGCAGCGAGCTCGTCGAGTTTCTTGATGACGGCGGCGGTGTCGGCCTCTCCGTCTGACGCGCGGAAGTGGCGCACGGCCTCCATCGCCCTCCTCATTCGGCGCATCTCACCCTGTTTTGCGTTGGCCGACGACTTGCCCAGGAGGCTGTGCCGCCCGATGAAACCTGGCTCGTTGATCCTGTCGCAGAGACGCCGGCGGTCCGTGGTGGTGGGGCAGTTCCAGAAGCGCCAGGCCTCTGCCACAGTCTCGGCCTTTCTCCATGGGTCGACAACCAGGGCCTCGTAGCGAGCGTCGGCGTTCAACTGAGCATGCTTAGCGGCCGCAGCTGCCTCCTCTTCCAGGGTCGTCGGCCTAGAAGGCGCCTGTGGCGCTGGAGCCCTACGTGCCTCGGAGATCTTGAGCTCCTCCATCAGCCGGGAGATCTCGGCGTCCCTCGCCGCGATAGCAGCACGCGCCTCCTCGAGCTCCTTCTCCACCTTCATCTGCTTGAGCGTCGCTTTGTGCCTCTCGTAGGCCAGCGTCTCGTTCAGAAGGTCGACCTGAAATTCGGCGTCCAGGCGGGCTGAGATTTCCTGCGAACAGCAGCGGAGCGGGTTAGGAGTCAGGTGATGCAAGCACGCTTGCCGCCAAGTCACGCGGAGTTCATCTTGTGCTTACAGCTGGCTGCGTCGGGATCGGCGACCGGCGCTTGGCGATCATCTCGGTGTCAATCTTCTCGATGTCCTTCGCCCACGCCTGAAAGTTGCGATCCCGACAAAGCCTCGAAGCCTGGACCTGAGGGTGCCACGGAGTGCGGACGAGTTTCACCGCGAGGTCCTCGGCCGCAATGCGGCGTGCATCCAGCATGGTCTGGATGAAGTGCACCGCGGCCGTATTCGCCTCAGGCCCTTGTGCGAGCTCTTCCGCCTGCATGAAATAGAGGAATGTCGGTGTGAACCAGTGAAGAGAGACGACAAGATGCATGAGGACGGCGTCGCTACACTCACCGCCCCCAACTGTTCCTCGACGCCGGGAAATATGTGCGCGGCGATGGTTTTTTCGAGGTCTGCACTGGGAGGTAGCCTGCTGCGGCCCAGGAAGTAGTCGCTTCGGGCTCCGGAGTAGCCGGCCTTCCTCATCACCACCCCAACTGGAATTGAAGTGATGTAACTCCTCATCATCTTGTCAATAGCCCAGTGACCCAATTCGGCTATCTCGGCGCGCGGCGTGCCTTGGTCAGCCAGCTCTTGTGCCCCGCCGGCGCGAGCGGCGTGCAAGTTGCGCTTGATGAAAACCTTGTTGGCCGTCCACAGCTGCCGAGTGATTCGTTGCTGGCTCGACGACGGCAGCAAACCCTGATCCTTGTCTTAGCGGGCGAAGAAGAGATGCTTGTCGTACCAGAGCTCCGGTCGGCGTACGTCCAGCGGCGGAATTATGCGGACGCCGAAGATCTGGGGGACCTGGTCGTAGATGAAGTGCAGCCAGAGGATTGTATCGCCCACAGCACACAGTTCCGCCTCTAAGTGCCTCGCCGCGTAGCTGTGATGAAGACGGGCGTCCTTGCACGTCTTCGAGTTGCGCTGCGCGATGACCATGACCATTGGCCGGGTTGTCAGGGTTCACCGACGACCCGCTAGCAAGGCGGTACAGAAAGATGTCGGCGAGCGTGATCTCGCGTACGCTGGCACCGCGGAGCAGAGTGTGGTGCGATAGCAGGGTCATCGTTCTCATAAGCATGAACTTCCACAGAGTCTGGGAAGGACCTGTTCCCCCCGGATTCCACGCCGTCGCCGACCAGTACGGCAACACCTTGAACATGATTTTGCGGAACTGCTCGGTGGTGTAAGTGTCGCCGATGGTTCCGCGATGTCGGTCGACATATTTTCTGCACAAGAGGAGAGTGCGAGGGTGATGATTGAGTGTGAGCGGCGTCGGTGAGCATTGGCGGGAATACTAGAGAGGACTGGCAAAGTCGGCGATGTTAAAACATCTTACTTGGTGTCGGCTTTGTTCTTTCCGCGAACCATGACGCGCACTTCCGTGCGGACGACCGAGATGTCCTGCATGATATGCAGCTCCTTCTCCTTGTACAGGGTCGCCTCTATCTTGGCCGCCATCTGAAGGGCCTTGATGCGGCCGAGTAGCATGTTGACCGTGCAAGGCTTGTTCGGCTGCGTGCGCATGGCGGTGTTGCCCTCTTCGCTCCTCATTGCCTCGATGAGGGTCTCTCGCGCTCTGAACAAGACGTAAGCGCGAATTCGAGGCTCGTTGGTCCTCGGGCCGTGCAACCAGATGAACTGGCGCGGGGCGGTGTGCCAACGTTCGCCCAAATCATCGCCGATGTGCTTGCCGATTTCGTCCTTGTCAGTGAGTATGGACCCCGGCTCCAGATCGTCACCTTCTGACGGAAGAGCATCCACCGCCCACCGCTTGTAGTCTAGTATCCACGATATGTACTGCCGCAGCGACGACCCTTCCTCGAGCGTCTCCGTGTGGCGAAGGGCATTGGCTATCAGCACTTCGATGTCGCTGTTCTTCAGATCCTCGACCACAAACTCAGCCGCCGTAAACTCTCCTCGCGGGACGCTCGCGTTCAGCCTATCCTCGAGTTCGTCCTCGGCCAACACCTCCTCTATCTCTCTTCGATCCCTCTCGGCTCGAGTGAGCGGCCGACGTTGGCGTCTAGGTCCCGGGCCGGGCTGGGGTTCCTCCTCCTCATCGCTAGACGAAGAGTCCTCCTCCGGCTGGCTAGGACGTCGCTTTTGGGGGTCGCCTACAGGTGGCGGCGGAATGTCAGGGTCGACGGGAATTTTAGCCAACGCATCTAGATCGTAAATCAGACGCAGCGTCACTGCCGGAATGGTGGTGGGGCGGACGCCGGCCGGCGTTGTGGCGTCACCGGTCAGGTTCACCCGCGCCTGGGCTGCCAGCGGAACGTAGTCCGACATGTTGGCCTCGGCCGTATGTCCTAACAGCGCTTGTTGTCTACTGAGGGCCAGCCGGCGAGTTGGTCGGCGGGTCGGGCATAAAATGGCGGTATTGGGTAACGGCGGCGGCGTACTGTTGCTGCGTTGTGTTCGCTTCTAGTGACCTAGTGACCCTAGTGTCTGTCTCTAAGCGGGCGGCGAGAGAAGCTTGCGCCAACTGCGCGGCGATGTCCCCCTCAGGTGGGTTTGTTTCCGGCGGCGTTGCACCAGGCCGGTCGCCGACCACGCAGCGCAACCCTAAACCAGTCTCGGCCTTTCTCCACGGATCTGGCCGATTGTGCCTCCCGTTTAAAACGGGCGACGAAACTGTGAAATCGGCTGCTACGACCAACGAAACCCAGTGCCCCGATAATCGGTCTCACCTGTTGGTCGGCGTCAGACGACGGAGCCGCGGTGTTCTCCGCAGAGCATGTCCTGGTGGAAAAAAACTAAGTGTGAGAGCGCAGGCGTAAGAAGTGACCAAAGGAAGTGGGAGTAGGAAAAATGGCTAGTGGCAGTTTGGCTCCGGAGAGGTCATGGACGTGCGCGGCTCGGCACATGCCACCGTGCAGGCAAGGTTCTGTACACTTGGCATTCATGCCGCTGTCCACGCGAGGCGGCGCATTCTCCGACGTGCCACGGCTCTCGCATGGCCACTACAACGCCGCCGTGACTGTCCATGAAGGTGTTTCGTAAGGCATGCCACGGCAGCAATACAAGGCGCGCCGAGGCTTGTGGCATTGGTCCAGAGTCCATTCATGGCGCACTCGTGCCACCGGTGATTGGCATCACGAGATACTTTGATGCCGACTTTGCGGAGACCGCGGGGTCTGTTTTCCCGCGCAAGAAATAGTCCTCCGATGTTCGACACTTGGACCCGGCATCGCCGTTCGATGTACGCTGCGTGTTCGGCGCCGACATTTATCCTGCCTCCACGTCTGATTCCTGTGCACGTGCCAGGCCGCCGATGCTCGACACCTGGACCCTGCCTCGCCGGTCGATGCTCGCCGACATTTCGGTGCCCACCTGTTCCTCTTCAGCGCTCAATTTGACCGCCGATTTCTTCCACGTAGACTTACCCCGTGACGCCGATTGACGCCGCGTGTCACGCACCGACATTCTCACGGCCCGCGCGTTCTTTTTCGCGCGACGCTTGAGGCGTGGTCGGGTGACGCGTGGACGCCAGTGTGGACGCCGACATTCGAGGGAGGTCGGACATAATCCAGGTCGTCCGTAACCCGCCGCGTGTCGTGCATCCGCGGTCGACGTGTCCTGCTGGCAACTCGCCACGCGTTGAGATATACTCTGTGGGTATTTCTCAGCCCACGGGAATGTCGACGATCGTTCGGCGTTCCCTAGGGCTCCGTGCCCCAGTCTGCCATACAATTTCCGACGGTCGGACGGCGAGCTGAAATGGAACCCTGTCGGTTCTGTGCGGCGAAAACGGGCGGGGAATGCACGCGTTGAGGTATATCGTGCTGTATTCAGAAGAGGACCGGCCGTTGCCCTCTCCTCCAGGCTTCTATGGGGGGCGGTGGAATGTCCTAGGGTTTTTCTGTTCGTTTCACGGGTTACTGCTGCTCCTTGGGACCAATTCGTTTCGCATCTGTTCGTGGACCGTTTTAAAATATTGCGCACCCTTTTGCCCTTTGTCATCGCACAGCACCGTTTCCAGCTTCCTTGTCGCACTGCAACCTCGCGGGGAAATGCTGTTCCAGTATGTCAGTACGCAGGAGTTCGAGCCTGATTCATCGATCCAGCTTTTGCAGCCAACTCTTGCTGACTACATACATCTACGGCTGTGCGATTTCGCGAGTGAGCGCCGTCGCAATCCGCTTTCTCCGCTGAGCTCTCTCGCCATGTCGGTCGCTGATCTGCTTCGAGATTTCCTGAGCGTCCAGGCGGATCGCGCGCGGATCTACCATGCTTTCGAAGGGTACGATGCCAACCTTCTACCGCGACTCATGCGTTCGCATCACCCCCTCATGTTTTTAGTCTGACTCTCAGATCGTTAAAACCAAATTCCGTTCCAAATTCCGTTCAGCCGAGCCTGACTCACGTCACAACCCATTCCCATCAGCTCAATCAAAATGCCGTTCTTAGCGATCGCTGATCTCACGGTTTTGTATCACGGCGCGTCAATTCCTGATGCGTGTACCGTCTCCGCGCGAGAGCTCAGTCATCGGCGGCCTTCGTGTCGACCAATCACCCGTCTCCGTGTTGCTTTCAGAAGGCTGCGCAGCAAGAGTCAAAACTTCCCGTTCCTCTCTCCCCCTCCCTCGTCTGTGCCACACTCTCCTTCCTTCCGTCCTTCCCCGCAGCGCGTTCGCGGACAACCTCTCAGGAGCCTCGCCGGACTCCGCCTTCCACCGCGCGTGCCAGGCCATAACGGCCGACTTCACGCGCTGCTCGCTCAAGGTACGAGCCGCACGGTAGTTTCCCGCTAGAGCTCTGCGTGTTTACCATCTTGCATCAGAGATTGCGGCTAGAATGCGCTGCGAATGACAACTACGCGCTTTGTCTGATAATTTCGCTGCTGCTTTCTGCGCCTGGGCGGCGTCCCCCTCCGCGCTCCCCCTCCCCTCAGGTGCGGGAGGTGGAGGCACAGCTGCGGGCGGAGGGCGCGGGGCGCGCGGACCTGGCGGACGTTGTGCGGTGCGTGCAGGAGCAGGAGCGGGAGAAGCTGCACCTGGTGAGACTCCATGCGGTGGAGGGTGGTTTAACGGGATGGGATGAGATGGGATGAGGTGGGATGGGATGGGATGGGATGGGATGGGATGGGATGGGATGGGATGGGAGGGGAGGGGAGGGGAGGGGAGGGGAGGGGAGGGGAGGGGAGGGGAGGGGAGGGGAGGGGAGGGGAGGGGAGGGGAGGGGAGGGGAGGGGAGGGGAGGGGAGGGGAGGGGAGGGGAGGGGAGGGGTGGGGTGGGGTGGGGTGGGATGGGGTGGGGTGGGGTGGGGTGGGGTGGGGTGGGGTGGGGTGGGGTGGGGTGGGGTGGGGTGGGGTGGGGTGGGGTGGGGTGGGGTGGGGTAGGGTGGGATGGGATGGGATGGGATGGGATGGGATGGGATGGGATAGGATGCCATTCTATGCTTCTATCCCCACTGTCCCATGTGCAAACGTGAATGCGCCGTTTCGTCACCAGACAGCCGTCCATCACAACTTGCACGATTTCCTTTGCAACTGCGCCTGCATCTGCACCTGCAACAGCGTGTGACATTCGCCTCGTCTGCCCCTTGCTTCCTCGCCCACCACACATTCTGTGCGTCCCATCCCATCCGATCATGCCATCCCATCCCAACCCATCCCGTCATGCCACCCCACTCCGTTGCATCCTGCCACATCCCATCCTCCTGCCCCATCCCATCACATCATTATGTGACCTGGTCTCTTCCCAGACGGCCGTGCATCACGTGCTGCGCAAGTCTCTCCGTCCGTCCGACCGCCCGCGCTCTGAAATCGTCTCCTTTCTGCCGCAGCGGCACAGAGACCACCCGCAGCCTCTGCAGCAGCCACAGCCACTGGAAGAGCAGCCGGGGCTGCAGCAGAGCGAGGGGCGATGCGCTGGGCATCGTGAGTATGATGGTGCTGCCAGTGGTGGCGCCAATGGTGATGCCGATGGTGATGTGTGGATGGGTGATGGTGAGCGGCAGCAGGGCAGCAAGGAGGAGGCAGGTGTGGGCGGCGGACAGCTGACAGACGATAGAGACACAGAGACTCTCAGGTCCCACGGTGGTGCACAGACACACGAGTGTGTCGGCACGACCAGGTTTGCAGGTGGGGAAGACGCACCCGCAGGTGGTGTTGATGGTGACATTGCGCGTGAGCTGGCGCATGCCTCACTGGTCTCTCCCGATGCCGCTGTTAAAACCTGCAGTATCCCAGCCTCCTCTCAAGCCAGCACGCAAGCCCCCACTGAAGCCCAGTCACATGTGGTCACAGGAGGCCCCGCCACAGAGGCCTCTCCTCCAGGCCATGGCCTTGCAGCCCCGGCCCAGGGGCTGTCAGGCATGCCCGCGCCCCTCCCGGGGCTGTCAGGCATGCCCGCACCCCTCCCGGGGATTCCACCTGAAGCTGCGGCTGCCGCCTTCACTGCTGCACTCAGGGCAGGCGGGTGCGGGTGTGAGCACAGCAGCAGCAGCAGCAGCAGCAGCAGCAGTAGCAACGCTGCTGGTGGTGGCACGGGCAGTGGTGCGGGGGGCCATGGGGAGGAGGACGGGAAGGGCGAGTGGGAGGAGCAGTGTGCGGTGGCGCGTCTAGATGCGGAGTATGATGCAGCGGTGGCGGAGGTGAGGCAGGCCCTGGCGCGCATAGTGGGGGACATCAATGAGGCGCTGGAGGAGGTGCGGTATGAGGTGGCAGAGCTGGTGGGGGAAGCTGACGTGGAGGATGCTGCTTAGAGGGGTGCTGGGGACGGGTGTGGGAAGGGAAGTGATGGTGCTTCTTTAGTTGCCTGGCTTGGAAGTTGAGAGATTAATGAGGCACAGGAGGAGGTGTGGTATGGGGTGGCAGAGCCGGTGGGGGAGTAGGGCTGCCATGGCTTGGCTTGGCTCTCCAATAGTTGATGCGGAGTAGGGTCATGCGGTATCAGTGAGTCGCTGGAGGTACATTGTTGTGACGTATATTCAAATCAAATAGCATCGCCTGTCTGAGAGAGACTTATTGACCGAGTTCAGTACCAATCTCTGGCTTGTTCAGTAAAATGGCTTGTTCCCAGCAAGGCAGGAGCATCACTGTGTGTGATCTACTGGCAAACCAATCAGAGGGTCCTGCAGAACGTTGGAGCCAATCCTATCTGCTGGCAGCATTTGCTTGTTACATTAGTAGGTATATATGTAACATTCGGTTATATTTTTCAAACCTAACTGTTACCGGTACCGGTATGTGTGGTCCAGTCCATAGCTTATTATCCTACGTATGCTCTGCACCTAGACACTGCCCTGTAGCTATCTTGCACCGTATGCTTGCGCTTTCACCGTGCGACCCTGACATCCTCGCTGTGGGCATTGCATGATGACAGGCGCTAGTTGCTAGTTGATCATAGATAGCCACTCGTGATCTGGGGGACGGGATGGGGACGGGATGGGGGCGGGATGGGGACGGGATGGGGGCGGGATGGGGACGGGATGGGGAAAGAATGGAGGAGGCATGTTGATGAAATGGGAAACAGCAAGCATGGGATGGGCAAGGGGAGCCGGATCAGGAGTGGGACTTGGCTGTCTGGTAGCAGCAGCACAGGGGTTGAAAAGAGCTCACATAATGCATGCAGCCAACACAAGATGCAACAGCAATCATGCCTGGAGCTGTTGAGACACACAGCCGCATCAGACAGAGGTGACAGCACATCTGGGCGGCTGCCAGCACACCTGGGTGGCTAACTGGACATCTGAACGGCTGACAGCACACGTACCGAGCACTTGTTGTGGCGTGGGTCTGGCGGTGGGGTCTTTGACGAGCATCCAGCAGATGAGGTGCTTGCATGCCGCCGACAGGTTCTCCCACTCGCGCACGCTGTAGAACCCCGCCTCCTTCGCCACCAGCACGCTCGGCCACCCGGGCCTCTCCTCCGGTGCCACCGAGCCTCCGGTGGAGGGTGGGTCGCTGTACGGCGCTCGGCCAATCACCAGCATGAATAAGACAATCCCCGCACTCCAGACGTCGGATTCCGGGCCGTACGATTAGTCGAAGACCTCGGGAGCCATGTACTCAGACGTGCCGATGACGTCGCGGCACGGCTTCTCAGGGCTGTACAGCGTGGCCACGCCGAAGTCAATCAGCTTCACGGCATCGCTGCTGAAATTGCAGCTGCTCGCGCCCATGCCGGCACTCGTGCCCACGCTGCTGCTCTTGGCGATGTGGCCGGCGCCGGGGCGGGAGGAGGAGGAGAGGGGGGAGGTGTGGGCGATGAGGACGTTCTCGGGCTTGACGTCGCGGTGCACGATGCCGTGCGCGTGGCAGTGCTGCAGCGCGCGCATGAGCGACCGGAAGATGCGCGCTGCGGAGGGTTCCGGGAAGTTGCGGTGCAGCTGGATGCGGTCGAGGAGGTCGCCGCCCTCGCAGTGCTCCATGATGATGTGCACGTGCTGTGGGGGTGGGGGGGGAGGAGAGGGGGAGAGGGGGGAAGGGTTGGGGAGGGGGTGTACTTTGAAGATCTACCCATTTGGGGTGTTCTTTTCTTTGTTTCTCTTTTCTGTTTTCTCTTTTCTGTTTTTCGAAACTGGCCTGCGAGCTCATCCTGTACGAGTAACGGCAAGTGGGGCACGGAGGGCTCACCCTCGTGCTCTCAATGGTCTCCTTCATGCGGATGATGTTGGCATGCCCCTTGAGCCGCTCCAGGAACCCCACCTCGCGCCGCACCGCCTCCTTCTCCGCCGCACTCTGTGGCATGGCAAGGGGGGCGAGGGGGGCCACAGGGGAGAGGAGGTGAATGAGGGCGAGGGTGGGAGGGCACATACAAGGGCTGGAAGATGAGGCACGGCAGAGACAGACATGTTGGGGAGCGCATGAGATAATGGGGGAAGGCGGTAAGGTTGCTAGCCTCGCCCTGGACTTCTGTTTGTTTGCTTCTTTGTTTGATAGTTTGTTCGTTGTTCGGAAAAGCAAGGCAGCAGATTTTGCTATTTTGTGTTGACCTGTGAAGGTTCTTTCAACTCACCAGCAGGCTCCGCTTGCCGATGCTCTTGCAAGCATACGCCTTGCCAGTCCCACGGTGCACGCACTTGCGCACTGTGCCGTACTGCCCGCGCCCCACGGGTGCGCGCCCCACCACGTACACCTCCTTCAGCTCGCGCAGCCCCCTCCCCAGCACCGACCCCCTGCCCCCCATGAACAGCGCTGCCCCCGGGTGCTGTGCCTTCTGCTGCTGTGCTTGCCCCGGCCTTGCCTGCTCCTGCTCCTGCTGCTGCGGCTCTTGCGGCTGCTGGTCTTCCCCCTGCTGGTGATCTCCTGCTTCCCTGCCCACCCTGCCTGCGCCCTCCACCTTGAGTTGAGCACCTGGCGTCCGTATGTCCTCTCCTGTCCTCTCGCATGCGGCGGGTGCAGCAGCAGCAACAGCAGCAGCAGCGGCGGCAAAAGCAGCAACAGCAGCAGCAGCATCGCCGGGAAGCTCTGCCGAGCTGCAATCCACGATGCTAGCAGCGTCGGCAGCGGCAGCAGCAGCAGCAGCAGCGGCCATGGCAGCGTCACAGGCGTCCTGCTGCATCTGCTCCAGGCTGCGCATGCCACAGTGGATCTGCTCCCACCACCTCCCATTGCCACCCTCCTCACCGCCCCTCTCATCAATGCCCCTAGCTGCAAACTGCACCTCGCCCTGCTCCCTTGCTCTGTACTCCTTCTCGCCACGCTCCTTGGCACTGCCACTGCCACGCACCAGCCTTGCTCCGCTGCTGCTGCTGCCCTTGCTCCTGCTCCCAACCACTTGCACCACACCCTGCCCACACATACCGTTTTGCACACCCATGGCATCTGGCTTCAGAAAGGTCTCAGCGGAGGGAGTGGGCTCAGAGGGGCCATCCGGGTACAGCGGGCCGGTGCGCAGGTCAAAGTCAAAGTCAGACGACAGGAACCCAAACCGCTCCCGCCCACCCCTGAAGCCACCAGCACTCGATCCCGTGGCCCCACTGCCAGCAGCACCGCCGAAAACTGCAGCAGCAGCAGCCGCTGCAGCAGCAGCAACTGCAGAAGCAGCGCCAATCGCCTCCTCCACCGCATCCCTCTCGCCCCTCTCGCCCCTCTCAGGCCTGCCTTCTGTCTCCTTCTCCGTGCTGCCAAAGGCCACCAGCTCTCGCCTCTCACCCGCCCCTCGATCCCCACCTCCCACGCGCTCCAAGCTCCCGAACGCGCCCTCGCGGTATTCCACCTCGTCTGAGCCCACGAACGACCCGTGCAGACTGGCTGACAGCAGGTCGCGTGAGCCCAGCGAACCAGAGGGGGGCGCGAATCGCCCGCCTTCCTCCGAGAAAAGCAGGTCCCGGTCGGATCGCCCTCTGGGAAACAGCGCGTGCTCCCCGCTGCTCGCGCCTCTGGCTTGCAGAGTGGAGCCTGTGGCATCTGCCGCCCGCTCCCGTGCACTTAAGAAGATGTCTCCGCCGCCCAGGGAGTCTCTCATGCCGCCTTTGTCCCCTGTCGGATAGAGATCCCTTGATCCCGACAACCCTTCCCCGCCAGAGAACATGCGCCCGTGTCCTCCATAAGAGCTGCTCCGATTGAAGGCTCTCTCCCTGCTGCCGCCACTGCCACTACCACTGCCGGCCACTCGGTGGCGGGAGGCAGAGGAGGAGGAGGAGGAGGCAGCAAGGGCCGACCCGGTGTCACGAGAGGGAGTGATGGAGAGGGGAAGGGGAGGGGGAGGGGAGGTGGATGGGGAGGAGGAAGGGGCGAGAGAGGGGTTGAGCCAGGCGGGGTCATCCCCGAAGGAGAGGTCGCGCGAGGAGCGGCGCTCCTTGAAGCTTGAGCCCCTGCGCTCGCCCAGCAGCTTGCGCCTGCTGCTGCTGCGCGGGGGGAGCGGGGCTGCTGACGGGAGTAAGGGTGACGCGGAGGCATGCACCAGGCTGATGCTGTTGCTGCTGTGGCTCATGCCGCTGCTGTTCTCAAGGGCTGTGAATGGGTTATGTGGTGCGAGATCGGAGGATGGTCGGTCAGAGGCGAGGAGTTCGAAGGATCCGGAGAGAGGGAGGTGTGGGTCAAAGTGTGACGCGGAGGGTGGGTGAGGGAGGGTGAGGTCAAGGTGCAGTGCTCGTGGCGTGTGCGGGGCGGAGGTCTCAAACTGCCCCGAGTGCGGTGAGAGAAGTTCGAACTGGGTGGTATGCGGTGCAAGCCGGTCCAGGGCAGGGCTGGAGGCACCGGAGGAGTTAGCAGGGGAGGGCAGGAAGGGCTGGAAGTAATCCATGGGGGCATCGAAGAAGAGGTCTGACACAAACCGCCTGTGCCCCGGTGCACCTGCTCCCCCCGCCCTCCTGTCGCGCGCGTTACCAGCATGACCAGCGTTACCAGCGTAACCATCCCGATCCACAGCACGACGACCAGCAGCAGCCAGCGTGTGGTCAACAGGCGCAAGCAAACCAGCATCCCCTTCCATCCCATCACCAGCAGCAGCACCAGCAGCAGCAGCAGGAACAGCGCCGCCAGTAGCAACACTTGGGAGCAGGCGGTCAGGGGGGAAGAGGTGGGGGTGGGGGTGAGGGCGGAACAGCAGCTCGCCATCCCAGTCCCGCAGGTCCTCGTCAAACTCCCCCGCGTCCCTCGCCGGCCCCATGGACCACGACAGCCCCATGCCCATCCCCCTCCGCCGCCCGCCAGTGCGGCTCCTGCTCCTGCTCGGCCCCCTCGACCGCCTCCCTTCCCCTCTGCTCCCCTCCCTTTCCAACGCCCTCCCTCCCCCTCGCACTCTCCCCCTGCCCCTCTCGGTTTCTGCCTCGCCATCCGCGTCCCCCTCGTCAACCAAGCTGCCAGTGCTTGCCACGCGGGAGAGCACCTGGGGGCTCGGAGACCTGCTCCTCACGTTCAGGCTCGGCGCGTGGCCGAAGCTGGCGTTCAGGTTCGGGCTGTACCCAGGGCTGATCTGTTGGCTCGGTTGGGGGCTGCGGAGAGCATGGGAGGAGGACGGGGAGGGCGAGAGGCGGTCAGAGGAGAGGGGAAGAGGAGGGAGGTGCAGGTGGGGAGGGGGAGTACGAGGGCCAGAGCGGGAGAGAAGGAGGCCTTGAACGGCGTTGAAGCTGAGTGGCCGCTGCAAGAACCGCCTGCTGCTGCCGCCTAGACTGCTGCCCGTGCTGCCTGTGCCAGCAGAGCTTGACTGACCCGGCCCTCCCCCTCCCGCTCTCGCTTCTCCTGCTTCCCCACCCCCTCCTGTGCTGCAGAGACCACCGGTGGTGTTGATGCTCCTGCTGCGGTGGTGCCCTCCCCTCCTCGTTCCGCCACCCTCCCCCACATTGGCACCGTCACTCACACCACCAGCTCCTACCCTCATCCCTGACCCAGCAGCAGCACCATCAACAGCGCCAGCAGCAGTGGGCACAGCAAAGGTGGGGCCCATGTGGTAACTGCGTGACCGCGCATGCATGCTGCCGCGAGAGGCGTTGGGGGAGCGGGTGGTGGGCGCAGGGGAGCGGGAGCGCGCGGAGGGGGAGGGGGAGCGCCGGGCAGAGGGGGACGGGGATTGATTGGAGGGGGAGTGCGCAAATGCGGAGCGGGCGGAGGGGGATGGGGGGAGGGGGGAGCGAGAACGGGGGTTACGGGAGGAGTGGGAGAGAGATGCGTGTGAGAAGGACGAGGCCCGATGGTGTCTGCCTTGCCCTGCTCCCGCGTCCCCCCTCCCCTGTGCAGATCGTGACAGCGTGGCAAGAGTTGCCTCCAGGTCAGCAAGAGACACGTCACCCCCCATATTGGAAGCCGTAACAGGTGGCGCAATGATAATTCCACCAGCAGCAGCAGCAGCAGCAGCAGGAAGAACATCCCCATCACCAACGGCAGAAGGATCAGCTCCACTTGTAGCAGCTACAGCCGCCACCCGGTTCTCTACCCCCATGTCCCTTGATCCCCATATCTCTCTCTCTCGTCCCTCTTGCTCCCACCCTCTCCTTCTTCCTCTTTGCCACCCCCTCCCTCCCCTCTCCTCCCACACTCCCTCATCCCCTCCGCCTTCACCCCGCAGACCGTGAGGTTCGGACCCAGAGCCTGAGCTTCCAGGCTCGGGATCAAAGGCGAGGTTTGGTGGAAGGTGCGGAGAGCTTTCGCAAGAAAGGGATGGGTGAGGAGGAAGGTGGGATTTGGGAGAGCGATGGGGTTGATGATGATGATGGTGATTGTGGTGGGTGTGATTACAGGGAGGTGTCGCTGGGGAAGGCGGCATTTGAAGAAAAGGGGTAGATGGGCAGGATGAAGAAGCGGATCTTCCATGCCTCGCCCCTCCAACTTTCCCACTGCCACGTGGCGTCCGCTCTTTGCTCTTGCCTCTCATTGGCTGACCGTCCTGCTGCACGCCCAGAGTTGAGATAAAGGAATCGAGACACGCCAAATCCAGCTCAGGAGGGGGATGGTGGGAGACGCGGCTGGGAGGGATGCTTTGGAAGTTGCCTTGACAGTCCTGACTCGGCAAACTTTCGCAGTTACTGTAGTTGCTGTAACTGCTGCTGGCGACGCCGCTGCACTCGCCAGCCCAGCTACCTTCTAAAGTTTCGCCAATCTCGTCCATCGCGATGCCCTTCCCTTTCGCAGACGCACTCACACGCCTTCGCTCACTCGCGCTGCTGTTACTGTCGCTGCTGCTCTTGCTACTTCTCGGCGAATTTTTCCCTCTCGTGGAACCTTCTCCACGCCTTGCCTTCCAATTAGAAGCCGCGTCACGCAAACTGAAAAACCCACCACTTTCGGTGTTTCCGTCTCCGTCTCCATCACCGTCACCGTTACCGTCACCGTTTCCGTATAAGTCGTCATCGTCACAGTGACTGCCAGAAGTCGAAGATGGTAGCCACTCGCCGCCATCCCTCGACACGACAGCCGCCGCGATTAACGGAGGCGGAGGGAGGGCTGAAGGAGAAAACGGTCCGGAACGCGATTCTATTTTCGAAAACGAGCTGCTCCCCCTGTTTGACGGAAACAGAAGTGACTTTGACTGAGCTTTCGACTCTGACTGAATCTTCGATCCTGACTGAGATTTTGATTTTGGAAACGACCGGTTATTGACGGCCGACGGTTGACTGGCATAAACCCTCGTTGTACCGATATCGAGGGTTTCGCGATTATCCTGGTCCGCGACATCGCTGGCTTCGTGGCTCACATGAATCACTGCGTGGGAAGCTGATCCAACGGCGGTTAAACCGCTCGCAGTAGTTCTCGCCGCGTCTCCAGAATTTTCTCCTGAAGAAAACCCTGAATTCATTGCGGGTGCTGACGAAGGCGGTGGATGCGCCACTAGCTCACCAGCGTCGCCAGCTTTATTCATATTTCTCTCTAGGTTCGGACCGCCAGGAACCCCAGCAAATATTAACTCTGCCGACGAAGTTTCATCAATGGTCGGCGACGCTGGCGACGACAAGTTGGGCGTAAGCGACTCGGCTGCGTGCGATAGCGACGATGGTAGGGGCGACGGGTGCACAACGACGTCGTTCGAGGAACAGATCCTTTGCGATCGCGACCCTCTCTGCAAGAGCACACTCTTCTGCGACGCCGCAGTTTCAGCGGGATCGGCGCCGACAGACAAGGAGGAGCTCCTCCCGGCCACTCTGCTCCACCCGCATCTTTCGGCCACCGCCTCCGTCGCCGCACCGCCAGGAGCGTCGCGATCCGACTCCGATTCGGATTCGACGGGCGTGGCGGCGGCTGCTGCGGCGGGTGGGGTCATGGAAAAGCCGGGGAAGTCGTCGACCTCCCAAGCCGACGGGTTACCTAATTTCGTTCTGCCAGGTCGTTCGTCGCCATCTTCGCCGCCGCTGTACTCCTCGTCGCGCGCGTACGATCCGTCGTGCGGAAAGATGCATTCGTTCTGAGAGGATCCCAGGTTGCTACGACCCACCCTGTTCCCTTCCTCCCACGAGCCTTCCTCCTCGTTCCCGCTGCCGAAACCTCCTGCCGTGCTGCTGTCGTTGCTAGTAGCGTCACCGCTGGCGCTGCGACTGTCGTCTGTTGTTGTCGTCCCGCGAAGTCCGGGCATCCGCATCAGCTCAAAGCTCGTGAGCGTTTCGTCGGTGTCGTTTGCATCAAGCTGGTTAGCCGACTCCGCTTCGCCCCGCTTCCGCTCCTGTCTCCGCGCCGCCGCCTCCCCCGCAACAGCGTCTCGCGCGAGTTGTGAGGCTTTGCCAGCCGTCCCACGAGGCCGCGCCCCTGTCGATCGGGGGAGGCGTTTGGCGGAACCCGGCTTGTCGAGCGAAAGAGCCGTGGAGAGAGATGGCGATTCGCGCGTTATCGAGGCGGTGACAACGTCGGCGTTGCTGCTACTCTTGCGCAACGCCAGGGTCGGACGCTCGCGACCCTGCACCTGTCGCCGCCGAGCCCACACATTGTCAGACTCTCGTTGCTGCGACTCCTGCTGCGACTGGTGTTGCGACATCAGTGTCGTCATCGCCTGAGGGGGGCACGGCGCCACGTCTGACGTAACCCCAGGTTCAGTGGTGGATAGTGAGTCACTGTTAGTAGTCATGCTTCTTGCTGCGGTCGCGTCCAACTGTTCTGGACGGGTCGCGATGGGATGATCACACGGGCTCCTCGTCGAAGGAAAGTTGTTGAACGCGCTGATAGGGTGAATGCCGCTTCTGTCGCCGCCGTCGAACTCGACGGAGCCACTTTTGACTGCTTCCGCGACGCCGTCGCTCTCAGTGGCTGTAGCGGTCGAGCACACGTTAGAACGACAGGACACGCGACCGTCAATGGAGCTACTAGTACCAGTAATGCTTAAAAACGGGCTCATAGAGTCGTTAAAGCTCAAGGCCTTGAGCGTTAAGGCGTGGAAGCTGCTACGCGACGTGGTTCAGCCCAACACGCTGCCGATGGTGATCGTGCTCGAGAAGGAGCTGGCGGCCATCTCCATGCGATCGGGAGATGATGTGAAGCCGGTCCTTGACAAGATCAAGGACACATATGCGAGGATGGCAGCGGCGGGCAGCGAGGTGTCGCAGATGCAGCAATGCACCAAGATCATCTCGGTGCTCGACAACTCGTGGGATAACCTCATCCCCACCCTCAACGTTCAGCAGGACAAATGGGCGCCTGAGTGGCTACGGCAGCAGATCCTGCAGGAGGACTTCCGCAGGCGCCACACCGGAGGTGGTGCTGCCAACAAAACTGCTGAGGGGTATGGAGCTGCAGGAGGCAGCAGAGGAAGAGGGGGAGGGAGAGGCCGAGGCCGTGGGAGAGGCTTTGGCAGAGGGAGAGGCCGAGGTGACTACAATGAGGGGCTTGGGAGTTCTGGTGGCAGGGGGAGCACCCGAATGGAGGGTGCGTGCTGGTACTGCAAGAAGGCTGGACACCCATGGTTCATGTGTTTCAGCCGGCCTGAGGGATGGGCACCTCCAGGCATGAAGCCACCAAGTGGTGAACGTGCACGAGGTGGCGCTGTGCAAGGTTCATGTGCAAAAGGTGATGGTGCTCAAGGTAAAGCCGACCCGGGGATGTTCCTCATGGTTGAGGATGTACAAGGGAGTGGGGGTGATGTGGGTTCGGTTGGGAAGGTTGTGATGCACCCCCTCACTCACTGGGTGATCGATTCAGGTTGCACAAGTCACATGACCCCACGGGCAGATTTGCTTGACGAGGTGAAACCCCCTGGGAAGATCAAGTTTGTGGCTGCCGCTTGAGGTCCTTTGCTCCCTGTGATTGGTGTGGGGAATGCCAAGGTAATGGGAGCTAATGGGGGGCTTGTGGGGCTGGGGAATGTGTTGTTGGTTGAAGGTTTGTCCACTAACCTCCTCTCTGTGCGCCGGCTGCAGAAAAGCAAAGCCAAAGTGACTTTCGGCCCAACCAGCTGCCGTGCAAAGCTTGGGAAGTTGCTGCTGTGGGACTTGGAGGAGAAGACCAGCTGCATCAAGGACCTCTTGGCAGCTGCCCATCATTCCTTGGAATGGGAAACCACCAGCAACGGCAGCGGCAGCGGCAACGGCTAAAACAACTGCGGGAGGAGAGGAGACTGCACCAACTAATGGGGCCCTGGATGCAGTCAAGAAGGTGCAGCAGTCACAGAAGCCACATGGTGAGGTGCTTGCTGGTGTGGATGCGACAGCTGCATGGGCAAAGGCTTCATCTGGGAGTGGTGAGGCCGATTGGGAGACATGGCACGAGAGGCTGTGTCATGTGAACTTTCCTATGCTGCAGAAGTTGGTTAAGGATGGGAGCTTGAAGGGTTGGAGGTGAAGGGGGCAGCAAAGGAGATTGGGAGCTGCCCTACATGCCTTGAGACCAAGTTCACGAATTTTCCCTTCAGCAGCAGCACGGGACCAGCGAAGGCTCCACTTGCACTTGTGCACATGGATGTGGTGGGCCCCACGAGGGCCCCTTCTCTCTCGGGCAGCCGCTACTTCTTGACCATTGTGGACGACCACACGCGTGCAGTGTGGGTGTACCCTCTGAAGACTAAGGGGGAGGTGGCAGCGGCTGTTCTCAAGGAGTGGATGCCGAGAGCTCAAAGGGAGAGCGGACACAAGGTGAAGGTGATCCGCACAGACAATGGGGGAGAGTTCATTGGTGCTGATTTTGAGGCGGTGCTGAAGAAGAACGGGATCCAGCATCAGCTCACAGTGCCCTACAACCCTCAGCAGAACGGCGTGGCTGAGCGGTTCAACCGGACCCTGCAGGAAGGTGCTCGCACTCTCCTTGGGCGTGCAGGGCTGCCGGATCCGTTTTGGGTGACTTCACTGCGGCAGGTCGCCCTTGTGAAGAACAGGGTGCTGGCGACTGTGGGGGACAAGCAATGGGTCCCCTACACCAAGTGGTATGGGAGTGCACCAGCAGTCAACATGCTGAGAGCCTACGGCTGCATGGTGGTGTTTCATGTGCCGAAGGAGAAGAGGGGAAAACTGGAAGCTTCTGGGAGATGGGGTGTGCACTTGGGGCTTGCTAAGGATCACAAGGGCTGGTTGATATGGGACTTGACCACCCAGCAGCTGACCGTGTCAAAGGATGTGAAGTTCCTTGAGTCCTTGTATTATAAAGAGTGGAAGCAGCAGCAGCAAAAGCTTCCTACTACACCGCTGATCATTGAGGCTGATGAGGTGCAGCGGCCTTCGAGGCAAGTGCAGGTCACTGTCTCAGAGGAGGAGATTTCTGGGGTGACTGAGGATGGGGGAGAACCTGTGGTTGAGGAGCAGCAGCAGCATCAGCAGCAGCAACAGCCGCAGCAGCAGCAGCAAGGTGCTCCACAAGGTGCCGCACGTCCGGCTGACCGTCCTAGGAGGGATGTGCGCCCTCCTAACCGGCTGACCTATCCGAGCTTTGGCAAGCCAAAGGTGGTAAGGGCTGGGAGTGTGGCTGAGCAGTGTGATGAGGATGAGATAGCACACTGCTACTGGGCAGCCGTCCCTGAGCCCAAGACGCTAGCCGAGGCATTGAGTGGGCCCGATGCTGAAAAGTGGAAGCAGAGTGTGAAGGAGGAGTATGACTCTCTGCTGGAGAATGAGACTTGGGAGCTGTGTGAGCTGCCTCCTGGGAAGAAGGCCATTTCTTCCAAGCTGATTTTCAGGCACAAGTACGGACCTGATGGGGCGCTGACCCGCTACAAGTCAAGGCTTGTGGCTAAGGGGCTTCAGCAGACAAAAGGAAAGGACTTCAACGAGCTCTATGCCCCTGTGGGGAAGGGCACAACACTACGGGTGTCATTGGCAATGGCAGCAAACCGTGGATGGCGGGTGAAGCAGATGGACATCACAACCGCCTTCCTCAATGGGATCATTCTGGAGGAGCTGTACATGTTACAGCCTGAGGGTTTGGATGATGGGAGCGGCAGGGTGTGCAGGCTGAAGAAGGCCATCTATGGCCTGAAGCAGGCTCCTCGTGCATGGTACCACAACTTAGAGGAGACATTGCTGGCTGGGGGTTTCAAGAAGAGCGAGTGTGATCACAGCTTGTTCCTGCTACAAGAGAAGGAGCAGTTTCTCATGCTCCTTGTGTATGTGGACGACATCCTGCTCTTCTCTGAGTCGTCTGCAGTGATTGAGCGTGTAGAGGAGATGCTGGAGATGCAGTTCAAGTGCTCGAAGATGGGAGATGTGAAGTATTACCTAGGGATGCATGTGGAGAGGGACCTTGACAAGGGAGTGTTAAGGATGCACCTGAGGAAGTATTGTGAGGGGCTGGCTGAGAAGTATGGGCTGCAAGATGGAGGAAAGCCAGCCACCCCACTGCCTTCAGGGTTCACTGTGGAGCCCTGTGCTGATGAGGAGGTGGTGGGTGAGAGTGACAGAAAGGTGTTTCATTCCATGGTGGGGGCACTCAACTATGCGGCAAACCACACGCGGCCTGACATAGCCTTTGCTACATCCAGGCTTGCAAGTGTGGTTTCACGCCCCAGTCATGAGCAGCTGGAAGCGGCCAAGAGGTGGGTCCGCTATGTGAGTGCAACGGCATCAGTGGGTTCGGAGTACAGTGCTGTGAGGCAAAGGCAGCAGCGGGGTGCTTCTGATTTGAGCAAGGGGGAGATGCTCCTGACCTGCTACACCGACGCTAGCTTCAACTTTGTGAAGGCGGATGGCACCAGCATTGGAGGCTATGTGTGCCTTTTTGGAGGTGGTGCAGTGAGCTGGCGCAGCAAGAAGCCGAACGAGGTGGGGCAGTCCTCGTGTGAGACAGAGTACATGGCCCTGCATCATGGGGCAAAGGAGGTAGTGTGGCTGAGTTGTTTGTTGGAGGAGATCGGAGTGTGCCAGAAGGAGCCAACTGTGATTTTCTGTGACAACGAGTCGGCTGTGAAGCTTGCAAAGAACGCTTGCCTTCATGGGCTGACGAAGCACATCAGGCCTAAGTGGCACTGGGTGAGGAGGCTCCTGGACAAGGAGGTGCGATTGGAGATTGTGAAGACCCATCGGCAGGCGGCTGACATTCTCACCGAGCGCCTGGCTGAATCTGAGCATTGGAAGGGCATGAAGCTTGCTGGGATGAGTGTGCATTGAGGGTGCATGATTGAGCTATGGCATGTGGGATGATGGTAGGCAGCCAGATGGGGAGTTTGTTATGTGATGCTATCACTTGCATTCACGTCTGTCTGCCTCCCATCACATGTTCGTGCGTTGCATGCGTTGTGTGAGCGTGTGCAAGAATTTGTGTTTGATGTGGTTTGGTTTTTCTGAGTGTGTGTGAATGTTATTTGGCTTGAGCAGATATCTGAAGTGACTCC
Source organism: Closterium sp. Naga37s-1 (assembly GCA_947471745.1). NCBI lineage: Eukaryota > Viridiplantae > Streptophyta > Zygnematophyceae > Desmidiales > Closteriaceae > Closterium > Closterium sp. Naga37s-1. The sequence continues at coordinate 75,012 of CANJKZ010000965.1, forward strand.
TCTGCTCAAGAGCTTTCCGACGAACCAAGTATCGCTTCAATCGGAGCACGAACAAGAAAGTTACAAACGTTGGAAGTTCGTATGCTTTTGATATTTGGTTGTGGTGACTATGGGAAGTTGTGGGGTTGACTCCATAAGGGGTATAGACTTTTGGGGGTTGGGAAATTCGTCAAAATCACTGTAGATGCTTCCAAGTGGTTGGAAGGAGCCAAACCAGGTTGGCAAGTGTGGCCAAGTTGGTCGAGGTGGATGGCATGGGTTGGAAAGTGACAAAAGTAAAAGTGGGGTTCCTATAGGGAAGGGATTTGGTGTGCTTATGGGGTTCTTTTGGTTGGGGACTCCTTGGAGACCTTCCCTCTCATCCTCCTCTTCCCTCCCACCTGGTTAATTGCTACTCCAACTTTCTTGTGTGATATTATGAGACTCTTGTGATTGAGTTAAGTTCTTATGGCAGCATACCCCCCCTGTGCGCCGAAATTGATAACTCAAGAAATACTTCCCTTTTTCGTACGATTCAACTTTGTTATTGTAGCCAAGGACTAGAGCTACAACATATCCGAAATTGGTGAAGTTTTGACGGTGCGTTTTTCATTGACGACGTTTCTTGTGAACTCGACTTTTCTGTCCAGAAACTAGGCCTAAATATTTAGGCCCATAATCTTCATAGATCCGTCCTTAGTCTCTAACAACGCCGACGGCGGCAGTGCTGAGAGTACCACTCGCGTAGCTGCTGCAAAGAGAGAGCACCTCCAGAACCTCCAGGACGAGCACCTCCACGACTAGCAGCGCCAGCCCCACCAGCACCACCAGTAGCGACAGTACCACCAGCTCCGGCAGCTCCAGTACCTCCAGTACGAGCACCTCCAGACTAGGAGTACCTCCAGCACCTCACGTCTCAGCAACTCCAGGCTCCGCACCTGCAGGCTCAGCACCCTCAGGCTCCGCACCCGCAGGCTCCGCACTCCCAAGCTCCACACGCTCACGCTCAGCACCCCCAGGCTCCACCCGCTCAGGCTCAGCACCCCTAGGCTCCACCTGCTCAGGCTCCGCACCCCCAGGCCCCACACGCTCGGGCTCAGCACCCCCAGGCTCCACCCGCTCAGGCTCAGCACCCCCAGGCTCCACCCGCTCAAGCTCAGTACCCCTAGGCTCAGCACCCCCAGGCTCCACACGCTCAGGCTCATCACCCGCAGGCTCAGCACCCCCAGCAGCACCAGAGTCGCTAGTGACCTCGACAGGCTCAACCAAGGGGAGTGGGTCTACCTGAGACACACCTGAAGGAGCAGGACCCTGAGGTGGGAGGGGGTCTACCGGAGGGGGACCTGGAGCAAGGAAGAGCGGCGGGGGAGGGGGAGGGGCAATGCGGTAGGGGAAGAGACGGTAAAGGAAAACCGACTCGTCAAACGTGACGTATTGAGAGGACAGAACACGGCGCGAGGTGGGGTGGTAAAACTGCTAGCCATGCGCGTCAGGGGGAAAACCAAGGAAGACACAGGGAATGGCGTGGGCGGAGAGCTTGTCCGCGGAGCTATCGCGTACAAAGGCACGAGAACCCCAGACCCGGAACACCGACGCATCGCCAACCTTCCCCGTCCAACGCAGTGTGGGCGAGGTCTCTGGCAAGGAGACACGGGGCCAGAGGTTGAGCTGATGCGCAGCGTAGCAGACCGCAAACGGCCACAGAAAATGGGGGGCAGCCGCATGGATCATGGAGGTACGAGCCACCTCCATGACTAAGCCAATGCGGCGCTCAGCAACCCCATTCTGCTGTAGAGAGGACGGAAGCTTGAACGACTGGGTGATGCCCTCCTTCTGACAGAAGTCCCGCAAGAGGTCGGAGGAAAACTCACCACCTCTGTCAGAGTGCAGACGCAGGACAGGAAGGTCCTGGTGGAACCGCTCACGGAGCTGGAGACGGACAGCGCGGATCCAAGGGATCAATACATCAGGGACCTCCCCCTTGCTGCGCAAAGGAAAGACCGTGGTGTAACGCGAGTAGTCGTCAACAACCAGCAGAAAGTATCGCTCGCGGCCCTGTCCCAGGACGCGGGCTGGGCCCCACACGTCCATGTGAAGAGTCTGCAGGGGAGCCTCTGTCGGAGGGAACGAGGAGGAGTGAGGAGCGGCGCGCTGTCGCCCCTCGACGCAGGGAAGACAGGGTGGGGCAGGCGAGCGCAGGAGGGGGGGCAGAGACCTGGGAAGACCAGAGACAAGGAGACGGGAGTGCATGCCACGGAGGCGTGGTAGGGAGGGGTGACCAAGGCGGTGGTGCCACAAGAGAGTCTGGTGCGAGAGGTGGCGGCACAAGCCAGGGGTGGCTACCTGACTCGACGCGGACACCTGACCAGACGCAGCTACCTGAGGAGGCTCAGTAGGCAGTGTGTACGGACTCGACCCAGGCCGACGGGTGAACTTGGCCGGGTGACGGCCAGTCCGGGAGCACGTACAGATCGCCACACGCTGCCCTCCAGGTGTAAAGGTATCAGCCATGCATCCTGTAGGGCGGCGTTGCTCGCCAAGTTTGTCGAGAACAAGGGGAGGTGAAGACCTGACAGCGAGCCAGACGGAACCGCTGGACACGGGAGAACAGTGGTGGAACGAGCAAGAACTGGGCCCCCTGAGGGGTCAGCCAGAGTGACTGCAACAGGTGCAGGGAGTGGCGTGACTGTGGTACTGTGGTGAAAGAAGCAGCGAGAAGCACCTGAGTCAAGCGTGAAAGTTTGCAACGCCTCAGCAGGCGCAGTACTAGAGAGAGCAGACTCACTAGCACCTAGATCAGCAGCCTCTATACCAGGTTCGCGCGGCACGCACAGGTAATAGTCACCCTCAGCACTAACAGGCAATGCATACATGGCAGCAAGAATAGCATCATAGTCAAGAGCAAAGATATCTACATCGCGCTTAAGCAAGTCTGCCTGCCGGGGGAGATCAGGTGCATCAGGAAACTGTGTGCGCCGGGCATCATCAAGACGAGAGAAGCAGCGGTACTCGGTGTGAAACTTTCCGCAGGGCTGACCAGTGCGGGGACCTGTGCGAATGACATACGGGCAGTGGACAGCACCCCTTGACATCCCACGCTGAGCATACCAGTCACGAAGCTGCTGGGGAGTAAGGGTCTCGCGTAGACGCTGCTGCTGCTGCTGCTGCTGCCTCTGGCCACCCCTCTGAAAGGCTCCACCCGGACCGCCACCGCTGCTGCTGCCACCGCTCCAACTGCCGCCACCACTGCCGCTGCCGCCTCCACCGCCACCACTCCCACTGCCGCCGCCTCCACTCCCACTACTACCGCTACCGCCACCACCGACGCCTCCACCCCCGCCACCACTCGCACCGCCACCTCCGCCACCTCCACCACCCCTGTCGCCTCCACCACCGCCCCCCCTGCCGCCACCTCCACCACTCCTGCCACCCCTACCCTTGCCGCTGCGGCGCTTCCCACTAGGAGCAGAAGCAGCGCTGACCTCCTCAGCACCAAGGAAGTCAACAGCAGCAGCAGAAGCGTAGGAGGGGGCAAGGGGGGAGGAGGAACACCCCTCAAAGAGGGGAGTGCGAGGAGTGCCACGAGCAGCACCTACAGCGACAATGCTCTTCTCTGCTGCAAGGAGGTGCTTCTCGAAGTCGTCGTCACTGAGGGCAGTAGGGTCAAGCGCTAGAAAGTGGACCCTGACCGTACGAAGGGAGTCTGGGAGGCGGGTGACTAGGAAGTGAAGCGTGATGTACATCGGGGGCGGGTTCGCGGCTAAGAAGTCTGCAGAGAGAGCGGCACAGTAGCGAACGTCACTAGCGCTAAGGTGGGAGATGAGGTCCTCAACTGTGGCAAAGGAGGACAGCTCTGGGAACAGGTAGGGCAGAATAAGGCGGCTGAGAGCAGCAGTGGCAGGGGACGAGTAGCGAGCGACTACAGCGGTGTACAGGTCCTAAGCGGTCTTGTGCTGGCCGAAGTGAGCACGTTCAGCTAACGGCAGATGGTTGCGAATACCTAGGCGAGCAGCTACGTCACGGGTCTGCCACTGTGATCGAGAGAGGCTGTCAGCTGTGTCAGGAGGAGCAAATGAGGAGCCAGACGCGTGATCAAACAGGGAAGCGTCGTCTTTAGCATCGGTCATTAGGTACAGTTGCAGGTCATCGAGCCATGTGGCGAACCCTATCGGGCGGCCGTCAGGGTCGAACGTAAGGACATTTAGCATAGCCATGACTGCAGCGCGGGGCATAGGTAGGTATAGGCGGCGCTCGGGCAGCAGAGACGGCACGTAGGCAGCAGAGGCGGCGCGCTGGTAGGCAGAGGCGGCGCTCGGGCGGCAATGGCAGCGTGCGGGCCGCAAGGGCCGCAGACAGGCGGCGCGCGGGCCGGCAGAGGCTGCACGCGGGCAGGCAAAGGCGGCGCGTGGGCAGGCAAAGGCGGCGCGCGGGCGGGCATAGGCGGCGTGCAGGCCGGCGGTGGCTGGGCGCGGGCGGGCACAGGCGGCGCGCAGGCCAGCAGGAGCTGCGCGCGGGCAGGCAAAGGCAGTGCGCGGGCCGGCAGAGGCTGCGCGCGGGTCACTAAAGGCGGCGCGCGGGCCGCGGTGGCAGCGCGAGGGCCGCGCAGGCTGCGGGCGAGCGGCGCGCGGGCCGGCAGAAGCCGTGCGCGTGCAGGCGAAGGTAAGGGCAGCGCGCGGGCCGTACGGGCCTGCAGGGGCAGTGCGCAGGCAGGCAGAGGCAGGGCGCGGGCCGCGCGGGCTGCAGGCGGGCGACGCGCGGGCAGAAGCAGGGCGCGGGCCGCGCGGGCTGCAGTCGGGCGACGCGCGGGCTGCAAGCAGCGGCACAGCGCAGGACAGGGCAAGGCAGAGCGCGCGCGAGCAGCGCGACGCAGGGCAGGGCGTGAGGTAGCACGGTAACCGCAGTGGATGGTGAGCCCGGAAAAAAAAAAAAAAAAAAAAAAAAAAAAAAAAAAAAAAAAAAAACGGTCCTACAGACCTACTGCTTTGTATACCATGTTAGAAACTATCAGACATGAATGGTGTCACTAGTCAGGAAAGCATGTACAAGTACCAAACCCTAGAAGTGTTGTACTCTATATGTGCTACCCCACTTTAGCCTACAAACATACAGATTAGTTTTGACAATTGCTACTAAGTTCTAGTCCTAATTTTGACACTATGAGGCCGTAGGAACGCGATCTAGGGTGAAGCATCCTGTTACCGTATTCTGGGGGCTCAAGGACAAGCCTGAAAACCAGGGTTTCCAATTGAGCCACACTGAAAATCAGGGTCCAAAGAAACAAGAAATGCCATAAACTCTGATCTACCGTATCTCACCCCTAGTACCGTCACACCCCGGATATAAGCGCCACCCTAGATTGGCATGTGGCGTTTATATCCGCTCCTCGATTATAAGCGCATTCTTAAAAGGCTTACGGATTATAGCCGCATACCTGTGCCTTACACATTTTAACCGCCACCCTATTTGTTTTATTTTGTTATATATTTTCCACTTGACACAACAAGTCACTCACTAAAACATCCTCATAGTTAATCTACAAGTATTTGGAACTAAATCTAGCCTACTTCTAGCACCTACGAGCCTCAAACACAGGGTTTATCATTTTCTACACATCTACCGTACTCTAGTCATCAGCACGGGTGGGGTCATCTGGGTCGGCCTCAGAGTCCAACTCAGGTTCCTCTACGCTGTTGCATAAGAAGCCATCTGCTGCAATCTCGTCATCCATGTCTACCTCCTCGCCCTCGAGCTCGTCTCGCCTGTGTGCCAGGTAGATCTTGTCTTGAGACCCATCCAGGGCGTTGCTGATACCGCAGGTGAGGAACGCCCGTTGAATCAGCTCCTTGGGCACAGACTTCCAAGCCGCGGAGATCCACTTGAGCGTCAGCTCGGGTGGAGGCTTCTTGATGTTGCCTGCCACGAAATTCAAGAACAGGAGTCAGCACGGTTACCAAAATATAAACACAAACACATGGGCGGCATCTCTCACCTTTCTTCGTCAAGGTGTCGACCCCCTCACGCTCGAACCACTCTTGGTAGAGCTGGCGAACGGCGGCCTTGAAGGAGCGATTCACCGCGACGTCATCTCCGAGGTGCAGCCAGCAGGGATAACCGCAGGGACCAGATTCAGCTCGCCGAACTTCTTCTTCACATCCGGTGTCAGGTGCCCGCGGTACGAATCAAGGACGAGCATCGCTTTGCGGGGGCAAACTCCGAATCTGGGGTTGATGTACGGCTTGACCGCCCCGTCGAGCCACGCGATGACTCCGTCCGCGTCCATCCAACCGTTGGGATGGACGGACACGTTGATATCTGCACACCAACAGACGCCCAGAGAATATGAGACGAACTTTAAAAAGAACATCAACATGCAGCCTCGGAATCGAAGGGTAGAAAAGCTTACCTGAAGGGAAATCCCCTTTGGGGAGGGTCTTCCTTTTGAAGAAGACCCACGACTTCAACTTCTTACCGCTGGCGGTCCACGCGAGCATCACCGTAACTCGCTCTTTCTGATAGCCGCCACTACGGATGGGCACAGAGCGCGAGCCAACCTCTTCGACGGTGCGTTCGAATGGCATCTCCAGCCAGAGGGGTGTCTGGTCCGCGTTAATAATCCAGGGCAGGTCGATCTTGTACTGGCGGCGGGTGTGACGCACAAACTTCCAGAAGTTCCTGACGTCAGTCTCGCAGTCTGGGAGTGGGGATGCGAGGATGAGAAAGAATAAACAGAGGATGAGAGCCGTGAATAGACGGGAACAGACAACCACCGATACACAAAAAACATGATACAAGAACACAATGAAATATCAACTCACTGGACCGGGAGCTTCTGGCCGACCCGGGTCTTCGCTCGGGTTGTCAGGTTCCAGCGGCGGCGAAAGCGCTCAGTCCACTGCTGAGAGCCGGCCCACTTTTCACCTGGGTGTAATTCTTTCATCACCTCGTGCGACCACTTCTGCAGGCGTGCGATCGAGACGGCAAGGCATTTCTTGCGGTGGGCAAGAAACCTCATGTAGACCTCCGCTTCCATGTCGCGATACCACGAGCTCCTTCCGCGCCCATGCAGGCGCTTGCGTGCACCGTGCGCGCCCTCCAGCTCAGACTTCCGGGTCTTCCAATCCGCGAGCGACCTTCGGGAGATGCCGGATTTGCGAGAAATCCGCCGCACACTCATCTCACCTGATTCAAGCTTCAGAATCCACTGCAGCTTCTCCTACGAGGTGTAAGACTTGCGCTTGTGAGTTGTCGGCTTGTGCCTGGGAGGGGGAGGACGGGCATCACGATTCTCGCGAGATGGGTGGGGCCGCTTCTTATTACAAGGGGGAAATGTGGAAATTGGAAGGTGCTCGGGAAGACCGTCGGCAGCCCAGAACTCGACATTGTCGTCAGCACCGGTCGCGGATTCGTCCAATGGGCAATCAGCCGGGGCTCCCCACCGTGGTGACGGTGCGGAGGAAGATGCTTCGGCGCCGCTGCGGTCGGGCTCGGACAGGTAGGCGTCGAACGCCGAGTAGCCAGGGGGGAGGAGAAGCTGCAGAACCCCCTAACGCGGAACACCGACAACAGGCGGGTCAGGAGGGGACGGAGGAGCGGGAGGAATAGGAGGCGCCGGGGGAGCGGGAGGGGTAGGAGGCGTTGGAGGAGTGGGAGGAACGGGAGGCCGTACTGGGTGTGTTGGAGGGACGGGCACAGGGCGCGACTGCCATTGAGAGTAGTCACGGGTGTCTCGGCGGGTATTTACTCTAGCAACAGGTTGGCGGCGGAACAAGAAATGCGTGCCTGGAAGGCCCGCCATGGCCACGCCAGGCCAAACCAACGAAAGAAGTTGAATACAAAGTTGAGAATGAGGGCCGTATGAAGCCCTCGCCCGAGACCCCTCCAGTTTCGCGGCCCGGCCTCCTCTGCGGGGAAAGGGTGGCCGCAGTCAAGATTCCCCACAGAGGAGCTGAGCTGGGCAGCTCGTTGCCTCAATGGCGGGGAATCTTGTTGTGGATGGGCACGTCGTGGCTGAACCACGGCGTGCCCTGGACCGCATGCAACCCTGATTGGGCAGTCGTGATGCGAAGTGCGTGTGTGCTGGCATGGGCCAGGTTCACGTTCGATGAACCTGGCCTTGCCAACAAGGCGTGGAAGGCGTGATGCCACGCCTTGTTGGCCTTTTCACGCGCAAACTATGCACAGTTTCGAACGTTCTCGATTCAAGTGAATCTGCCTTTGAGAATGCTTCGATTTGGTATGTTAAAAAACAAATTTCATTTTGACATAACAGAAACGCCAGCGCCTATGTATTTACTATATTATGCCCACCCCCTTAAAAAAACATGTTTTATTATTGCCCCCCATGGGGGTATATCCGGGGTGTGACGGTATGTGTCAAGAGAATATTTTGACGCGTTTAGAGAACATTCTGTCGCGTTAGAGAACATTGTGGCTCGCCAGAGAAGATTTAGACGCGTCAGCATCAGGTGAATGCACTTTTCGGCAAAATTTCATGTATAGTACGGACAGAGGGAGGTACAGCAACAAGACCAGCAGCTGAATCCACTGAGACTCCCGCGAACCAAACGACGGGCTTTGACCCAAGCATGATGGAGAAATTCTTCTCCTTCATGTCCTTCTACGAACAGCATCAGCAAGCGGCACCTGCGCAGTCAAACATCAGCAACAACGATGTTACACCCATGAGTCTCGATGGCTCATCCTATGCGCGCGGAAACCAACAGCAACCCACCTTTGCTCCGTATGAGCCCCAACGTGGCTCAATCAGCTTCATGCCGCAACAACAGCCTCGACCTGGACAGGAGAAGACGCTGGATGCACTCCAGGTTCAAGCGCAGTTCGCGCACGTCTTGAAATTACAGACATCAACGCCCTTCGACGGCAAGGACTTCTATACCTGGTCATTCGAGTTTGAGCTGATGATGGAAGGCGCACAGAGCCTTGGATTCTTCGACGGGTCCCTGCCATATCCAACGCATGGGACGCAGTATGAAAAACAACAGTACACTTATCAGTCGATGATGGCATACACGATTCTGCTAAGGAACATAACTTCAAACCAGCAGCAGAACATCCGGTCTTATCGGGGATACGGCAACTCCGCCGAGCTCGCGTACAACCATTTGAAGAATCTGTATCAAGCAACAGACAGCGTCAATCAGAGTCGATTAATGGTACAGCTGACAACAGTGGAAATGAAACCCGGCGAAAAGGGGATGGCGTATATCAGCCGCTCTCACGAATTGCGCGACAAACTCCTTCGATGCGGAGGATCGATATCTGAAGAGGCCTTCGTCACAGTCGTCATCTCCGGCCTTGGTCCTCACTAGCGCTCCACTCGAGCCATACTGCGAGCTCATGGGAAGATCTCCGAAGCGGCACTCTGCGCCGAAATACACGCCGAACAACAAGACATGGACCTGCACGAGGAGCGGCACAAGAAGAAAACATCAGTACCAGAATTTGCATTCCTTCGACGGCACCAGCCCCAATCGACGACGATACTCCACCGACTCCTGCGCAATAGCTGAACCCCACTCCACGAGAAGTTCACAGAAGCGCACACTTCACCGCAGGCTTCTACTCCAACTCCGACATGTACCGACGATCACCTGGACATCGCGCCACCGAATCAACCTGGCATGCAAGGATGGGACATTCAAGCAACACAACGTTAAACAATACAATCCCAGCTGGAGTACTCGATAAAGATTCCCTACTTCTAACCGATGGCAGAGAACTTCAGCGAGTACGCGGAACATGTTTCACCTGCCCTGAAGCCGACTTACCGCATCAGTCGTTCGTCTCGCATCACAACCCGAACGCACCAGCTTACGCACCTCTGGAGAAAGTGTACAGCGATATACTGTACAACCGCGAACATGGACAAGGAGCGTACAACTACGTTATCACGTTCATCGACGCTGCCACACGATACGTCTGGCACTGCAACCTCCCAAGTCGCGACATGGCCCTCGACGCCTTCGCCGCCTGGCTTCCAGCAGCAGAACGGGAATCAGGAGTAAAGCTAAAAAGCTTCCAGTCAGATGGGGGAGGAGAATATCAGTCACAAAAGTTCAAGGACTACCTTGCAGAAAGAGGCATCAAGCGACTCATCTCCCTTCCCTACGCTCACCAACAGCAAGGCGTGGCAGAAAGAATGAACAGGACCCTTCAAAATACCATGCGCAAGCTGCTACGTGGCATGCGGCTACCCAACCACCAGTGGCCCGAAGCGATGGACCACGCCGTCATGCTGCACAACTTGCTCTCGTCATCATCGCTCCCAAACAACGCATCACCGCATCTGCTGTGGTCAGGAAAATTGGGCAGCACAAAAATGTTGAAAGTTTTTTGCTGCGTGATACAGTACCGACCTCCAGCTGCACAAGCCGGCCGATTCTCCCAACGCACACAGTGGGGACTACAACTGGGCATCGAGAAACACTACAACGCATGGAAGATTTTCGATATCAACATAAAGGAAACAGTGGCAGCACGTGATGTAATCTTCTACGAAAGGCTCACCCTCCCGACATACCTTGCCAACCTGGAAGAAGGAAACCCAGACCTCTCGGACAGATTTCTTGGCGATCGAGCCTTCGCCTCAGCAGCATACAAAGCTGACTGAGACGAGCAGAACGTGGACAGAGCCTCGGAGGAAGCCGGACCTCTTCACTACTGCTCAATCGACGTACCAATGGACGACGAAAATCCTCGCGAAAGCATCAACGCCGAAGTTTACTATCACTTCGCCGACAACGGTTACGTTACACCTGCAAGAGTCAACACCAACGAAGCAGAACGCGTAGGACCCAATTTGATACCTGATCCAGAAGCAGGAGACGAAGCAGTCTATCCCGAGGACACAACTCTCCCTCGCTACACACAGAGCGGACTGCAGAAACTTGGCCTCGTCACCGCAGTCCACGGCTCAGTGCCACCTAAGGAGCCTGCCACAGTTTAGCAGGCTCCGGGGGGGGAACACAGGGAAAAATGGCGCGAAGCCATGGACAAGGAATCAAATGCGCTGGAAAAACGCAATACCTGGAAAATCGTTCCCATCGGTGTGGCACGCAACAAGACAATTCTCACCGGAAAATGGGTCTTCCGGGTGAAAACCAAAGCAGACGGCACCATCGACAAGTTTAAAGCACGTTGGGTTGTACGCGGCTTCGACCAAGAGCACGGACGGGACTTCACTGAAGCGTTCGCGCCGGTCAGCCGACACACCTCTCTGCGGATTCTTCTCGTGATAGCCGCCATGAAGAAGAAGAAGCTACACCAAATCTGTCAACGGGAGTTGTGTGTTGGCCCCGTCCTCGCTTGGGCGGAGCCGACTTCGTGGTCGGGTGTGAGGGGAGCAGCCGACCTGCAGCAGTGGGCGAGCTGGTTGACGAGGAGGTCGACCTGCACGGGGCCACTACGCGGGCGCTGACTTCAGCGTGGCGTCGACTTCCGGGAGGTCGACCTGGGAAGTCGACCTACGGAGGGCGTCGACTTGGTGACGCCAACTTGGGGCAGCCGACTTGGTGGTCAGCTGACAGGACTGCTGGTCGACCTGGTGGTTGGTCGATCAGGCCTGCTGGTCGACTTGGTGGTTGGTCGACCAGGCATGATGTCGACCTGACCTGGTGGTCGACGGCGGAGGGGCCAACGTCGACCTTGACTCAGGACGCCGAGCGGCTGGGTGTCGAGTAGCAGGGCGTCAACTTGGTGACACCGACTTCGGGTAGCCGACTTGGGTGGTCGGCTGACAACTACGCTGGTCGACATGGAGCTGGTCGACCAGGAGTGCTGGTCGGCGTGGAGCTGGTCGACCAGGAGTGACGTCGACCTGGAGCTGGTCGACCAGGGGCGTGGTTGACCTGGTGAGGTCGACTTGGGGTGGTCGTCGACTTGGGAGGTCGACGGGCACATACAGGAGCAGCTAGTCGACGTGGTTGCCCGGTCGACCAGGTTACCTGGGTGACGAGGTTCTGCAGAGGAGTGCAACGGTCGCCCGGGCGAAGTTGGCGAGTCCGACCTCGGTGGTGGTATCCCGAGGTCGACGTGGCGGATCAGGTGGAGTCGTCAGCACGAGGATGACCTGGTGTGTGCGTTGTGCAGGTGACGAGGCTTAGCCCGCCAATCATCTGCGAGCACCTGCGAAGTAGGTGCGCTGCTGTTCTGCGGGAGCAACGCAGGCACGCCGTCAACCTGCAGCGTTGGCACGCCGTCGACTTTGCACTGCTGGAGCGCAGTCGACCAAGTCGTGCTGGAACGCGGTCGACCATGCTGCGCTGGCAGTCGACCGACCTGAATGCTAGCTCTGATGTAGTCTTGCCATGCCAACTTCTTTGTACCATTGTTGTCAACTTTCTCTAGTGAAACTCTTGCCAAATTGCCCCGTGAACTAGCAAGCAGTGTGTGCACTAAAAAAACGACTAAGGACCAACTAACGCAGAGATCACACGAGCACCCATGCCTAGCCCGTAGTCTAGCTCCCGTTGTAGTTGTTATCTCCGCAAAATCGACGTCGCCAACGCTTTTCTCTACGCACCTGTCGATGCTGCGATCTTCGTCGAGCAACCACACGGCTCCAACGCAGACCCCAACCAAGTCTGTCAACTGCTGAAGTCTCTGTACGGTATCAAACAGGCCCCGAGGCCGTGGCAGCAGTACCTGCACGCCCGACTCATCTGCATTGGATTCCGCCAATTATCGCACGACCAGGGCATGTACCGGCTCACGAAAGGCACCGACTACATTCTTCTCATCGTCTATGTAGACGATCTGCTCTACATCGGCTCGACCGACGGCGTCACGACCTGGTTCGAAGGGGAGCTGCAGCAGGACCTCACGCTCACAGTTTTTTCTACTGTAACGCAATATCTCGGACTCAACATTCAAGAAGAGGAGAGCGCGATCTACCTCAGCGCCGTGAAATACGCCGACACCATCGCTAAGCGCTTCAGACTCACCCCAACTACTCTCTCCATGCCATATCGCTACACCGCCGGAAATCACAAAGAAGCCTCCGCCCAGCTCAAGCCCGCCGACATACGCGACTACCAACGAAAGTTGTGATGTCTACTCTTCGCAGCCGTCACTTGCCGACCGGACCTCTCGTACTCCGCAAGCCAACTCGCCACCTACTTCAAGAAACCCGAAGCAGAGCACATGGCGGAGCTCGACCGCGCACTCCACTACCTCGTCAGCACTCCAACGATCGGTCCAACCTACCACAAGACCGGAACCACGACGCCCAAGCTGATCGGCTACATCGATGCTGATCATGCCGGCGACTCTGACAAAAGGCGCTCACGCACCGGCTACATCTACCGACTCGAGCCTATCGGACCTATCTCGTGGCAGTCGAGCAAGCAAGAGCTAATAGCTCTCTCCTCAGCTGAAGCTGAATATATTCCACTTTGCTCAACCACCAACGAAGGATTATACCTTCGCAAACTACTGGAAGAAGCGAAGCTGGCCCAGTTACCCAGCTTCTCTCTGTTCTGCGACAACCAGTCATCAATTCGCATCGCCAATAAGAATGGATTCGCGAACAGAACGAAGCACATCGCCCTGCGATATTTCTTCGTGAAGGACGAAATCGAGAAGGGGAGACTTGAGCTGTCCTACTGTCCCACGTCCGAGATGGCAGCCGATTACTTGACCAACAACAACAGTAAAATAGTTATTAGTTACACCCTGTCATATTCCTTGTACTCTTATACAAACCTTGTATCTTCTTGCTTTAATCAATCTATCTTGGTTCAACACTTATCATTAGAACGCTTCCGCAACTACCGTACAACATCTCTACTCGGAGTTTAGTCTTGTAAAAGATCCTAAGGGTTTTTCTCAGCCCAACAGTGTGGTCAGTATCAGACGAAAGAATCCGCGTTGTCTGTAAATTCAGACGAAAATGTACAAGCAGGTTTGGAAAATCATACGAAAAAAAAAAAATCACTTATCTGACTTTTCAGCAAGGCCCTAGATATGATTCAGGGTCCGTTCAGACTTTTTTTTTTGTACCTAGTCTGCACTCTAAGAATTTGTTTAGGCACCCTGTTTGATGTTTCAGAGTTTTTTTGTCATACTTGTCTGTATTTTCAGACTATTTTTGGTAGTGTAGGCTGAGCGTCAGACTTGTATCGGGGGTGCACTCTGAACCGATAATACAGGGGTTTGCGCCAGCCTGGCGGCGCGTAGCACTAACCCCGCCAATCACGGGCGGGAACCCTCAATTTCGCCAGCGCGGCATCGCACAGTCGCGTTGGTACAGAATTGCTGTAATCACAACCAATTCTGACCAATCACGGCTGCGCCGCAGGCAGTGTTGGCAAGATTCGTTGCCCACACATAGCTCGCCGCGCACTGCACCTTCGCTCTACACCACGACCATCCACCACACCCCGCCTTCAATGTTGCCAACGCATAGCTCGCAGGGTGCTGCCACTCTCACGTCACCACGTCCATCCACCCCACCCCACCTTCCCAGTTGCCAACGCAGGGCTCGCACCGCGCTGCTACTCTCACGTGACCACATCCATCCACCCCATTCACCCCACCTTCCAAGGATTCACGCCCAGGTGTCGTGCATGCAATGACCACCTGAGAGATGAGAGGTCCTACTACGAGGACCTCTCATATTCCTCTTGGACACCGTTCTTACCAGTCTCGCTTAGGGCCCGCTCCATTTGCCTCGCCTGAAACTAGTGTAGGAGCCCTTGTTTCAGGCTCCCCTTTTCTAGCTCGCTACACCTCTGCTCGGCAGGCTCAATGGCAGCCACAGAGGCTGTCGCGGATGGGCCCGACGATGAGGATGATGCAGTCGGTCGCCCAGTTTCCGACCCACTCACCGGTCTAGACTTCCTTAGGTCTGTCCTACCGAAGCACAATCCACCGCAAACGCCACCGTCGCAACCCAGCTCGAGCCGCCCACCTATTCCCAGAGACACCCCACCTTTGCACGAGGCCGTCACTGAACCAGCGACCGCTGCGCAACAGGCGGTGCCCCATGAGGCGTCCGTCGGTGGACCTTCTCGTCCCGCGCCACCGTCGAAGTTGCGGTACCGTCGGTCCACCCTTGGGTGGGCAACTCCGCCTCCTCCATCGACCATTCTGACTCCTGCGAGTGACGATTCTCCCATGCAGGACAGCTCAAAGCCCACGCAGGACAGCTCAAAGCCCACGCAGGGCAGCTCAAAGCCCAATTCCGACAATCCTGAGTTGAAATACGAGGAAGCTCATGCGAGATTTTAATCCAAGTGGTCCACCGATTACAGTTGGCTTGTTCTAACTAAGACCTCTTCTGGTGCCTCTTCTTTCAAATGCAGTATTTGCTTGGAGTTTGTGGGATTGAATGGCAAGTGTGGGCGGCGTACCGAGGGAGCTACCGACGTGCAGACACAGTCCTTCAAGAAGCACGAAGACACGGTGAAGCACCGCTTTGCTCTGCAACGACAGGAGGACTTGCTGCAGAAGTATGGGCGACAGCAGCGCATCGACATGCACCCGAAAGCGCAGGACATGGAGCTGCTGCGGGTGTCTTCGCTCGTGGACTCCCTGTACTTCATGGGGAAGTGCAACGAGCCCATGGACTCGTGGATCCGGCTGGTGTGAAGAAATGAGGAATGAATGATGAACTAGGAAATGTCAAACTTATATGATCTAGCCTGTGTAGGCTGTAGCGGGTTAGATACTAAGGGGTACACAATTCTAGGGTTTCATATTTGTATCACTTTCATTCCTTAGTCAATTCATTCTCGTTCTAAGTTTCTCATGGTATCGAGCAGGTTCCCTCGTGGGAACTGTTCCTAGGGCCCACCAAGATTTTTTTTCCTACCCGGGGCGCGTGCCGCCCCTGCCCGAAGCGCGCCTAGTGTCCCGCCCTTAGCGACCCGTCGCGCCCTTCTTAGCGGCCCCGTCGCCGCCCCTTACGGCCCCGCGACCGCCTCTTACGGCCCCGCGACCGCCCCTTACGGCCCCGTCGCCGCCCCTCACGGCCCCGCGACCGCCCCTTACGGCCCCGTCTCCGCCCCTCACGGCCCCGCGACCGCCCCTTACGGCCCCGTCGCCGCCCCTTAAGGCCCCGTCGCTGCCCCTTACGGCCCCGTCGCCGCCCCTTACAGCCCCGTCGCCGCCCCTTTCGGCCCCGTCGCCACCGAGCCGCGACCCCGTAGCCGCCCTTAGCGGCCCCGTCGCCGTCCCCCCTCCCCTCGGCCTCGTCGCCACCCTTCAGCGGCCACGTCGCCGCCCCTCCGCGGCCCCGACGCCGCCCTTCAGCGGCCCCGTCGCCGCCCCTCAGCGGCCTCGTCGCCGCCCTTCACCGGCCTCGTTGCCGCCCCTTGCGGCCCCGTCGCCGCCCTTCGCGGCCCTGCCGCCCTTCCTCGGCCCCTCAGCCGCCCTTCCCGGCCCCGTCGAGCAGCCGAGCCGCCGTCACCGCCAAGCCGCCGAGCCGCCGAGC
This sequence comes from Closterium sp. Naga37s-1, assembly GCA_947471745.1. NCBI lineage: Eukaryota > Viridiplantae > Streptophyta > Zygnematophyceae > Desmidiales > Closteriaceae > Closterium > Closterium sp. Naga37s-1. The sequence goes on from CANJKZ010000965.1 coordinate 91,444, forward strand.
CGCCCTTGCCGCCGTGCCGCCGAGCTGCCGAGCCACCGAGCCGCCGAGCTGCCGAGCCGCCAAGCCGCCGAGCTGCCGAGCCGCCGAGCCGCCGAGCCGCCCTGCAGCCGAGCCGCCGAGCCGCCACGCCGCCCCAGCCGAGACGCCGCAGTCCCTGCAGTCGCGGCCCTGTCCCTGCCGGCCTGCCTCGGCCCGCCCCACCTGCCTGGTAAGAGCAGCGCCTCTGCCACTGCACTGCCCTACCCCGCTGCTCTCTCTGCCAGTCTACTGATGTCATGGCCACCCCCAATGTTCTCACCTTTGACGCTGAGGGTCGGGCTGTTGACTTTGAGGTCTGGGTAGATGATCTGCAGCTTTTCCTACAGTGCGATAGGGCAGACGGTCTCTCTCTGTTTGACCTCACCTCTGGTGCCTCTCCTGCCCCTGCTGCTGATGCTGACGCCACTGTTCGCTCACAGTGGGCCACGCGCGATGCTGCTGCTCGCCTTGCTGTGCGCCGCCACTTACCGACCGCTGAGCGCGCGCGTTTTAGTCAGTACAAGAGTGCTAAGACCTTGTACGACGCTGTCGTTGCACGCTACTCTTCCCCTGCCACTGCTGCCCTTAGCCGCCTCATACTGCCGTACCTCTTCCCTGACCTCGCCGCTTTTCCCACAGTCGCTGACCTCATTACGCACCTTCGCACTAGTGACATTCGCTACCGCGCTGCGCTTCCTGCTGAGTTCTGCGCCAAGACCCCCCCCCCTATGTACATCACCCTCTACTACATAGTCACCCGGCTCACTGACACCCTTCGCTCGGTCAGGGACCACTTCCTCTCTGTTTGCCCCACCACCCTCACCGTTGACCTCCTCGAGGAGCGCCTCCTAGCAGCAGAAAAGAGTATAGTCGCTGTAGGAGCCTCTCGTGGTGACCCTCGTACCCCTGTCTTTGAGGGGTGCTCCCCCTCCCCCCTCTTGCCCTCTGTTGCCTCTGCTGCTGCGGCCGACCTCGTTGGTCTTGAGTCGGTCGGCGCGGCGTCTGCCCCTAGCGGGAGACGCCGCTCAGGCAAGGGCAAGGGGGGCAAGGGCGCTGGAGGAGCTGGCGGGGGCGGTGGAGGCGGCGGTGGAGGCGGCGGAGGGGGTGTGGGTGGCGGTGGGAGTGGTGGCGGGAGTGGGGACACTAGTGGCGGCAGTGGAGGCGGAGGAGGCGGCGGTGGTGGCGGTGCGAGCGGAGGTGGTGGAGGTGGAGGCGGTGGTGGAGGTAGCGGCGGCGGAGGTGGAGCTGGTCGGGGCGGTTCTTCGCAGAGGGTCGGCTCCGGTGGTGGTCAGCGCCAGCAGCAGCAGCAGCAGCAGCGCACTCGTGAGACCCCTTCCCCCCAGCAGCTTCGTGAGTGGTACACTGCTCGTCAGCGGGGTGGGGGTGCTGGCCCCTGTACCTACGTTCTACGTACAGGCGACCGCACAGGTGAGCAGTGTGGGGGTCCGCACTCCACCCAGCGCTGCTTCGGCCGCCTGACGGACGCTTGGCGTCATCAGTTCCCCGACGCTACTGAGATCCCTCGCTGGGGCGAGCTGTTTAGGGCGGGTGTTGCGATCTTTGATCTTGATTATGATGCTATTCTTGCTGCAATGTATGCTGTGACTATTAGTGATGAGGGTGACTGTTACCGGTGTTTTCCGCCTGACCCGGGCATTGAGGCTGCTGCTCTAGGTGCTGGTGAGGCTGCTGCTCTAGGTGCCAGTGAGCCTGCTGCCCCAGGTGCTGGTGAGTCTGCGCTCTCAGGTACCGCGTCGGCTCCGGCCACCCACACCTTCACCCTTGACTCGGGTGCTTCCCGCTCCTTCTTTCGAGACCGCACCACGCTTACGCCGCTTAGTCGGCCAGTGGCAGTCTCCCTGGCAGACCCCTCTAGGGGTCCTGTCCTTGCCCACTTCTCCACTGTTCTACCGTGTCCGGCGGCCCCTTCTGGCACCATGTCGGGTCTTTACCTCCCCTCGTTCTCTACGAACTTGGTGAGTGGTGCTGACCTCCAGGATGGAGGGGTTCACCAGTTCACTCCTGCGAGTCAGCGAGTGACCCACTGTACCTGTGCTCGGACGGGCCGTCACTTGGCCACGTTTACCCGTCAGTCGGGGTCGAGCCTGTACACACTGACTACTGAGTCTCCTCCGGTCGCTGAGTCTGCTCAGGTAGCCGCGTCGGGTCAGGTGTTTGCTGCGGCGTCCAGGTCTGGTCCTGAGTCTGCCCCCTGCTCGTGTCGTCTCCTGTCTCACCAGACTCTCCTCTGGCACCACCGCCTTGGTCACCCCTCCCTGCCTCGTCTTCGAGGCATGGCCTCCCGTGTCCTTGTCTCTGGTCTCCCCCGGTCCCTCCCTCCCCTTCCTCCGGGGCCTGCCCCCACCTGCGTTCCCTGCGTCGAGGGGCGGCAGCGCGCTGCTCCTCACTCCTCCGAGTTTCCTCCGACAGAGGCTCCACTGCAGACGCTTCACATGGACGTGTGGGGCCCAGCCTGCGTCCGTGGACAGGGTCACGAGCGTTACTTCCTGCTGGTGGTTGACGACTACTCGCGTTACACCGCAGTCTTCCCCTTGCGCAGCAAGGGTGAGGTCACTGAGGTGTTGATCGCCTGGATCCGCGCAGCTCGTCTCCAGCTCAGAGAGAGTTTCGGCTCGGACTTTCTTGTTCTGCGTCTGCACTCTGACAGAGGCGGAGAGTTCTCCTCTGACCTTCTGCGAGCCTTCTGTCGTGCACGAGGCATCCGCCAGACCTTCACGCTTCCGGACTCTCCGCAGCAAAATGGGATTGCTGAGCGCCGCATTGGCATGGTCATGGACGTGGCTCGTACGTCCATGGTCCATGCGGCTGCCCCCCATTTTCTGTGGCCGTTTGCGGTTCGGTACGCGGCGCATCAGATACACCTTCAGCCCCGGGTCTCCATGCCGGAGACCTCCCCTGCTTTGCTGTGGACGGGGAAGGTTGGCGATGCGTCTGCGTTCCGTGTCTGGGGATCTCGGGCGTTTGTCCGCGACTTGTCTGCGGACAAGCTGTCCCCTCGTGCTGTTCCCTGCGTCTTCCTTGGCTTCCCCCCTGACGCGCCGGGCTGGCAGTTCTACCACCCCACCTCGCGCCGTGTTCTGTCCTCCCAGGACGTCACGTTTGACGAGTCGGTTCCCTACTACCGTCTCTTCCCCTACCGCACTGCGTCCCTCCCCCCCCCGCCGCTCTTCCTTACGCCAGGTCCCCCTCCGGTAGACCCCCTCCCCCCTCAGGGTCCTGCCCCCTCAGGTGTGTCTCAGGTAGACGCAGTCGACCCTGTCGAGGTAGCTGTTGACTCTGGTGCTGCTAGGGGTGCTGAGCCTGCGGGTGCTGGGTCTGGGGGTGCTGAGCCTGGGGGTGCTGACTCTGGGGGTGCTGAGCCTGGGGGTGCTGACTCTGGGGGTGCTGCGCCTGGGGGTGCTAAGCCTGGGGGTGCTACACCTGGGGGTGCTGAGCCTGGGGGTGCTGCGTCTGGGGGTGCGGAGTCTGAGGGTACTGGACCTGCTCGTGTGGCGTCTGGCGGTGCTGGGCCTGGAGGTTCTTCGGGTGCTTCGTCCCGGCGGGAGCTACTCTCTCCACAGGAGCTGCGTGAGTGGTTTGCCCGGCGCTGGAGGCGAACTGCTGGAGCTGGAGGTGCTGCGGGTGCTGGAGGTTCTGCTGCTGCTGGGGGTGCTTGTGCCGCGGGTCCCGGAGGTGCTCGTACTGGGAGTACTGGAGCTGCTGGGCCTGCGGGTGCTTCTCGTACTGGAGCTGGTGGTGCTGCGGGCGTCGGTGCTACTGAGGGTGCTGGAGCTGGACCCGCTGCGTCTTCTGGTGGTCCGGCTGGAGCTGGAGCTGCTGGGGGTGTTGGCGCTGAGGGTGCCTCTGGTGCTGGTGCCTCTGAGGGTACTGGAGTTGGCACTGCTGGGGCTGGGGGTGCTGCTGGCGCTGGTGCTGTCGTTCGGGGTGCTGGTGCTGTCCCTTCTGGTGCTGGTGGTGCTGAGCGGCCGCGGCCGTACTTCGTTCCGCTCCTTGAGCAGGTTCTTGGTCTTCCGCCTTCTGCTAGTCCGGCTCCTCCCTTAGACTGTCCACCGCCTGTCCAGTCCGAGTCACAGTTACAGCCTACCTCTCCTCTGCCTGCTCCTTCTCCCTACACTGGTCCTACTGGAGGTCTTGCTGAGCATCGTGAGCCTGCGTCTCGTCCTGCGTCGCCTATCCGTGCTGCTCGCACTAGTAGTCGTGGTTCGCGTCAGCGTCCTCCCCCTGTCCCCGGCACGCACGGATGTCTCTGCGTCCCTCCACTGCTCCGTTGCGTGCCCCTTTGCCTTCTCCTCCTGAGTCCTCTCTTCCTGTTCTTGCTGACCCGGAGTCGGACTCCCTTCGTGCTGCCAGTCCTACTGTCACGCGTCTCCTTGCTACTGTCGTCACTGACCCTTCCTTTGAGTCCGCTGCTGCGTCTGCCTTAGTTTCTGAGCTTGTCGACTTCGCTGCTCACTGTCGCCTAGACTACGCTGCTAGTCTTGTCGCTGAGTCTGAGTCTGTCTGTCCTCCGTCCATCGGGGGTGAGTGTGCCCTTGGCACGGACGTCCTTGAGGACAGGCAGGAGGAGTTCCAGTGCTTTGCTGCTGCTTCACCTCATCTCGTGTCCATGCTGCTTGCCCCTGAGGGAGACCCGGATGCACCAGACATCCCGACTCCGCGCTCTTACGCGGAGGTGATAGAGGGTCCCTACTCCTCTCAGTGGCAGGCAGCCATGGATGCAGAGATGGCTTCCTGGAATTCCACAGGCACCTACGTCGACGAGGTTCCCCCTCCTGGGGCGAACATCGTCAGTGGCATGTGGATTTTCAGGGTGAAGCGGCCGCCGGGTTCTTCAAGGCGCGCTACGTGGCTCGTGGCTTCAGTCAGCGGCAGGGAGTTGACTACTTTCAGACCTTCTCTCCCACCCCGAAGATGACCACTCTTCGGGTACTGCTGCACATAGCTGCTCACCGTGACTACGAGCTACACTCTCTTGACTTCAGCACTGCTTTCTTGCAGGGCAGCCTGCACGAGGAGATCTGGCTGCGCCGCCCACTTGGCTTCACTGGGACTTTTCCTCTTGGCACCCAGTGGAGCCTCCGGCGGCAAGTCTACGGTCTCCGCCAGGCACCGCGTGAGTGGCACGACACACTGAGGACTACGCTTGCGGCTCTTGGGTTTGCTCCCTCTACTGCCGACCCGTCGCTGTTTCTGCGCACCGACACTTCTTTGCCGCCGTTCTACATCCTCGTGTACGTCGACGACTTGGTCTTTGCCACAGCTGACACTGCTGGACTCGCCCACGTGAAGTCCGAGCTGCAGAAGAGACACACGTGCACAGACCTGGGTGAACTGCGCAGCTACCTTGGCTTGCAGATCACCCGGGACAGAGCACGCCGCACCATTACCTTGACTCAGTCACACATGGTGCAGCAGGTCCTTCAGCGCTTCGGCTTCACGTACTCCTCGCCTCAGGCCACTCCTCTGCCTACTCGCCACTCGCTCTCAGCTCTGCCTTCGGATGAGTCCGTAGAGTCGAGTGGCCCGTACCCAGAGCTTGTTGGCTGCCTCATGTACCTGATGACCTGCACTCGACCTGACCTTGCATACCCTCTTAGCATTCTGGCACGCTATGTTGCTCCTGGGAGACACAGACCAGAGCACATGGCTTCAGCGAAGAGGGTGTTGCGCTACTTGTGCAGTACGTCGGGCATGGGGCTTGTGCTTGGAGGGCGGAGTCCAGTGGTCCTCACTGGTCACGCAGACGCTTCTTGGGCTGACGACCAGGCTACGCAGCGGTCGTCACAGGGTTACACCTTCAGCCTTGGTTCCGGCTCTGTTTCGTGGCGGTCTACCCGCTCGTCTTCTGTTCTCGGCTCCAGTTGTGAGGCTGAGATCTACGCAGGGGCCATGGCTGCACAGGAGCTACGGTGGCTCACCTACCTGCTGACTGACCTAGGAGAGCCGCCTCGTTCTCCTCCAGTTCTGTACGTAGACAACAAGGCTATGCTGGCCTTGTGTCGGGAGCACAGACTGGAGCACAGAACGAAGCACATCGCTCTTCGCTACTTCCTTGCTCGTGAGCTTCAGCAGCGCGGTCAGCTGCGCCTTGCTTACGTGGCCTCTGAGGCCAACACTGCTGATATCTTCACCAAGGCACTTGCGCCTTGTGACCATCAGCGCTTCTGTACTCTGTTAGGTCTTGTACCTACCTTGCCTCACTTGCTCACTTCTTGACCTTGCTTGTACTGTTACATATATATATACCTGCTCTTGCTTGTTTAGCGTTATATATATGTGTGTACTCATGCATGTGAACTGGCCTTGTGGCCTTGAACTTGTGCTCAGAATGTGTGGTGACGTTGTGATCCACCCTGAGCTTGCTTTGCCTTGCTTTGCTTGACTGGTCTTGTGACCCCTTGTTCTCCCCCACTTTGCCTATGGGGGTGTGTCAAACTTATATGATCTAGCCTGTGTAGGCTGTAGCGGGTTAGATACTAAGGGGTACACAATTCTAGGGTTTCATATTTGTATCACTTTCATTCCTTAGTCAATTCATTCTCGTTCTAAGTTTCTCAGGAAATGAGTTGGGTACAAATATGAAACCCTAGAAAGCTGTACCCCATACTTTCTACCCCACTACAGCCTAGAAAGACTATAGCATATAAGTTCGACAGCTGGTGCGCTACCTGGCGAATAAGAAGGTGCCCGGATTTCCTGAGCAGGGCTACGGCACATACTATAATACGTAAGGGTTTAGGGTTTATGACATTTTTTCTCGTTGACCGTCGCTAACGACTTCGTTTTTCTTGTGTAGGTACGGATTTGGAGAGCTCACTCAAGCAATTTCGACGTGGCTCCAAACAACGCAACTGGAGCACCTTCTCCTGAGCCCTTTCATCGGGATAACACTGGACGAGAGCACCGACCGTCGGCGCAGCAAAGACATGATTGTGTTTGCCACGTTTCTCCGCATGGCCAAGTTGTCACTGAGTTCGTCGCGCATTTGACGGTTGAGAGGGCTGACGCTGCATCTTTGTGCAGTTTGTTGCTTTCCCACCTCAGGGCTGTCGGCGTTGACCTCCGGCGTAACTCGGGAGTGAGCACGGATGGCACCTCTGTGATGGTGGGGAGTCAAAACGGTGTGGTTGCTCGTCTGCGTCAGCTCATCCCCAACCTGGTCTCGTTTCACTGCATTGCTCACCGGTGCGTTTGTGTTTTAATGCGATGCGTAAACGTCAGTGAAGAACTTTATTAATCTCTAACTGTGTATGTGTGGTTTTGTTTGGCAGGGAGGCCTTAGCTGCCAACCTTCAACATGGTTCACGACGTGATCCGCGCCGTCGCAGAGTACCTCGGGCGATCGGGGCTGTGGCATCAGCGCTTCATGGAGCTCCAGGAGGTGTTCACGTCCACCAACCTCGAGGTCCAAGGCATACACGACGTGCGGTGGCTGTCCAGAGGAGCTGCAGTCGCCCGCTTCGTCCAAGTCCTACCTGCCATCATGGTGATGTTGTCGGAGTGGAAGGACCAGACCATGTACGAACTCGTCACGTCGTACAGGTTCCAGTTCCTCATCAGGTTCCTCGCGGATATGCTGGAGCAGCTCAACGTCCTCTCCTCGGTTTTCCAGAAGCGTGAGGTAAGTGACTTACAGGGTGTTGCTTGTGGTGGTTCTAGTACAAAACCCTTTGTACTGAATTTTGTTGAATGTTTGTGATGCAGCTCGACTACGCGCTGGTGCACACGCAGATTGTGCGCACCACATCGATCTTGGAGGCCCGGTACATCGACTGTGGAGATGACTTCGGCGGGGGGCAGACCGAGAGGCTCTACCGCTTCATTGAGAAGCATGGTCCGAGTGGGTCACCAGAAATGGTGGTGGAAGGAGCATCGTCCGACGGCAGTATGAACCGCTTCAAGGTAAAACTTCACGAGCGCACCAACCCGAGCTATCGTGGGCCAGGTCATCACCACGCCTGCGTTGCACTCTGCACCGACATGGCCGAGCTCGTCGTCGAGAACCTCCAGTCCAAGCTCGGCGACCTTGACTCTCTTTCCGGAGTGAGGCTGTTTATTCCAAAGATGTGGCAACCGCACTGGGACCGGGATGCACGGCGGGCACAGTGCCTGGAGTGGCTGTTGTCGCTTGTCACATTGTTTCTCGCAGATGAAGCCGACGAGATCCTACCTGGTATGTTTTTGTGTCACCCCGCCCCGTTCCCAGGGCTGATTTTATCAGGGTAATTACCCTGATTTCAGGGTGATTTCAGACTTTCCACTTTGCGGAGACTGAGATTTCAGAATTACTGAGTTCTCAACCCTGTTCAAATCAGAGTAGTAGTTTTCCTATCCCTGATTTTGAGTATAGTGTAACAGACTAGCCTATTAGTGGACCCTGACTTAATAGGGTATCGCATCTGTGGTCCCTGATTTTGACCTTATCGAGAGGAAGGTTCTTGGAAATTTCTTTCCGATATCCCCCTTCGGTTTGATCGCAGTACAGCCAGCGCGTGAGCGAAGGACAGCAGCATGTCTGACAGGCGAGTACACTCGATGTTTGTTATTTTCACGACATGTGAATAAGTTGTTCCACTGTCGTAAGTGCGTGTGCGTAAAGTTTCCAGAACCTATTTTGCGTTTCGCACAGCGATGTTGGCCACATTCAGGTATCGAATCGAAATGTTTGGTTGAGCGAAATCGCTCATCTCTTCCCCCCACTAAAACGTGTGCATAAATACCATTTCGTAACACTAAAAGGGTGGAACTTAGCGCGCTCAAAGTGTGCGCGAAACACAGAGCGCAAACTTTACGCAGAGGGAGACTTTTTCCCCTGTAACAAAGGGCGCGTTACTACTCTGATCCTCGATTTTCGACACTGAACAATCAGAGTTATATACTTTTCAACCCTGAGCAATCAGAGTAGCATTATTCTGAAAAATGTGCACTCATAATAGAGGGGAAAAAATTTCCCCGGAATCAGGGAGGCCTAATATGAAACGTCAGCCCTGCCCGTTCCCCCTTTGACAACGGCTCGTTTAGTAAACCCGTGTGCTGTTTTACCTTGCAGGCATTGACAAGAAGAAAGCCGTGAGGGAGCTGCGCACACTGTGTCCAGTCCTTGCCAGAGCTCCGAAGAGCGAGCGCAAGTACCACACCGGACTTACCGCGATTCTCAAGACACCCGACTGGCAGCATGCGTACCCCAACCTCGTCGGACTGTGGGTGGCGATTGCAGTGCTGCCTCTCAGCACGGTCGAGTGTGAGCGACAGGCCCTCAGATATCAGCGTAAAACACGCTGATTACGCTGATTTTGTAGCTGTGATTTTCGTTTTCCCTGAAAATTCAGCATATGCTTCAATTTTGCACTGAAATTTCAGTATATACTACCTTGTCACACTGACCATTTTGCGTGTTTCTTTACAAGAAACACTGACGAATCAGTATAGTGACGTGAGTCACACTGAAACGGAGTTGACCGCGTGTGGGGGGGGGGGGGGGGGGGGGGTGATAGGGTACGCATGTACAATCTGTACCTTCCCGTGATTCCTGAGACCCCACCCACACACTTGGCATTTTTTCGCATGCACTGCACAGATATCAGGTGCGCGCCGAAGTGTTTAGCCTCGCTGGAACCTATTACAGCAACAACACCACACACCTTGTACTGGGGTTTCAGCTATAGTTTTTTGTTATTACACTGTTGGTTCAGTTTACTTATGATTTTTACACTGGCAAAATCAGTATAAAAAAAACCGTGAACGCTGATTTGGACACCTCGTTGGCCGGGGCACGCTGATCCATCAGCATACCCTCAAACCAATCTGAGGGCCTGGTGAGCGAGGATTCTCCCGACAGAATCTCATCAAAACGTGGCAGAGGGGCAGCATAAAGGATTGTAGGCTGAGTGATCTGCTCTGTATTTCACTCATAGACTACGAGCTAGATGTCCCAGGAGTAGTAGAGATATGGCGCAGCTACAAGAAGCGCCGGCCGGTCACAGCACCTGCTGCAAGGCACAGGGAGGAGCCCTCCTCTAGGGCTGGGAAGGAGCCTGTAGACGAGACAGTAGTAGAACGTGCCCCTATAGTATCTCTGTCAGACTATCAAGAAGAAATGTAAAAGGTTTACTGACTGAAGTGTTTTCATATATGCCGGAAAATTGACTGTTACTCTGTATGATCAGCGTTGAAATGCATGTGTACTCTGAACTCAGACTAAAAAAAACGGGTCACTCTGACTGCCAGACTAGGAAGAGGGGTGTACTCTTGAGGCCTCAGACTACCGTACCTCAAAACGAATCTAGGGGCCTGCTTTTCAGATGAATATTTAATCATTGTCTTGAATTCTGATGAACTACCGTACTAAAAGTGAGTCTGATTTTCAGACCATCAGACCAACTGGTCTGATATCGACGTCCGTCAAGTCAATGCAATGCAGCTGTCACTTGCTTGGCTGTCAGCCATGCTGCCTCCAATTTCTACAGTTCAATGTTGGCAACATACCTAGGCTGCCTGTCTCATGCCTTGGTTGTGGCATCTTCATGAGCAAATGTTGTACCGTAACTACAAGGCACCAAATCAAGCCTCTGAACTGAGCATTCTGTGATTCAAACTGTGAGCTGCTTCAGTAGCAATCTGCTGTCTGCCAGTACTAGCAGGAGTGAGTTGCTTCCGATTGGGTTCAGCTTTAGTTGGCTTGGTCTCAATACCGTATGAGACCACGTCTGGTTGCAGCATTCAAAAATATCTTCAAACTCCTTGGTAAGACCAAGTCCTCCTGCTTCCTGCTAGCACGAGAACAGGTCTCGACTCAGCATCAACACATTCCGCCCATCCACAAACTTCTTAAACCCTCCCCACCGCTCAAAATTCCGCAGCACCGTTCCTTTGCAACCCTCGCACACGCCCCCCCCTTCATGCAACTCGCCTATAAACACCTGCACACCGCGCAGCACCCTCAGCGACGGCTTGTGCGCAAACACCCTCCGCTCCGCCCCCTCGATATCCATCTTCACCAGATCAAATCTCGGGATTCCGTACGCTGCCATGATTGCTGTGAGTGTACTCCCCTGCACGTGCCCTCTCACCCTGCCTTCACATGTCGGCCCGGCTCCCACCAGACTTTCCTGGTACCTTGTCCGCTTCGCTTCCTTCACCCTCTTCTTCTTGCCACTCCCCGCTCCGCCACCCCCTCCCCCTCCGCCTCCGCTTTCCCCGCCTTCCTCTGTCACAAACCCTAACTGCCGGCTCGAATTTGCAAACGGCCAGTCAGCATCGCCGGGCAGCTCCGACTGCGATTCGCACAGAGAGAGCGGCGCGATGCGGTCCCAGAGCGCGGCGCGCACGTGCACGATGTTCCCCACGCGCGCGCTGCTCACCACCCCCACGCGGAAGTTCTCCGCCTCGGGCTCCACGCGCACCACCAGCGCGTCGGGGTACAGCAGCGCGAACGCCAGCGCCGCCATCCCCGTCCCGCCCGCGTCTAAAATATACCTCGGCTCGATCGGAATCTTAAGCAGCGCGGAGTACTCGAAGCGCACAAAGTGGTTCCCTAGCGAGAGCAGGTCGGTGGAATTAGGTCGCAGCTGCCAGTGGATGGCGCAGCAGCCGTGCGCGGCGCACGGGAACTGGTCCACCAGCACGTGCAGCAGCCCGTCCGGCGCCGGCTTCGTGCCGGCCGTCCATTTGGCGGCGAGCGCGGGGCTCTTGAGGATCCCCAGGTCGATCTGGCTCATCGGGACGGTCACGGCTGACGACGGCAGCACGCCCGCTACAGCCGATCCCGCTACAGCCGTTGATGCTGAACCCGCTGTTGCTGATTCTCCACCGGTTTCGCCGCTTCCGCCGCCGCCGGTTCCGGAGGCTGTTTCTGAGTCAGCAGCAGCGTCAGCGGCGGCGGTGGTTGCCGCCTCCCACGCGACGACTTTCCAGATTTCGAACTGGCGCACGTGCCACACGATGCCCTCCGTGCGCCAACACAGCGGACGCCGCCATTCCTTTTTCCGCAGACACGCGCGGTTCGCCTCTGTTCGCCAGTTCTCGCGCTCCTCGATCGGCCGGGTGTCGGCGGGGGGGCGGGATCGCAGCAGGGCGACAATGATAAAAAGGATGACTATAGCGAGGACGGAGACGGCGGCGGCCTGGGAGCGGCGCGAGGAGGCGAGGTTTTGTCGTAGCCTGTGGTAAGAGGAGTGAAGGAACGAGCCGGGAGGAACGAGTTGAGAGAGGCGATACGCGAGCCAGGGGGGGAGCGCGGACCCCTGCCTGCCGCGCTTCATGGCGCGCGGGGCATGTGACAGAGCGGAAAGGGTATGCGGGGCGGAGAGTAATGCGCCGACAGCGTGACCCAAGCCAGCCCTAAGCCAGCGACGAGGAGGCTAGGATTGTTGTGATCTGCGGCCCCGTGTCTGGAATATCCTATAGTCCGTCAGATAGGACAAACGGCGGTAAGGACCAGTAAAAATCACCTGGACCTGGTGAACATGTGGAAAGATGGACAGACAGGTGGCAGGATAACGGAGGGAGGCGTAGTGGATTGGGGGGTGTATGGAACAAGGTCTGGACGAATCGGGTTGGGACTGAAACTTTGGGACTGAAACATTGGGCTGAAACATTGGGAGTGAAACATGGGGACTGAAATATGGGGACTGAAGAATTGGTGGAAAACAAGTCATTCTGTTCGTTTCACTTTTTTTTTTTTTGGGTTGAGAAGCAACCCTTTACGATCGATTTTGCCAAATTTTATTTTCATATTTATTAAAATATGAAAATAAAATTCATACGCTACAATACCCTTGTGAAAATGAACGAGGAATGAAAAGACTAAGGGAAAGTTGGGTACAAGTACAAACCCTAGAAAGCTATACCCCATATGTGCTACCCCACTATAGCCTACAGCAGCTAAGTCATATAAATCTGACACACCCCCATAGGCAAAGTGGGGAGGACAAGGGGTCACAAGACCAGTCAAGCAAAGCAAAGCAAGCTCAGGGTGGATCACAACGTCACCACACATTCCGAGCACAAGTTCAAGGCCACAAGGCCAGTTCACATGCAGGATTACATATTTATATAAGGCTAAACAAGCAAGAGCAGGTGTATGTATATATGTAACAGTACAAACAAGGTCAAGGGGTGAGCAAGTGAGGCAAGGTAGGCACAAGACCCAGCTGAGTACAGAAGCGCTGATGATCACAAGGCGCAAGTGCCTTGGTGAAGATATCAGCAGTGTTGGCCTGAGAGGCCACGTACGCAAGGCGTAGCTGACCACGCTGCTGTAGCTCACGAGCAAGGAAGTAGCGAAGAGCAATGTGCTTCGTTCTGTGCTCCAGTCTCTGCTCCCGACACAAGGCCAGCATGGCCTTGTTGTCTACGTACAGCACTGGAGGAGAACGAGGCGGCTCTCCGAGGTCAGTCAGCAGGTAGGTGAGCCAGCGAAGCTCCTGTGCAGCCATGGCCCCTGCGTAGATCTCAGCCTCACAACTGGAGCCGAGAACAGAAGACGAGCGGGTAGCCCGCCACGAAACAGAGCCGGAACCAAGGCTGAAGGTGTAACCCTGTGACGACCGCTGCGTAGCCTGGTCGTCAGCCCAAGAAGCGTCTGCGTGCCCAGTGAGGACCACTGGACTCTGCCCTCCAAGCACAAGCCCCATGCCCGACGTACTGCACAAGTAGCGCAACACCCTCTTCGCTGCAGCCATGTGCTCCGGTCTGTGTCTCCCAGGAGCAACATAGCGTGCGAGAATGCTAAGAGGGTATGCAAGGTCAGGTCGAGTGCAGGTCATCAGGTACATGAGGCAGCCAACAAGCTCTGGGTACGGGCCACTCGACTCTACGGACTCATCCGAAGGCAGAGCTGAGAGCGAGTGGCGAGTAGGCAGAGGAGTGGCCTGAGGCGAGGAGTACGTGAAGCCGAAGCGCTGAAGGACCTGCTGCACCATGTGTGACTGAGTCAAGGTAATGGTGCGGCGTGCTCTGTCCCGGGTGATCTGCAAGCCAAGGTAGCTGCGCAGTTCACCCAGGTCTGTGCACGTGTGTCTCTTCTGCAGCTCGGACTTCACGTGGGCGAGTCCAGCAGTGTCAGCTGTGGCAAAGACCAAGTCGTCGACGTACACGAGGATGTAGAACGGCGGCAAAGAAGTGTCGGTGCGCAGAAACAGCGACGGGTCGGCAGTAGAGGGAGCAAACCCAAGAGCCGCAAGCGTAGTCCTCAGTGTGTCGTGCCACTCACGCGGTGCCTGGCGGAGACCGTAGACTGGCCGCCGGAGGCTCCACTGGGTGCCAGGAGGAAAAGTCCCAGTGAAGCCAAGTGGGCGGCGCAGCCAGATCTCCTCGTGCAGGCTGCCCTGCAAGAAAGCAGTGCTGAAATCAAGAGAGTGTAGCTCGTAGTCACGGTGAGCAGCTATGTGCAGTAGTACCCGAAGAGTGGTCATCTTCGGGGTGGGAGAGAAGGTCTGAAAGTAGTCAACTCCCTGCCGCTGACTGAAGCCACGAGCCACGTAACGCGCCTTGAAGACAGGCGGAGAACCCGGCGGCCGCTTCACCCTGAAAATCCACATGCCACTGACGATGTTCGCCCCAGGCGGGGGAACCTCGTCAACGTAGGTGCCTGTGGACTTCCAGGAAGCCATCTCTGCGTCCATAGCTGCCTGCCACTGAGAGGAGTAGGGACCCTCTATCGCCTCCGCGTAAGAGCGCGGAGTCGGGATGTCAAGTGCATCCGGGTCTCCCTCAGGGGTAAGCAGTACGGACACGAGATGAGGTGAAGCAGCAGCCAAACACTGGAACTCCTCCTGTCTGTCCTCAAGGACGTCCGTGCCAAGGGCACACTCACCCCCGACGGACGGAGGACAGACAGACTCAGACGCAGCAACAAGACTAGCAGCGTAGTCTAGACGACAGCGAGCAGCAAAGTCGACGAGCTCAGCAACTAGGGAAGACGCAGCAGTGGACTCAAAGGAAGGATCAGTGACAACAGTAGCAAGGAGACGCGTGACAGTCGGACTGGCAGCACGAAGGGAGTCCGACTCCGGGTCAGCAAGAACAGGAAGAGAGGACTCAGGAGGAGAAGGCAAAGGGGCACGCAGAGGAGCAGTGGACGGACGCAGAGACATCCGGTGCGTGCCGGGCACAGGGGGAGGACGCTGACGCGAACCACGACCACTAGCGCGAGCAGCACGGACAGGCGACGCAGGACGAGACGCAGGCTCACGACGCTCAGCAAGACCTCCAGTAGGACCAGTGTAGGGAGAAGGAGCAGGCAGTGGGGAGGCCGGCTGTAACTGTAACTGTGACAGGACAGGCTGTGGACACTCTAAGGGAGGAGGAGGACCAGTAGAAGGCGGGAGACCAAGAACCTGCTCAAGAAGCGGAACGAAGTACGGCCGAGGCCGCGCAGCGACTCCAGACACAGCAGGGACAGCACCAGTACCCCCAGTGGTAGCACCAGCGCCAGCAGCACCTCCAGCTCTGTACCCCCAGCAGCTCCAGTAGCTCCAGGACCTCCAGCAGCACCAGTAGCACCCCCAGCAGGACCGCCTCCAGTACCGCCAGCAGTACCCTCAGCGCCAACACCCTCAGTAGCTCCAGCTCCAGTAGTACCCGCAGGCCCAGCAGCTCCAATACTCCCAGTACGAGCACCTCCGGGACCCGTGGCACCAGCACCCTCAGCAGCCGAAGAACCTCCAGCTCCAGCAGCACGCCTCCAGCGTCGGGCAAACCACTCACGCACCTCCTGTGGAGAGAGTGGCTCCCGTCGAGACGGAGCACCCAGAGAACCTCCAGGCCCAGCACCGCCAGACGCCACACGAGCAGGCCCAGCTCCCTCAGGCTCCGCACCCCCAGGCTCAGCACCTCCAGGCGTAGCACCCCCAGGCTCAGCACCCCCAGTCGTAGCACCCCCAGGCTCAGCACCCCCAGGCTCAGCACCCCCAGTCGTAGCACCCTCAGGCTCAGCACCCCCAGGCTCAGCACCCCCAGGCGTAGCACCCACACGCTCAGCACCCCCAGAGTCAGCACCCCCAGGCTCAGCACCCCCAGCAGCACCAGAGTCACCAGCGACCTCCACAGGCTCGACTGCGTCTACCTGGGACACACCTGAAGGGGCAGGACCCTGAGGGGGAAGGGGGTCTACCGGGGGGGGACCTGGCACAAGGAAGAGCGGAGGCGGGGGGAGGGACGGAGTGCGGTAGGGGAAGAGACGGTAGTAGGGGACCGACTCGTCAAACGTGACGTCCTGGGAGGACAAGACACGGCGAGAGGTGGGGTGGTAGAACTGCCACCCTGGCGCGTCAGGGGGGAAGCCAAGGAAGACGCAGGGAGCAGCACGAGGGGACAGCTTGTCCGCAGACAAGTCGCGGACAAACGCCCGAGATCCCCAGACACGGAACGCAGACGCATCGCCAACCTTCCCCGTCCACAGCAAAGCTGGGCAGGTCTCCGGCATGGAGACCCTGGGCTGAAGGTTGATCTGATGCGCCGCGTACCGAACCGCAAACGGCCACAGAAAATGGGGGGCAGCCGCATGCATCATGGACGTACGGGCGACGTCCATGACCATGCCAATGCGGCGCTCAGCAATCCCATTTTGCTGTGGAGAGTCCGGAAGCGTGAAGGTCTGGCGGATGCCTCGTGCACGACAGTAGGCTCGCAGAAGGCCAGAGGAGAACTCTCCGCCTCTGTCAGAGTGCAGACGCAGAACAGGAAAGTCCGAGCCGAAACTCTCTCTGAGCTGGAGACGAGCTGCGCGGATCCAGTCGATCAACACCTCAGTGACATCACCCTTGCTGCGCAAGGGGAAGACTGTGGTGTAACGCGAGTAGTCGTCAACCACCAGCAGGAAGTAGCGCTCGTGACCCTGTCCACGGACGCGGGCCGGGCCCCACACGTCCATGTGAAGCGTCTGCAGCGGGGCCTCTGTCGGAGGAAACTGGGAGGAGTGAGGGGCAGCACGCTGCCGCCCCTCGACACAGGGGACGCAGGTAGGGGCAGGCCCCGGAGGAAGGGGAGGGAGGGACCGGGGAAGACCAGAGACAAGGACACGGGAGGCCATGCCTCGGAGACGAGGCAGGGAGGGGTGACCAAGGCGGTGGTGCCAGAGGAGAGTCTCGTGAGACAGGAGGCGACACGAGCAGGGGGCAGACTCAGGACCAGACCTGGACGCTGCAGCAAACACCTGACCCGACGCAGCTGCCTGACCAGACGCAGTGACTGGAGGAGACTCAGTGGTCAGTGTGTACAGGCTCGACCCCGGCCGACGTGTAAACGTGGCCAAGTGTCGGCCCGTCCGAGCGTCCGTGCAGTGGGTCACACGCTGGCTCGCAGGAGTGAACTGGTGAACCCCCGCATCCTGTAGGTCAGCACCACTCACCAAGTTCGTAGAGAACGAGGGGAGGTAAAGACCAGACAGGGTGCGAGAGGGGGCCGCCGGACACGGGAGGACAGTGGAGAAGTGAGCAAGGACAGGACCCCCAGAGGGGTCTGCCAGAGAGACTGCAACTGGCCGACCAAGCGGCGTGAGTGTGGTGCGGTCTCGAAAGAAGGAGCGAGAAGCCCCCGAGTCGAGAGTGAAGGTGTGGGAGGCCGGAGCCGACGCAGTACCTGAGAGAGCAGACTCACCAGCACCTGAGGAAGCAGACGCACTGGCACCTAGAGCAGCAGCCTCGCTAGCACCTAAAGCAGCAGCCTCACCAGTACCTAGAGCAGCAGTCCCAATGCCCGGGTCGGGCGGAAAACACCAGTAACAGTCACCCTCATCACTAATAGTCACAGCATACATGGCAGCAAGAATAGCATCAAAGTCAAGGTCAAAGATAGCTACTCCCACCCTAGACAGCTCGCCCCAGCGAGGGATCTCAGTGGCCTCAGGGAACTGGTGACGCCAAGCGTCCGTCAGGCGGCCAAAGCAGCGCTGGGTGGAGTGCGCACCCCCGCACGGCTCACCCGCGCGGTCGCCGGTGCGTAGGACGTAGGTGCACGGACCAGTACCCCCACCCCGCTGTCGTGCAGCGTACCACTCACGAAGCTGCTGAGGGGGGGGGATCTCACGAGTGCGCTGCTGCTGCTGCTGCTGCTGGCGCTGACCACCACTGGAGCCGACCCTCTGCGCAGCGCCACCCCGACCAGCTCCACCTCCTCCGCCGCCGCCTCCTCCACCGCCGCCACCTCCGCCACCTCCGCTCCCACCGCCACCGCCGCCGCCGCCTCCGCCTCCACTGCCGCCACCGACGCCCCCACCCCCGCCACCACCCCCACCGCCACCCCCACCCCCTCCGCCGCCTCCACCGCCGCCTCCACCGCCCCCACTAGCTCCTCCAGCGCCCCTGCCCCCCTTGCCCTTGCCAGTGCGGCGTCTCCCGCTAGGGGCAGACGCCGCACCGACCGACTCAAGACCAACGAGGTCGGCCGCAGCAGCAGAGGCAACAGAGGGCAAGAGAGGAGAGGGGGAGCACCCCTCAAAGACAGGGGCACGAGGGTCACCACGAGAGGCTCCTACAGCGACTATGCTCTTCTCTGCTGCTAGGAGGCGCTCCTCGAGGAGGTCAACGGTGAGGGTGGTGGGGCAAACAGAGAGAAAGTGGTCCCTGACCGGGAGAAGGGTGTCAGGGAGCCGGGTGACTACGTAGTAGAGGGTGATGTACATAGGGGGGGGGTTCTTGGCGCAGAACTCAGGAGGAAGGGCAGCGCGGTAGCGAGTGTCACTAGTGCGCAGGTGCGTAATGAGGCCAGCGACTGTGGGAAAAGCGGCGAGGTCAGGGAAGAGGTACGGCAGGATGAGGCGGCTAAGTGCAGCAGTGGCAGGGGAAGAGTAGCGTGCAACTACAGCGTCGTACAAGGTCTTAGCACTCTTGTACTGACTAAAGTGTGCACGCTCAGCGGTAGGCAAGTGGCGGCGCACAGCAAGATGGGCAGCAGCGTCGCGTGTGGCCCACTGTGAGCGAACAGTGGCGTCAGCATCAGCAGCAGGGGCAGAAGAGGCACCAGAAGTGAGGTCAAAGAGAGAGAGACCGTCTGCCCTGTCGCACTGTAGGAAAAGCTGCAGGTCATCTACCCAGACGTCAAAGTCAATGGCCCGACCCTCAGCGTCAAAAGCGAGGACACTGGGGGTAGCCATGACAGCAGTAGACTAGCAGCTGGAGCAGTAGGGTAAGGGCAGCGCAGTGGTAGAGGTGCCGTTCTTACCGGACAGGGCGGCTCGGGCGGCTCGGCAGCTCGGCGGCTCGGCAGCAACTGCAGCTCGGCGGCTCGGCGACTCGGCGGCTCGGGCGGCTCGGGCGGCTCGGCGGCACGGCGGCTCGGCAGCAACTGGAGCTCGGCGGCTCGGCGACTCGGCGGCTCGGCGACTCGGCGGCTCAGGCGGCTCAGGTGGCTCGGCGGCTCGGGCGGCTCGGGTGGCTCGGGCGGCTCGGCAGCAGCGGCGGCTCGGTAGATCGGCGGCTCAGCGGCGCCGGCGGCTCGGTGGTGACGGCGGGGCCGCGTGGGGACGGCGCCGGGGCCGGGTGGGGCGGCGACGAGGCCGCTGAGGGCGGCGGCGGGGCCACGAAGGGTGGCGACCGGCGCCTTAAGGGTGGGGCCGCGGGGTCGCAAGGGTGGGGCGACGGGGCCAGCAGAGGCGGCGCCGGGGCCGGGAAGGGCGGCGCCGGGGCCGGGAAGGGCGGCGCCGGGGCCGGGAAGGGTGGCGCCGGGGCCGCAAGGGTAGGCGACGGGGCCGCGAGGGCGGCATGGAGGGGTCGTGAGGGCGGCTCGAGGAGGCCGCGAGGGCGGCGCGAAAGGGCCGCGAGGGCGGCGCGAAAGGGCCGCGAGGGCGGCGCGACGCGACGGGACCGCGAGGGCGGCGCGACGGGGTCGCAAGGGCGACGCGACGGGGCCGCTAGGGAGGCGCGACGCGACGGGGCCGCTGAGGCGGCGTGACGGGGTCGTAAGGGCGGCGCGACGGGGCCGTGAGAGGGGAGCGCGACTCGGGCAGAGGCTGAGCGCGCTCCGGGCAGGAAAAAAAAAAGTTGGTGGGCCCTAGGAACAGTTCCCACAGGGGAACCTGCTCTGATACCATGTGAAAATGAACGAGGAATGAAAATACTAAGGGAAAGTTGGGTACAAGTACAAACCCTAGAAAGCTGTACCCCATATGTGCTACCCCACTATAGCCTACAGAAGCTAAGTCATATATAAAGCTAAAAACCCTTCCTATACTGTCAATGCTGTTCACAGTACATCAAACCGTATGATTTTCATTCATTAGGTGATTTGTGCAGATGTGTTGTACTGTTTGCATTATACGTTCTATTAAATGATGTTGTAGTAATGATAAATAAATGCATATGCTTAAATAATGCTATAAGATGCATAATGTTTAATATGATATGTCATGAATCATAATGCACATGCATTCACGTAATAAAATGCGTGACAGTTAACGACCCAAAAACTACGCTAACGCCATCCTCTGCCTAGCATGGGGAGGAGGTCAATAGCATAGATTTTGAATAATCAACTATCACATGGAACAACACAATCTGTAAATCCTAAAAAAATGGTCAAGCCTATCAAATCCAGTTCGAAGTGGCAACACACGAGTCACTTTGTGCGCCAATGAACCTTTTGTGAAATGATAGACCCGAGACATCTTTTTAAAATTCACAGACATGCATTGTTGATGCAATGATGAACATACGTAAAAAAATAAACATGCATGTACACAATGATTGTACGCACACACACACACACACGAAGGCAAATTGACAATGATAGAACCGCATACAAATGCATAAACAGAAAAGACAAGTAGGAAGAAATGAAAACAGAAGATGCAAAATATATGAACAGCAATCTAAATCAAATTCCACAATCCAAAATTTCCCAATCGCTTGGCTCAATCGTAAGGTAGTTAATCTGGCATACGCGCAACCTGGTGAAGAAATAAAACAAGCATGAACGAGAAGAAGGGATAAAGAGCGAATACGGTGAAAGAAAATCAACCGAAAGAAAGAAGCAGAGAAAACCTGAATGGATTCAAAACAAGGGAGAGAGGACGAGAGAGGGGGGACGAGAGAGAGAACAAACGAGAACGAGTGAACGAGAGGGATAGAACGAGAGAGAGAGAACGAGAGAGAGAGAGAGAGAGAGCGAGAGAGAGAGAGAGAGAGAGAGAGAGAGAGAGAGAGAGAGAGAGAGAGAGAGAGAGAGAAAGAGAGAGAGAGAGAGAGAGAGAGAGAACGAACGAGAGAGAACGAGAGAGAGAGAGAAAGAGAGAGAGAGAGAGAGAGAGAGAGAGAGTGTGAGAGAGAGAGCGAGAGAGAGAGAGAGAGAGAGAACGAGAGAGAGAACGAGACAGAACGAGTTTGGGGTGGACGCAATAGGGAGGTTCACAAAATAAAACGACATGCTACTCGGTCAGAGTGAGGAATCAACTACGCCATGCTCCCAGTCACTCTCTCTATCTATTTCTCTCTCTCGCTCGAGTTCATTTTCCTCATTACGCACCTCCGCACTAGTGACACTCGCTACCGCGCTGCGCTTCCTGCTGAATTCTGCGCCAAGAACCCCCCCCCCATGTACATCACCCTCTACTACATAGTCACCCGGCTCCCTGACTCCCTTCGCGTAGTCAGGGACCACTTCCTCTCAGTTTGCCCCACCAATCTCACCGTTGACCTCCTCGAGAAGACCCTCCTAGCAGCAGAGAAGAGCATAGTCGCTGTAGGAGCCTCTCGTGGTGACCCTCGCACCCCCGTCTTTGAGGGGTGTTCCCCCTCCCCCCTTTTGCCCTCTGTTGCCTCTGCTGCTGCGGCCGACCTCGTTGGTTTCGAGTCGGTCGGCGCTGCGTCTGCCCCGAGCGGGAGACGCCGCACCGGCAAGGGCAAGGGGGGCAAGGGTGCTGGAGGGGTTGGCGGGGGTGGCGGAGGTGGCGGTGGAGGCAGTGGAGGGGGTGGGGGTGGTGGTGGGAGTGGTGGCGGGGGTGGAGGTGTCGGTGGCGGCAGTGGAGGCGGAGGCGGCGGCGGCGGTGGCGGTGGGAGCGGAGGTGGCGGAGGTGGCGGCGGTGGAGGAGGCGGCGGCGGAGGAGGTGGAGCTGGTCGGGGTGGCGCTGCGCAGAGGGTCGGCTCCGGTGGTGGTCAGCGCCAGCAGCAGCAGCAGCAGCGGCAGCAGCGCACTCGTGACATCCCCCCCCCTCAGCAGCTCCGTGAGTGGTACGCTGCACGCCAGCGGGGTGGGGGTACTGGTCCGTGCACCTACGTCCTACGCACCGGCGACCGCGCGGGTGAGCAGTGCGGGGGTGCGCACTCCACCCAGCGCTGCTTTGGCCGCCTGACGGACGCTTGGCGTCACCAGTTCCCTGAGGCCACTGAGATCCCCCGCTGGGGCGAGCTGTCTAGGGCAGGTGTAGCTGTCTTTGACCTTGACTTTGATGCTATTCTTGCTGCCATGTATGCTGTGACTATTAGTGATGAGGGTGACTGTTACCGGTGTTTTCCGCCCGACCCGGGCATTGAGACTGCTGCTCTAGGTACTGGTGAGGCTGCTGCTCTAGGTGCTAGCGAGGCTGCTGCTCTAGGTGCTCGTGTGTCTGCTCCCTCAGGTGCTGGTGAGTCTGCTCTCTCAGGTACTGCGTCGGCTTCGGCCTCCCACACCTTCACCCTTGACTCGGGGGCTTCTCGCTCCTTCTTTCGAGACCGCACCACACTCACGCCGCTTGGCCGGCCAGTTGCAGTCTCTCTGGCAGACCCCTCTGGGGGTCCTGTCCTTGCTCACTTCTCCACTGTCCTCCCGTGTCCGGCGGCCCCCTCTGGCACCCTGTCTGGTCTTTACCTCCCCTCGTTCTCTACGAACTTGGTGAGTGGTGCTGACCTACAGGATGCGGGGGTTCACCAGTTCACTCCTGCGAGTCAGCGGGTGACCCACTGCACGGACGCTCGGACAGGCCGACACCTGGCCACGTTTACACGTCGGCCGGAGTCGAGCCTGTACACACTGACCACTGCGTCTCCTCCAGTCACTGCGTCTGGTCAGGTAGCTGCGTCGGGTCAGGTGTTTGCTGCAGCGTCCAGGTCTGGTCCTGAGTCTGCCCCCTGTTCGTGTCGCCTCCTGTCGCACGAGACTCTCCTCTGGCACCACCGCCTTGGTCACCCCTCCCTGATTCGTCTCCGAGGCATGGCCTCCCGTGTCCTTGTCCCTGGTCTTCCCCGGTCCCTCCCTCCCCTTCCTCCGGGGCCAGGCCCTACCTGCGTCCCTTGTGTCGAGGGGCGGCAGCGGGCTGCCCCTCACTCCTCCCAGTTTCCTCCGACAGAGGCCCCGCTGCAGACGCTTCACATGGACGTGTGGGGCCCGGCCCGCGTCCGTGGACAGGGTCACGAGCGCTACTTCCTGCTGGTGGTTGACGACTACTCGCGTTACACCACAGTCTTCCCCTTGCGCAGCAAGGGTGATGTCACTGAGGTGTTGATCGACTGGATCCGCGCAGCTCGTCTCCAGCTCAGGCAGAGCTTCGGCTCGGACTTTCCTGTTCAGCGTCTGCACTCTGACAGAGGTGGAGAGTTCTCCTCTGGCCTTCTGCGAGCTTACTGTCGTGCACGAGGCATCCGCCAGACCTTCACGCTTCCGGACTCTCCACAGCAAAATGGGATTGCTGAGCGCCGCATTGGCATGGTCATGGACGTCGCCCGTACGTCCATGATGCATGCGGCTGCCCCCCATTTTCTGTGGCCGTTTGCGGTTCGGTACGCGGCGCATCAGATCAACCTTCACCCCAGGGTCTCCATGCCGGAGACCTCCCCAGCTTTGCTGTGGACGGGGAAGGTTGGCGATGCGTCTGCGTTCCGTGTCTGGGGATCTCGGGCGTTTGTCCGCGACTTGTCTGCGGACAAGCTGTCCCCTCGTGCTGCTCCTTGCGTCTTCCTTGGCTTCCCCCCTGACGCGCCAGGGTGGCAGTTCTACCACCCCACCTCTCGCCGTGTTCTGTCCTCCCAGGACGTCACGTTTGACGAGTCGGTCCCCTACTACCGCCTCTTCCCCTACCGCACTCCGTCCCTCCCCCCGCCACCGCTCTTCCTTGTGCCAGGTCCCCCCCCGGTAGACCCCCTCCCCCCTCAGGGTCCTGCCCCTTCAGGTGTGTCCCAGGTAGACGCCGTCGAGCCTGTCGAGGTTACTGGTGACTCTGGTGCTGCTGAGGGTGCTGAGCCTGGGGGTGCTGACTCTGGGGGTGCTGAGCGTGTGGGTGCTACGCCTGGGGGTGCTGAGCCTGAGGGTGCTACTCCTGGGGGTGCTGAGCCTGGGGGTGCTGAGCCTGCGGGTGCTACTACTGGGGGTGCTGAGCCTGGGGGTGCTGAGCCTGGGGGTGCTGAGCCTGGGGGTGCTACGCCTGGAGGTGCTGAGCCTGGGGGTGCGGAGCCTGAGGGAGCTGGGCCTGCTCGTGTGGCGTCTGGCTGCTGCTAGATAGCCTGGAGTGTCGTGCCTTTGGTAGCCTGTAGTGTCGTGCCTTTGCAAGCATGGAGTTGGATAGTGGCGCCGCTCACCCGACGCCGGGCGCCGCAACGCCGACGCCGTCCTCGGCAGACTTCCCCCTGTACTTCAACATGGGCCGTAGCCTCACCTTCTCTTTTGACGAGAAGGACTTCGCCGTGCTGCGCGCCACGAAAAAAGACTTCAACGAGCCTTGCTTCGCACTCGCGCTCAAGTGAGTCTCTCCTTCAGTCAAGGCGGAACCCTTGTCCACTTTTGCTTTCCGTCGACTTAGTAGCTCTTTTTTAACCCGCCGACCTAGACGATGTTATTCGTTAGAACGAGTTACTAATCCGGCGTGCGAGTTAGCGACGGTGTCCATGTCCATTTCCCGCCGACCTAGTAACTTCACTGTTCCGCCGACTTAGTACAGCATGATATAGCTCAGCCGACGAATTCCCCCGGCCATTTTCGCAGCATAGAACCGGCGGTCATTTTTTATCCCGACGACCTATAGGATGTTATTATTTGGAGCGCGTTACTAATTCGGCGTGCGAGTAAGCGACGGCGTCCGTGTCTCTTTTTCCCGCCGACCTAGTAACCTCATTGTTCCGCCGACTTAGTAACTACAGGCCGACTCGACGTTGCAGAATTAGTTACTACCGGTCGATAGGATTTCGGTCAACGAAAGGTTTTCACGCCTAGGTTTGTCGTGAGCGCATCCATGTCGGCGTTCAAGGCCGCTATCCTATCTACTTTCGTCGGCAACGAGTTCGCAATCCTGAACCGATGCCACATGTCCCCACGAGTTCGTTGACTGCAGGTACATGTGGATTCGCGAAGCTCCGATGGACTTGAAGCCGTGGATCATAGGGTGCAGCCGTCTTCGCGAGGCGATTAAGAAGAACGACCTCACCTGTTTTGAGTCGGTGTTCGACGCCGACATTGCCGTGCTACCTATAATCACGACGTGAGAAAGCGCGATGTTGCGTTGTCGTTGACGTCATGTTGGACTTCGATGTTTTATATCGGCGTCACATGGTTCATGTGCAGGATCGGGCGGCTTCCCGGGGTCCACTGCAGCGTCGTCGTGGTTCTATGGCCCGGCGACTTGCTGAAGGCCGTCGACGTCGACAGCGAGACCTCGTTCCGCCACCTGGACCCGAAGACTGCAAACCGGCTGCATTCGTCTGAGGCGCTCGCCGTGCTGAGGTAGATGCTTAAATTGGGAAGGCTCTTTACCAGGTTACTGGTTTCTCGACGGCGTCCCCACTGACTTTTTCGTGCACTGCTGTTGCAGCTTTTTCCAGCGATGTGTTTTGGCCGAGCTTGGAAGAAGTGACAGGACATGGAAGTGGGCGCCTCCCGCTGAGGAGGTCGTGGTGGCTCGACTCGCCGGTTGCGACGGGCCCACGCGCGACGTGAGTTTCTGTCGATCTTGTAGCCGACTTTAATTGGTCGTCTAACTGTGCTTGCGTTGGTACACCCTCGGCTCACCTAGCCTGCCCTTGCAACGGTTGTACGCAGAGATTGCCGGACATTGTGAAGAACGAGCAGGTCGGCACCGGATTGCATGCTGTGAGCGCGTTCGGATGGGTGGTTAGAGAGCGCGGAGCCCTGCTCAAGTCACGTGCACCGGCGAGCGCTGAGAACCCGATGGTTCAGGGGTTGAGGGCACTCAAATCGGCGCTAGTGGAATACGTCAAGAGATGCGTTGCTGAGAGGCGGTCGGCGCCGGCCAATCACCCTACTGGGCCAAGTACCACCCCCCTCGACGACGACGGAATCGAAACTAAGACGGCGTCTCAAGCTGGCGTGGATCGCCCGGTGTATTCCGGCGCGCACGACACTAGAACTAGCGGTCATGTTGGCGGCGGTGGCGAGGCTGACTTGGTAGGAGGAGAGGAGCGGAGGGCAGGGTCCGTTGAGGAGTCATCTACTGACTCAGAGTCAGAGTCGGGATCCGAGGAGGAGGATGAAGAGGAGGAGGAGGAGCGTGCAGGGAAGAAGGCTGTTGGTGCTGAGGCGGACACAGACGCCGACCACGGTGCTGGTCGTGACCCGACGTCGACCGGCAGGACAGGCGCAACTGCAGCGTCGGCTGGGGACAAGCCTCGTAGGAAGGCGCCGGTGCATGGTCAGCCTGCGTCGACCACATCTTCAAAGTCGGCGTTTGCAGCCGCACTTGCTCACGTGAAGCGACTGGAAGAGGAGAACAGGAAACTGAGGGACGAGAATGCGGGGCTGCGGTCGGATCTGGTTACCGAGAGGGGTCGGACGGAGGGGTTGTTGGCGACGGCGGCTGAGTGCCTCGCGGCTGTCAAGTCGCTTACCGAACGCGTCGCCGCCGCCGAGCAGACCGCGGGGACACACATCTCCACAGCCACAGCAGCCATGACCGGCGTCTTCACCAAGGTGCTGGATGATCGGGTTCCTCTGGTCAAGGCGTGCAGCAGCATGGCGACGCCGTTGTTGGGGGAAATCACAAAGGGCTTGGACAAGCTGGCCGTCGCCCGCCGTGATGCCGACGTGCGGTTGGGGAACCACGTGACCAGCGTGGGGGATAACGTTAAGGCGGTGTTGGCCGATTACATCCAGACCAAGTTAGCCTCAACTTCCACCAACATCTTCGGCGGCTTATCCCGCAGCATCGCGCCGCCCCCGCCCGGTCCATCCCCCGCGCTGCCTGAAGAAGTCATCAAAGCAATGAGGGATGACATTGTTCAGGCGGTAACCGCCGTCACGCAGCAGGCGCTGGGAACCGTCGGCTTCACGCTTCTGCCCAACGTGCTTGCTACAATGAGGCTGGGGCAGCGTGGTTCGTCCCCGTCAGCCGGCGACCTGGAGACCGCGCAAAGGCAAAGGCCGGAAAAAAGGGCTGGCAGCGGAAGTGCAGCCGACGGCGACAACGCGGGAAATTCGAAGCGGAGTAAAGGTGTTGGTGGGGAGCGAGCAGTCGGCGGCGACGTTCCAGATCGTGCCCAGTCCGGTTCTCCCGTCCTCGACATGCTGAGGAGAAAAGGGGCGACAACTCGGCTCCTTGGCCCGCAAAGTAGAGGCGGAGCCGGCGGCAGCTCGGAGGGCAGGACTGCCGCCGAGGAGGGTGTGCGAGCCGGCGGGTCTTCCACTCACGGCGGTGGAAGGAAAGGTCCGGAGATTCCACGTCCTGGAGCAAGCGAGGTAGCACCACCGCCGTCCGATCGTGGTAACGTCGCCGTTGAATCGGTTGAAGTGCAGGCCGACGCGGCGATACCTACCATCAACACGGCGACCGGTGCCAGTACCAACGCCGGGTTGTTCCCGACAGGCGTTGATCGCGGGCCGCCATTCGAAGTTGAGGCTCCGTCAATCGGCGATCAGACTCACCAGGCTCCTGTGGTCGGCGTGGGGGGGGGACACGGGCGCCCTCGGCGTGGAGGACACGGGCGATCTCGGCGTGGAGGATGATCCCGTGGCGAGAGCGTTGATGGAGGAGCTTCTTGCTTTTCAGGCGCCATCGCAGCAGCAGCCCGTCGCCATCGACAACGCCGCTGTCCCAACAACTCGCGGGGGGGCGCAACCTGTCGCCGGTACAGCACCAACAGCCCCGGTCTCGGCCGATGTCAACGCGCGTCACACGGCAGCACCATGTGCTGATCCGCCGACAACTGGGCCCGTCGCAGCGCCAACCACGGGGCAAGACAACGCCGGTCAGACCCTCACGGACCCGGTCGCGGCCATGCTTCTGGCCGCGGTCAACTCGTTTCAAGCGGCGGCACCTTCATCGCATCCGCCAACTACTGTCACCAGCGCTGCGCCGACCATGCAGCTCCCTGCCGCTGTTGCCACGCCGTCGGACCCAGTCTCGAACATGCTGATGGCCGAGGTCAACGCGCTTTTAGCAGCTGCACAATCCGCTCAACCGCAGACTCACGGCACGCGCACTGCGCCGACCACGGTGAACTTGGGGGAGCCCGTACACCAAGAAGCGGCAAACGAGACGGTTCCAACGGCGGTGCCAACGCATCACCAGGTCGGCGCGGCGTCCGGACAAGGTGATTGGGGCGCGGTGGCAGGAGACGATGGTGCGGGGGAGATCCCTCTCATCATCGAGGACGAGGATGTGGAATTGATACAAGCGACGATGGAAGCAGACGAAGTTGCCGCACTTCAGTCTGTGGGAGGTACGTCGGGCATCAGTGGCGTGGAGGGTCGGCCTGCCGGTGTTACAGCGTCCACCCAGGCCGGGCAGACCGTGCAGCCGGCCCGTTTGGCGTCCACCGGCGTCAGTGTAGCCGGCCAGGCTGTTCCGCCCATTCAGAGTCATCCTGCCGGCTTCATACAGGTGGATAGGGCCTTCCAGACCGGCCCGACCGGCGTCAGTGGAGCTGACCAGGCTGGTCTGGCGGGACCGTCCACTCGGCCCACCGCCGTTACAGTGGCTACTCAGGCCGTCCAGGCTGTTCCGCCCATACAGAGTCATCCTGCCGGCTACATACAGGTGGATAGGGCCTTCCAGACCGGCCCGAGCGGCGTCACTGGTTCTGACCAGGCTGGTCTGGCGGGACAGTCCACTCGGCCCACCGCCGTTACAGTGGCTACTCAGGCCGGCCAGGCCGGGCCTTCGGACAGGTCGGCGGGCGTCACTGTTGCGGACCTAGCGGGTCAGGCGGGGACGTCCACTGTTCTGGCCGGTGGACCAGTGGGTGAACACGCCGATAAGGATGGATAGACCGATCGTGCGGCTGGAGTCGGCGAAAAAAAGAAGAAACGGAAGGGTAAAGCCGCCGCGTCGCAGAAGGCCGTCGTTCCGAAAGATCGCAGGGGGCATGGTATTAGGGTGGACAGGACGAGCGGTGGCGGGTGGCAGGGCGAGGTAAACCTGGCTGGAAAGAGTCGCTACACGGGGAGATCGGACGACAGGATGGAAGTGGCGTACCTCAACGGCGTTGCGACGACCATCTTCGACGGACACGCCAGCCAAGTCCTGTTGGCCGAAATGACCGGCGTTAAAGCCGAAGAAATGACGCGGTGGAAGGCGGAGTGGGAGGAGGCGAAGGTGATGCCGAAGGGTATGTGGACGGTAATGTGGTCCCGCGGCGCCACCATGTTTCGTGCACGGTAAGAATCGTGGGACTCGATGTGTTTTGAGCGGCGTGATATAGGTTTGACTGTGGGGTTTTACGCCGACTGACCACGTTCACGTTCCAACGTCGTGTGTGACAGGTTCCAGAAAGTCCTCGCCGACTTCAAACAGAAGAAGTCATCAGGGCCCCCGCTGATGAAAGTGCTGAGGCCGGCGGTGTGGTTCGGCACTGGTTGGGAGCCGGCCAAGCGCAAGCAGCAGCTCAGCGACATCATCAACCGCGCTTGCTTGTGCGCGGCGTTTGGGCCAGTCGCGGTAGATGCCGTCCCCAAAACTGGTGCAGACGCCAAGCGCATAGGCCAAGCTGTCGCTGCTTCATCTTGCGCCGTCTGGTGCTTCGCCGAGACCGTGGCCGATGTCGGCAATGCAGCGGGTGAAGCGAAGGCGGCGGCACTGCTGTGTGAAGCGAGCACCGATTTTGCTGACACTTGTCACGACGTCGTGGTTGCGGTGCTAGAAACGGCGGTTGCGAGACAACCCGTCCTAGGAGAGGTCTCGTGCAACGTCACCGACGCACTGCAGAAGGATGCTCTTCGGAAGGCGTGCAAGGGCTGTGACCCCACACCCGACGCCGAGATTATCGCGAGGGCGACTATCGAGACCCTCGCTTTCTGGGGGTCGTGCAACGCCGGCGGCCCCCTTCTCCGAGCACGCGGCATTCAAGTGCCGCTGGACAAGCAGATGGAGAAGGATATGGATAACAGGGGAAAGAAGGGACAGAAGGGGAAGCACGCCGCGTAGATAGGTTTTGTTGTTGTGTCTGTCGTTGTGTTCTGGACCGACGTCGCAATGTGTAGCAAGATTGTGGATTGATTGTGGGGCTTTGGTGGGCGCCGACTTTTATTGTGCACTTTTGCTGTGTTTCTAGCACGTAGGTTAATTTGCTGTTCATGAAACGCCCTCATGTTTTCGGTTCTTTGGCAAATTCTCAACTGTTGGGAACATTGAATCCACAGTCAAAGTCGGAAACAAAAGTCACAATCGAGCTAAAAGAAAGTAGCTAAGCGGCGACGAACCCCCCCACCCCCCCCCCCCACAAAACATCAGCCCGGCTTCCGACGCTTGGACGTCTTCGTCGGCGGCGGCGGCGGTCTTCCAGCGGCCTGCTCCGCGGCCGCTTGGGCCGCCACAGCTTTCTTCTCTTCCCACGTGGTCGCGAACATGTCCTCGCCCCACTTGTGCGTCATGTATCCCGCCGCCACCAGTCCCCAAGCAACCGTCAGCTTGGGCTTTTCACCCTTAGAAAGCCCCTTGATGCCCAGGTTCCCCTCCGTGCGTATCGGTAGCGCGTCGGCGTCGATGATCTTCAGAGCATCGCAGAAGGTCACAATTCGCGACGCAGCGAGCTCGTCGAGTTTCTTGATGACGGCGGCGGTGTCGGCCTCTCCGTCTGACGCGCGGAAGTGGCGCACGGCCTCCATCGCCCTCCTCATTCGGCGCATCTCACCCTGTTTTGCGTTGGCCGACGACTTGCCCAGGAGGCTGTGCCGCCCGATGAAACCTGGCTCGTTGATCCTGTCGCAGAGACGCCGGCGGTCCGTGGTGGTGGGGCAGTTCCAGAAGCGCCAGGCCTCTGCCACAGTCTCGGCCTTTCTCCATGGGTCGACAACCAGGGCCTCGTAGCGAGCGTCGGCGTTCAACTGAGCATGCTTAGCGGCCGCAGCTGCCTCCTCTTCCAGGGTCGTCGGCCTAGAAGGCGCCTGTGGCGCTGGAGCCCTACGTGCCTCGGAGATCTTGAGCTCCTCCATCAGCCGGGAGATCTCGGCGTCCCTCGCCGCGATAGCAGCACGCGCCTCCTCGAGCTCCTTCTCCACCTTCATCTGCTTGAGCGTCGCTTTGTGCCTCTCGTGGGCCAGCGTCTCGTTCAGAAGGTCGACCTGAAATTCGGCGTCCAGGCGGGCTGAGATTTCCTGCGAACAGCAGCGGAGCGGGTTAGGAGTCAGGTGATGCAAGCACGCTTGCCGCCAAGTCACGCGGAGTTCATCTTGTGCTTACAGCTGGCTGCGTCGGGATCGGCGACCGGCGCTTGGCGATCATCTCGGTGTCAATCTTCTCGATGTCCTTCGCCCACGCCTGAAAGTTGCGATCCCGACAAAGCCTCGAAGCCTGGACCTGAGGGTGCCACGGAGTGCGGACGAGTTTCACCGCGAGGTCCTCGGCCGCAATGCGGCGTGCATCCAGCATGGTCTGGATGAAGTGCACCGCGGCCGTATTCGCCTCAGGCCCTTGTGCGAGCTCTTCCGCCTGCATGAAATAGAGGAATGTCGGTGTGAACCAGTGAAGAGAGACGACAAGATGCATGAGGACGGCGTCGCTACACTCACCGCCCCCAACTGTTCCTCGACGCCGGGAAATATGTGCGCGGCGATGGTTTTTTCGAGGTCTGCACTGGGAGGTAGCCTGCTGCGGCCCAGGAAGTAGTCGCTTCGGGCTCCGGAGTAGCCGGCCTTCCTCATCACCACCCCAACTGGAATTGAAGTGATGTAACTCCTCATCATCTTGTCAATAGCCCAGTGACCCAATTCGGCTATCTCGGCGCGCGGCGTGCCTTGGTCAGCCAGCTCTTGTGCCCCGCCGACGCGAGCGGCGTGCAAGTTGCGCTTGATGAAAACCTTGTTGGCCGTCCACAGCTGCCGAGTGATTCGTTGCTGGCTCGACGACGGCAGCAAACCCTGATCCTTGTCTTAGCGGGCGAAGAAGAGATGCTTGTCATACCAGAGCTCCGGTCGGCGTACGTCCAGCGGCGGAATTATGCGGACGCCGAAGATCTGGGGGACCTGGTCGTAGATGAAGTGCAGCCAGAGGATTGTATCGCCCACAACACACAGTTCCGCCTCTAAGTGCCTCGCCGCGTAGCTGTGATGAAGACGGGCGTCCTTGCACGTCTTCGAGTTGCGCTGCGCGATGACCATGACCATTGGCCGGGTTGTCAGGGTTCACCGACGACCCGCTAGCAAGGCGGTACAGAAAGATGTCGGCGAGCGTGATCTCGCGTACGCTGGCACCGCGGAGCAGAGTGTGGTGCGATAGCAGGGTCATCGTTCTCATAAGCATGAACTTCCACAGAGTCTGGGAAGGACCTGTTCCCCCCGGATTCCACGCCGTCGCCGACCAGTACGGCAACACCTTGAACATGATTTTGCGGAACTGCTCGGTGGTGTAAGTGTCGCCGATGGTTCCGCGATGTCGGTCGACATATTTTCTGCACAAGAGGAGAGTGCGAGGGTGATGATTGAGTGTGAGCGGCGTCGGTGAGCATTGGCGGGAATACTAGAGAGGACTGGCAAAGTCGGCGATGTTAAAACATCTTACTTGGTGTCGGCTTTGTTCTTTCCGCGAACCATGACGCGCACTTCCGTGCGGACGACCGAGATGTCCTGCATGATATGCAGCTCCTTCTCCTTGTACAGGGTCGCCTCTATCTTGGCCGCCATCTGAAGGGCCTTGATGCGGCCGAGTAGCATGTTGACCGTGCAAGGCTTGTTCGGCTGCGTGCGCATGGCGGTGTTGCCCTCTTCGCTCCTCATTGCCTCGATGAGGGTCTCTCGCGCTCTGAACAAGACGTAAGCGCGAATTCGAGGCTCGTTGGTCCTCGGGCCGTGCAACCAGATGAACTGGCGCGGGGCGGTGTGCCAACGTTCGCCCAAATCATCGCCGATGTGCTTGCCGATTTCGTCCTTGTCAGTGAGTATGGACCCCGGCTCCAGATCGTCACCTTCTGACGGAAGAGCATCCACCGCCCACCGCTTGTAGTCTAGTATCCACGATATGTACTGCCGCAGCGACGACCCTTCCTCGAGCGTCTCCGTGTGGCGAAGGGCATTGGCTATCAGCACTTCGATGTCGCTGTTCTTCAGATCCTCGACCACAAACTCAGCCGCCGTAAACTCTCCTCGCGGGACGCTCGCGTTCAGCCTATCCTCGAGTTCGTCCTCGGCCAACACCTCCTCTATCTCTCTTCGATCCCTCTCGGCTCGAGTGAGCGGCCGACGTTGGCGTCTAGGTCCCGGGCCGGGCTGGGGTTCCTCCTCCTCATCGCTAGACGAAGAGTCCTCCTCCGGCTGGCTAGGACGTCGCTTTTGGGGGTCGCCTACAGGTGGCGGCGGAATGTCAGGGTCGACGGGAATTTTAGCCAACGCATCTAGATCGTAAATCAGACGCAGCGTCACTGCCGGAATGGTGGTGGGGCGGACGCCGGCCGGCGTTGTGGCGTCACCGGTCAGGTTCACCCGCGCCTGGGCTGCCAGCGGAACGTAGTCCGACATGTTGGCCTCGGCCGTATGTCCTAACAGCGCTTGTTGTCTACTGAGGGCCAGCCGGCGAGTTGGTCGGCGGGTCGGGCATAAAATGGCGGTATTGGGTAACGGCGGCGGCGTACTGTTGCTGCGTTGTGTTCGCTTCTAGTGACCTAGTGACCCTAGTGTCTGTCTCTAAGCGGGCGGCGAGAGAAGCTTGCGCCAACTGCGCGGCGATGTCCCCCTCAGGTGGGTTTGTTTCCGGCGGCGTTGCACCAGGCCGGTCGCCGACCACGCAGCGCAACCCTAAACCAGTCTCGGCCTTTCTCCACGGATCTGGCCGATTGTGCCTCCCGTTTAAAACGGGCGACGAAACTGTGAAATCGGCTGCTACGACCAACGAAACCCAGTGCCCCGATAATCGGTCTCACCTGTTGGTCGGCGTCAGACGACGGAGCCGCGGTGTTCTCCGCAGAGCATGTCCTGGTGGAAAAAAACTAAGTGTGAGAGCGCAGGCGTAAGAAGTGACCAAAGGAAGTGGGAGTAGGAAAAATGGCTAGTGGCAGTTTGGCTCCGGAGAGGTCATGGACGTGCGCGGCTCGGCACATGCCACCGTGCAGGCAAGGTTCTGTACACTTGGCATTCATGCCGCTGTCCACGCGAGGCGGCGCATTCTCCGACGTGCCACGGCTCTCGCATGGCCACTACAACGCCGCCGTGACTGTCCATGAAGGTGTTTCGTAAGGCATGCCATGGCAGCAATACAAGGCGCGCCGAGGCTTGTGGCATTGGTCCAGAGTCCATTCATGGCGCACTCGTGCCACCGGTGATTGGCATCACGAGATACTTTGACGCCGACTTTGCGGAGACCGCGGGGTCTGTTTTCCCGCGCAAGAAATAGTCCTCCGATGTTCGACACTTGGACCCGGCATCGCCGTTCGATGTACGCTGCGTGTCCGGCGCCGACATTTATCCTGCCTCCACGTCTGATTCCTGTGCACGTGCCAGGCCGCCGATGCTCGACACCTGGACCCTGCCTCGCCGGTCGATGCTCGCCGACATTTCGGTGCCCACCTGTTCCTCTTCAGCGCTCAATTTGACCGCCGATTTCTTCCACGTAGACTTACCCCGTGACGCCGATTGACGCCGCGTGTCACGCACCGACATTCTCACGGCCCGCGCGTTCTTTTTCGCGCGACGCTTGAGGCGTGGTCGGGTGACGCGTGGACGCCAGTGTGGACGCCGACATTCGAGGGAGGTCGGACATAATCCAGGTCGTCCGTAACCCGCCGCGTGTCGTGCATCCGCGGTCGACGTGTCCTGCTGGCAACTCGCCACGCGTTGAGATATACTCTGTGGGTATTTCTCAGCCCACGGGAATGTCGACGGTCGTTCGGCGTTCCCTAGGGCTCCGTGCCCCAGTCTGCCATACAATTTCCGACGGTCGGACGGCGAGCTGAAATGGAACCCTGTCGGTTCTGTGCGGCGAAAACGGGCGGGGAATGCACGCGTTGAGGTATATCGTGCTGTATTCAGAAGAGGACCGGCCGTTGCCCTCTCCTCCAGGCTTCTATGGGGGGCGGTGGAATGTCCTAGGGTTTTTCTGTTCGTTTCACGGGTTACTGCTGCTCCTTGGGACCAATTCGTTTCGCATCTGTTCGTGGACCGTTTTAAAATATTGCGCACCCTTTTGCCCTTTGTCATCGCACAGCACCGTTTCCAGCTTCCTTGTCGCACTGCAACCTCGCGGGGAAATGCTGTTCCAGTATGTCAGTACGCAGGAGTTCGAGCCTGATTCATCGATCCAGCTTTTGCAGCCAACTCTTGCTGACTACATACATCTACGGCTGTGCGATTTCGCGAGTGAGCGCCGTCGCAATCCGCTTTCTCCGCTGAGCTCTCTCGCCATGTCGGTCGCTGATCTGCTTCGAGATTTCCTGAGCGTCCAGGCGGATCGCGCGCGGATCTACCATGCTTTCGAAGGGTACGATGCCAACCTTCTACCGCGACTCATGCGTTCGCATCACCCCCTCATGTTTTTAGTCTGACTCTCAGATCGTTAAAACCAAATTCCGTTCCAAATTCCGTTCAGCCGAGCCTGACTCACGTCACAACCCATTCCCATCAGCTCAATCAAAATGCCGTTCTTAGCGATCGCTGATCTCACGGTTTTGTATCACGGCGCGTCAATTCCTGATGCGTGTACCGTCTCCGCGCGAGAGCTCAGTCATCGGCGGCCTTCGTGTCGACCAATCACCCGTCTCCGTGTTGCTTTCAGAAGGCTGCGCAGCAAGAGTCAAAACTTCCCGTTCCTCTCTCCCCCTCCCTCGTCTGTGCCACACTCTCCTTCCTTCCGTCCTTCCCCGCAGCGCGTTCGCGGACAACCTCTCAGGAGCCTCGCCGGACTCCGCCTTCCACCGCGCGTGCCAGGCCATAACGGCCGACTTCACGCGCTGCTCGCTCAAGGTACGAGCCGCACGGTAGTTTCCCGCTAGAGCTCTGCGTGTTTACCATCTTGCATCAGAGATTGCGGCTAGAATGCGCTGCGAATGACAACTACGCGCTTTGTCTGATAATTTCGCTGCTGCTTTCTGCGCCTGGGCGGCGTCCCCCTCCGCGCTCCCCCTCCCCTCAGGTGCGGGAGGTGGAGGCACAGCTGCGGGCGGAGGGCGCGGGGCGCGCGGACCTGGCGGACGTTGTGCGGTGCGTGCAGGAGCAGGAGCGGGAGAAGCTGCACCTGGTGAGACTCCATGCGGTGGAGGGTGGTTTAACGGGATGGGATGAGATGGGATGAGGTGGGATGGGATGGGATGGGATGGGATGGGATGGGATGGGATGGGATGGGATGGGAGGGGAGGGGAGGGGAGGGGAGGGGAGGGGAGGGGAGGGGAGGGGAGGGGAGGGGAGGGGAGGGGAGGGGAGGGGAGGGGAGGGGAGGGGAGGGGAGGGGAGGGGAGGGGAGGGGAGGGGAGGGGAGGGGAGGGGAGGGGAGGGGAGGGGAGGGGAGGGGAGGGGAGGGGAGGGGAGGGGAGGGGAGGGGAGGGGAGGGGAGGGGAGGGGAGGGGAGGGGAGGGGAGGGGAGGGGAGGGGAGGGGAGGGGTGGGGTGGGGTGGGGTGGGGTGGGATGGGGTGGGGTGGGGTGGGGTGGGGTGGGGTGGGGTGGGGTGGGGTGGGGTGGGGTGGGGTGAGGTGGGGTGGGGTGGGGTGGGGTGGGGTGGGGTGGGGTAGGGTGGGATGGGATGGGATGGGATGGGATGGGATAGGATGCCATTCTATGCTTCTATCCCCACTGTCCCATGTGCAAACGTGAATGCGCCGTTTCGTCACCAGACAGCCGTCCATCACAACTTGCACGATTTCCTTTGCAACTGCGCCTGCATCTGCACCTGCAACAGCGTGTGACATTCGCCTCGTCTGCCCCTTGCTTCCTCGCCCACCACACATTCTGTGCGTCCCATCCCATCCGATCATGCCATCCCATCCCAACCCATCCCGTCATGCCACCCCACTCCGTTGCATCCTGCCACATCCCATCCTCCTGCCCCATCCCATCACATCATTATGTGACCTGGTCTCTTCCCAGACGGCCGTGCATCACGTGCTGCGCAAGTCTCTCCGTCCGTCCGACCGCCCGCGCTCTGAAATCGTCTCCTTTCTGCCGCAGCGGCACAGAGACCACCCGCAGCCTCTGCAGCAGCCACAGCCACTGGAAGAGCAGCCGGGGCTGCAGCAGAGCGAGGGGCGATGCGCTGGGCATCGTGAGTATGATGGTGCTGCCAGTGGTGGCGCCAATGGTGATGCCGATGGTGATGTGTGGATGGGTGATGGTGAGCGGCAGCAGGGCAGCAAGGAGGAGGCAGGTGTGGGCGGCGGACAGCTGACAGACGATAGAGACACAGAGACTCTCAGGTCCCACGGTGGTGCACAGACACACGAGTGTGTCGGCACGACCAGGTTTGCAGGTGGGGAAGACGCACCCGCAGGTGGTGTTGATGGTGACATTGCGCGTGAGCTGGCGCATGCCTCACTGGTCTCTCCCGATGCCGCTGTTAAAACCTGCAGTATCCCAGCCTCCTCTCAAGCCAGCACGCAAGCCCCCACTGAAGCCCAGTCACATGTGGTCACAGGAGGCCCCGCCACAGAGGCCTCTCCTCCAGGCCATGGCCTTGCAGCCCCGGCCCAGGGGCTGTCAGGCATGCCCGCGCCCCTCCCGGGGCTGTCAGGCATGCCCGCACCCCTCCCGGGGATTCCACCTGAAGCTGCGGCTGCCGCCTTCACTGCTGCACTCAGGGCAGGCGGGTGCGGGTGTGAGCACAGCAGCAGCAGCAGCAGCAGCAGCAGTAGCAACGCTGCTGGTGGTGGCACGGGCAGTGGTGCGGGGGGCCATGGGGAGGAGGACGGGAAGGGCGAGTGGGAGGAGCAGTGTGCGGTGGCGCGTCTAGATGCGGAGTATGATGCAGCGGTGGCGGAGGTGAGGCAGGCCCTGGCGCGCATAGTG
This sequence comes from Closterium sp. Naga37s-1, assembly GCA_947471745.1. NCBI lineage: Eukaryota > Viridiplantae > Streptophyta > Zygnematophyceae > Desmidiales > Closteriaceae > Closterium > Closterium sp. Naga37s-1. The sequence goes on from CANJKZ010000965.1 coordinate 129,752, forward strand.
GGGGACATCAATGAGGCGCTGGAGGAGGTGCGGTATGAGGTGGCAGAGCTGGTGGGGGAAGCTGACGTGGAGGATGCTGCTTAGAGGGGTGCTGGGGACGGGTGTGGGAAGGGAAGTGATGGTGCTTCTTTAGTTGCCTGGCTTGGAAGTTGAGAGATTAATGAGGCACAGGAGGAGGTGTGGTATGGGGTGGCAGAGCCGGTGGGGGAGTAGGGCTGCCATGGCTTGGCTTGGCTCTCCAATAGTTGATGCGGAGTAGGGTCATGCGGTATCAGTGAGTCGCTGGAGGTACATTGTTGTGACGTATATTCAAATCAAATAGCATCGCCTGTCTGAGAGAGACTTATTGACCGAGTTCAGTACCAATCTCTGGCTTGTTCAGTAAAATGGCTTGTTCCCAGCAAGGCAGGAGCATCACTGTGTGTGATCTACTGGCAAACCAATCAGAGGGTCCTGCAGAACGTTGGAGCCAATCCTATCTGCTGGCAGCATTTGCTTGTTACATTAGTAGGTATATATGTAACATTCGGTTATATTTTTCAAACCTAACTGTTACCGGTACCGGTATGTGTGGTCCAGTCCATAGCTTATTATCCTACGTATGCTCTGCACCTAGACACTGCCCTGTAGCTATCTTGCACCGTATGCTTGCGCTTTCACCGTGCGACCCTGACATCCTCGCTGTGGGCATTGCATGATGACAGGCGCTAGTTGCTAGTTGATCATAGATAGCCACTCGTGATCTGGGGGACGGGATGGGGACGGGATGGGGGCGGGATGGGGACGGGATGGGGGCGGGATGGGGACGGGATGGGGAAAGAATGGAGGAGGTTGGAAACAGCAAGCATGGGATGGGCAAGGGGAGCCGGATCAGGAGTGGGACTTGGCTGTCTGGTAGCAGCAGCACAGGGGTTGAAAAGAGCTCACATAATGCATGCAGCCAACACAAGATGCAACAGCAATCATGCCTGGAGCTGTTGAGACACACAGCCGCATCAGACAGAGGTGACAGCACATCTGGGCGGCTGCCAGCACACCTGGGTGGCTAACTGGACATCTGAACGGCTGACAGCACACGTACCGAGCACTTGTTGTGGCGTGGGTCTGGCGGTGGGGTCTTTGACGAGCATCCAGCAGATGAGGTGCTTGCATGCCGCCGACAGGTTCTCCCACTCGCGCACGCTGTAGAACCCCGCCTCCTTCGCCACCAGCACGCTCGGCCACCCGGGCCTCTCCTCCGGTGCCACCGAGCCTCCGGTGGAGGGTGGGTCGCTGTACGGCGCTCGGCCAATCACCAGCATGAATAAGGACAATCCCCGCACTCCAGACGTCGGATTCCGGGCCGTACGATTGGTCGAAGACCTCGGGAGCCATGTACTCAGACGTGCCGATGACGTCGCGGCACGGCTTCTCAGGGCTGTACAGCGTGGCCACGCCGAAGTCAATCAGCTTCACGGCATCGCTGCTGAAATTGCAGCTGCTCGCGCCCATGCCGGCACTCGTGCCCACGCTGCTGCTCTTGGCGATGTGGCCGGCGCCGGGGCGGGAGGAGGAGGAGAGGGGGAGGTGTGGGCGATGAGGACGTTCTCGGGCTTGACGTCGCGGTGCACGATGCCGTGCGCGTGGCAGTGCTGCAGCGCGCGCATGAGCGACCGGAAGATGCGCGCTGCGGAGGGTTCCGGGAAGTTGCGGTGCAGCTGGATGCGGTCGAGGAGGTCGCCGCCCTCGCAGTGCTCCATGATGATGTGCACGTGCTGTGGGGGTGGGGGGGGAGGAGAGGGGGAGAGGGGGGAAGGGTTGGGGAGGGGGTGTACTTTGAAGATCTACCCATTTGGGGTGTTCTTTTCTTTGTTTCTCTTTTCTGTTTTCTCTTTTCTGTTTTTCGAAACTGGCCTGCGAGCTCATCCTGTACGAGTAACGGCAAGTGGGGCACGGAGGGCTCACCCTCGTGCTCTCGATGGTCTCCTTCATGCGGATGATGTTGGCATGCCCCTTGAGCCGCTCCAGGAACCCCACCTCGCGCCGCACCGCCTCCTTCTCCGCCGCACTCTGTGGCATGGCAAGGGGGGCGAGGGGGGCCACAGGGGAGAGGAGGTGAATGAGGGCGAGGGTGGGAGGGCACATACAAGGGCTGGAAGATGAGGCACGGCAGAGACAGACATGTTGGGGAGCGCATGAGATAATGGGGGAAGGCGGTAAGGTTGCTAGCCTCGCCCTGGACTTCTGTTTGTTTGCTTCTTTGTTTGATAGTTTGTTCGTTGTTCGGAAAAGCAAGGCAGCAGATTTTGCTATTTTTGTGTTGACCTGTGAAGGTTCTTTCAACTCACCAGCAGGCTCCGCTTGCCGATGCTCTTGCAAGCATACGCCTTGCCAGTCCCACGGTGCACGCACTTGCGCACTGTGCCGTACTGCCCGCGCCCCACGGGTGCGCGCCCCACCACGTACACCTCCTTCAGCTCGCGCAGCCCCCTCCCCAGCACCGACCCCCCTGCCCCCCCATGAACAGCGCTGCCCCCGGGTGCTGTGCCTTCTGCTGCTGTGCTTGCCCCGGCCTTGCCTGCTCCTGCTCCTGCTGCTGCGGCTCTTGCGGCTGCTGGTCTTCCCCCTGCTGGTGATCTCCTGCTTCCCTGCCCACCCTGCCTGCGCCCTCCACCTTGAGTTGAGCACCTGGCGTCCGTATGTCCTCTCCTGTCCTCTCGCATGCGGCGGGTGCAGCAGCAGCAACAGCAGCAGCAGCGGCGGCAAAAGCAGCAACAGCAGCAGCAGCATCGCCGGGAAGCTCTGCCGAGCTGCAATCCACGATGCTAGCAGCGTCGGCAGCGGCAGCAGCAGCTAGCAGCAGCGGCCATGGCAGCGTCACAGGCGTCCTGCTGCATCTGCTCCAGGCTGCGCATGCCACAGTGGATCTGCTCCCACCACTCCCATTGCCACCCTCCTCACCGCCCCTCTCATCAATGCCCCTAGCTGCAAACTGCACCTCGCCCTGCTCCCTTGCTCTGTACTCCTTCTCGCCACGCTCCTTGGCACTGCCACTGCCACGCACCAGCCTTGCTCCGCTGCTGCTGCTGCCCTTGCTCCTGCTCCCAACCACTTGCACCACACCCTGCCCACACATACCGTTTTGCACACCCATGGCATCTGGCTTCAGAAAGGTCTCAGCGGAGGGAGTGGGCTCAGAGGGGCCATCCGGGTACAGCGGGCCGGTGCGCAGGTCAAAGTCAAAGTCAGACGACAGGAACCCAAACCGCTCCCGCCCACCCCTGAAGCCACCAGCACTCGATCCCGTGGCCCCACTGCCAGCAGCACCGCCGAAAACTGCAGCAGCAGCAGCCGCTGCAGCAGCCAGCAACTGCAGAAGCAGCGCCAATCGCCTCCTCACCGCATCCCTCTCGCCCCCTCTCGCCCCTCTCAGGGCCTGCCTTCTGTCTCCTTTCTCCGTGCTGCCAAAGGCCACAGCTCTCGCCTCTCACCCGCCCCTCGATCCCCACCTCCCACGCGCTCCAAGCTCCCCGAACGCGCCCTCGCGGTATTCCACCTCGTCTGAGCCCACGGAACGACCCGTGCCAGACTGGCTGACAGCAGGTCGCTGTGAGCCCAGCGAACCAGAGGGGGGGCGCGGAATCGCCCGCCTTCCTCGAGAAAAGCAGGTCCCGGTCGGATCGCCCTTGGGAAACAGCGCGTGCTCCCCGCTGCTCGCGCCTTCTGGCTTGCAGAGTGGAGCCTGTGGCATCTGCCGCCCGCCTCCCGTGCACTTAAGAAGATGTCTCCGCCGCCCAGGGAGTCTCTCATGCCGCCTTTGTCCCCTTGTCGGATAGAGATCCCTTGATCCCGACAACCCTTCCCCGCCAGAGAACATGCGCCCGTGTCCTCCATAAGAGCTGCTCCGATGAAGGCTCTCTCCCTGCTGCCGCCACTGCCACTTACCACTTGCCGGCCACTCGGTGGCGGGAGGCAGAGGAGGAGGAGGAGGAGGCAGCAAGGGCCGACCCGGTGTCACGAGAGGGAGTGATGGAGAGGGAAGGGGAGGGGGAGGGGAGGTGGATGGGGAGGAGGAAGGGGCGAGAGAGGGGTTGAGCCAGGCGGGGTCATCCCGAAGGAGAGGTCGCGCGAGGAGCGGCGCTCCTTGAAGCTTGAGCCCCTGCGCTCGCCCAGCAGCTTGCGCCCTGCTGCTGCTGCGCGGGGGGGAGCGGGGCTGCTGACGGGAGTAAGGGTGGACGCGGAGGCATGCACCAGGCTGATGCCTGTTGCTGCTGTGGCTCATGCCGCTGCTGTTCTCAAGGGCTGTGAATGGGTTATGTGGTGCGAGATCGGAGGATGGTCGGTCAGAGGCGAGGAGTTCGAAGGATCCGGAGAGAGGGAGGTGTGGGTCAAGTGTGACGCGGAGGGTGGGTGAGGGAGGGTGAGGTCAAGGTGCAGTGCTCGTGGCTGGTGTGCGGGGCGGAGGTCTCAAACTGCCCGAGTGCGGTGAGAGAAGTTCGAACTGGGTGGTATGCGGTTGCAAGCCGGTCCAGGGCAGGGCTGGAGGCACCGGAGGAGTTAGCAGGGGAGGGCAGGAAGGGCTGGAAGTAATCCATGGGGGCATCGAAGAAGAGGTCTGACACAAACCGCCTGTGCCCCGGTGCACCTGCTCCCCCCGCCCTCCTGTCGCGCGCGGTTACCAGCATGACCAGCGTTACCCAGCGTAACCATCCCGATCCACAGCACGACGACCAGCAGCAGCCAGCGTGGTGGTCAACAGGCGCAAGCAAACCAGCATCCCCTTCCATCCCATCACCAGCAGCAGCACCAGCAGCAGCAGCAGGAACAGCGCCGCCCCAGTAGCAACACTTGGGAGCAGGCGGTCAGGGGGGAAGAGGTGGGGGTGGGGGTGAGGGCGGAACAGCAGCTCGCCATCCCAGTCCCGCAGGTCCTCGTCAAACTCTCCCCGCGTCCCTCGCCGGCCCCATGGACCACGACAGCCCCATGCCCATCCCCTCCGCGCCCGCCAGTGCGGCTCCTGCTCCTGCTCGGCCCCCTCGACCCGCCTCCCCTTCCCCTCTGCTCCCCCTCCCTTTCCAAACGCCCTCCCCCCCTCCCCCCTCGCACTCTCCCCTGCCCCTCTCGGTTTCTGCCTCGCCATCCGCGTCCCCTCGTCAACCAAGCTGCCAGTGCTTGCCACGCGGGAGAGCACCTGGGGCTCGGAGACCTGCTCCTCACGTTCAGGCTCGGCGCGTGGCCGAAGCTGGCGTTCAGGTTCGGGCTTGTACCCAGGGCTGATCTGTTGGCTCGGTTGGGGCTGCGCGAGAGCATGGGAGGAGACGGGGAGGGCGAGAGGCCGGTCAGAGGAGAGGGGAAGAGGAGGGAGGTGCAGGTGGGGAGGGGAGTACGAGGGCCAGAGCGGGAGAGAAGGAGGCCTTGAACGGCGTTGAAGCTGAGTGGCCGCTGCAAGAACCGCCTGCTGCTGCCGCCTAGACTGCTGCCCGTGCTGCCTGTGCCAGCAGAGCTTGACTGACCCGGCCCTCCCCCTCCCGCTCTCGCTTCTCCTGCTTCCCCACCCCCTCCTGTGCTGCAGAGACCACCGGTGGTGTTGATGCTCCTGCTGCGGTGGTGCCCTCCCCTCCTCGTTCCGCCACCCTCCCCCACATTGGCACCGTCACTCACACCACCAGCTCCTACCCTCATCCCTGACCCAGCAGCAGCACCATCAACAGCGCCAGCAGCAGTGGGCACAGCAAAGGTGGGGCCCATGTGGTAACTGCGTGACCGCGCATGCATGCTGCCGCGAGAGGCGTTGGGGGAGCGGGTGGTGGGCGCAGGGGAGCGGGAGCGCGCGGAGGGGGAGGGGGAGCGCCGGGCAGAGGGGGACGGGGATTGATTGGAGGGGGAGTGCGCAAATGCGGAGCGGGCGGAGGGGGATGGGGGGAGGGGGGAGCGAGAACGGGGGTTACGGGAGGAGTGGGAGAGAGATGCGTGTGAGAAGGACGAGGCCCGATGGTGTCTGCCTTGCCCTGCTCCCGCGTCCCCCCTCCCCTGTGCAGATCGTGACAGCGTGGCAAGAGTTGCCTCCAGGTCAGCAAGAGACACGTCACCCCCCATATTGGAAGCCGTAACAGGTGGCGCAATGATAATTCCACCAGCAGCAGCAGCAGCAGCAGCAGGAAGAACATCCCCATCACCAACGGCAGAAGGATCAGCTCCACTTGTAGCAGCTACAGCCGCCACCCGGTTCTCTACCCCCATGTCCCTTGATCCCCATATCTCTCTCTCTCGTCCCTCTTGCTCCCACCCTCTCCTTCTTCCTCTTTGCCACCCCCTCCCTCCCCTCTCCTCCCACACTCCCTCATCCCCTCCGCCTTCACCCCGCAGACCGTGAGGTTCGGACCCAGAGCCTGAGCTTCCAGGCTCGGGATCAAAGGCGAGGTTTGGTGGAAGGTGCGGAGAGCTTTCGCAAGAAAGGGATGGTGTGAGGAGGAAGGTGGGATTTGGGAGAGCGATGGGGTTGATGATGATGATGGTGATTGTGGTGGGTGTGATTACAGGGAGGTGTCGCTGGGGAAGGCGGCATTTGAAGAAAAGGGGTAGATGGGCAGGATGAAGAAGCGGATCTTCCATGCCTCGCCCCTCCAACTTTCCCACTGCCACGTGGCGTCCGCTCTTTGCTCTTGCCTCTCATTGGCTGACCGTCCTGCTGCACGCCCAGAGTTGAGATAAAGGAATCGAGACACGCCAAATCCAGCTCAGGAGGGGGATGGTGGGATACGCGGCTGGGAGGGATGCTTTGGAAGTTGCCTTGACAGTCCTGACTCGGCAAACTTTCGCAGTTACTGTAGTTGCTGTAACTGCTGCTGGCGACGCCGCTGCACTCGCCAGCCCAGCTACCTTCTAAAGTTTCGCCAATCTCGTCCATCGCGATGCCCTTCCCTTTCGCAGACGCACTCACACGCCTTCGCTCACTCGCGCTGCTGTTACTGTCGCTGCTGCTCTTGCTACTTCTCGGCGATTTTTCCCCTCTCGTGGAACCTTCTCCACGCCTTGCCTTCCAATTAGAAGCCGCGTCACGCAAACTGAAAAACCCACCACTTTCGGTGTTTCCGTCTCCGTCTCCATCACCGTCACCGTTACCGTCACCGTTTCCGTATAAGTCGTCATCGTCACAGTGACTGCCAGAAGTCGAAGATGGTAGCCACTCGCCGCCATCCCTCGACACGACAGCCGCCGCGATTAACGGAGGCGGAGGGAGGGCTGAAGGAGAAAACGGTCCGGAACGCGATTCTATTTTCGAAAACGAGCTGCTCCCCCTGTTTGACGGAAACAGAAGTGACTTTGACTGAGCTTTCGACTCTGACTGAATCTTCGATCCTGACTGAGATTTTGATTTTGGAAACGACCGGTTATTGACGGCCGACGGTTGACTGGCGTAAACCCTCGTTGTACCGATATCGAGGGTTTCGCGATTATCCTGGTCCGCGACATCGCTGGCTTCGTGGCTCACATGAATCACTGCGTGGGAAGCTGATCCAACGGCGGTTAAACCGCTCGCAGTAGTTCTCGCCGCGTCTCCAGAATTTTCTCCTGAAGAAAACCCTGAATTCATTGCGGGTGCTGACGAAGGCGGTGGATGCGCCACTAGCTCACCAGCGTCGCCAGCTTTATTCATATTTCTCTCTAGGTTCGGACCGCCAGGAACCCCAGCAAATATTAACTCTGCCGACGAAGTTTCATCAATGGTCGGCGACGCTGGCGACGACAAGTTGGGCGTAAGCGACTCGGCTGCGTGCGATAGCGACGATGGTAGGGGCGACGGGTGCACAACGACGTCGTTCGAGGAACAGATCCTTTGCGATCGCGACCCTCTCTGCAAGAGCACACTCTTCTGCGACGCCGCAGTTTCAGCGGGATCGGCGCCGACAGACAAGGAGGAGCTCCTCCCGGCCACTCTGCTCCACCCGCATCTTTCGGCCACCGCCTCCGTCGCCGCACCGCCAGGAGCGTCGCGATCCGACTCCGATTCGGATTCGACGGGCGTGGCGGCGGCTGCTGCGGCGGGTGGGGTCATGGAAAAGCCGGGGAAGTCGTCGACCTCCCAAGCCGACGGGTTACCTAATTTCGTTCTGCCAGGTCGTTCGTCGCCATCTTCGCCGCCGCTGTACTCCTCGTCGCGCGCGTACGATCCGTCGCGCGGAAAGATGCATTCGTTCTGAGAGGATCCCAGGTTGCTACGACCCACCCTGTTCCCTTCCTCCCACGAGCCTTCCTCCTCGTTCCCGCTGCCGAAACCTCCTGCCGTGCTGCTGTCGTTGCTAGTAGCGTCACCGCTGGCGCTGCGACTGTCGTCTGTCGTTGTCGTCCCGCGAAGTCCGGGCATCCGCATCAGCTCAAAGCTCGTGAGCGTTTCGTCGGTGTCGTTTGCATCAAGCTGGTTAGCCGACTCCGCTTCGCCCCGCTTCCGCTCCTGTCTCCGCGCCGCCGCCTCCCCCGCAACAGCGTCTCGCGCGAGTTGTGAGGCTTTGCCAGCCGTCCCACGAGGCCGCGCCCCTGTCGATCGGGGGAGGCGTTTGGCGGAACCCGGCTTGTCGAGCGAAAGAGCCGTGGAGAGAGAGATGGCGATTCGCGCGTTATCGAGGCGGTGACAGCGTCGGCGTTGCTGCTACTCTTGCGCAACGCCAGGGCGGACGCTCGCGACACCTGACCTGTCGCCGCGAGCCCACACATTGTCAGACTCTCGTTGCTGCGAC